>NW_004624783.1:15148963-15193938 GCF_000247695.1 Heterocephalus glaber
GAAGGGAGGGCTAGGAATGGGGAGAAAATAAGAACCAAGATGCATCATGTAAAGGAACAAGTTCCCAATGAGAAATGTAAATGTGTTGTATACCTGAAATGTATCAATAAAAGTATTTAAGAAAAAAAAGTTTTATATTATTGTTTCCTATGGTTTGTCAATATCCAGTTTGTATTTGACACTATTGTATTTGCTCATGTTACTATATTACCCAAGGTGACATAGTAGTTGTTATCAATTGGTTTTCCCTGTATGCCAATATCTGGACTGCTTAGGGAAATCATAAAAAATACTCTGAACCATTCCCAAATAATCGGGTACTGGGCCAAATAAGTGGCAACCTCTCCTCCCAAATAAATAACGGTGGTTGGACACTGGGACAGAGACAAAAATCAATAGTTAAGTATAGCCAGAGAACATCTCTGAAAAGTGGGCATTAACTACAGATCTCTCTGTACTAGCAACAAAGCTACCCACTATAATCAATCTATAAGCCTCAGTACAGAAAACAAACAAACAAGTAGAAAAATGAGAAGACAAGGCAATAAAATATCTCCAAAAATTTCCAACTCACCCAAAACCAATCCAGGATATATTGAGGGGGAGGAAATCAAAAGCAACACAGCCAAAATATCTGAGAGGTTAACAGTGGTGGTAACGGATCAATAAAATGTTTGGCAAATTCAAAGAAGATGTAACTAAACAGATAAAGATCCTAATGAAAGAAATGATCACCAAGTCTTGAGAAGACACTAATAAAAAAACTAAAAGAGCTAAAGAAAGAGATACAAATCATGACTGCCCAACACAGAAAAGAATTGAAGTCAATCAAATGTTCCAAACAGAAATCCAAGAGGTTATAAATTCTATTGAAAGTATGAGCAGTAGAAGTAAATAGTGTGAGGACAGGGTATCAGATCTAGAAAACAGGGCTGTGGTTGGTGATCAGTTAATGAGAAAGACCTTCAAAACAACAAGAGAACATAAAAAATGGATGCAACAGCTGCTAGGTGATGCAAAGAAGGCTAATATAAGTATAATTGGAATTAGTGAAAATTCAACAAGACAGCACAAAGGGCACAACCTGTTTACAGAAGTAATAGCAGAAAACTTTCCAAACATGACTTTTGTTCTTCTCTCTCTCTCTATAAAAAGACATAAAGAGATATAGAAAATTGTCCTCTTTATTTAGATTTTTGTCTTTACTTACTAGAATGTAAAGTCCACATAGGCAGGAACTTTTGTTAACTGTTGTATCCCCATTACTTAAAAAAGTTTCTGGCATGTATTCACAGTCCTATAATTACCTGATTTGGAAAAGTGGGCAATTTAATAGTAGTGATTCTTGTCACATTACTATTAAGATAAGACAAATTTGTTTTCAAGAGTGAAAGCATACTTTTAAAAATTGATGATATACATTATTATTGTTGTTTCAGATGTGGTCTACTTACATGAGCAAATCAGCCCATCCCTGGCACTTAGCATGCAAGTATTGCTCTGTGAAATCTTTTTCTTTCTATATCTCAATAGACAAAAACAACAAAAGAAATTATGCTTCACCTAAAAGGGACATCAATGAACCTTCACTACTGGGCTTCAGCTCCATAATCCATTGGGAACTTGATGATCTCAGCATCTTACTAAACATTATGCTGACTCACAACATGGTAAAATAAGGCTGCTGAGACTGAATATCAAGAAATTACAGATACTTGGAGTCTGTATCAGATACTTATGAATGAACTATATCAAATACTCTGGCCTCATCGGTTTCGAATTTCAAGCTGCCTAACCTCAGACTGACTTCACTTAGGTACAACCAGATGGGTGTCTTGCATTCTTATCAAATAATGTACTTCTTCTTCCATTTGCCATCTATTCTTACCTCCATCCTGTACTGGACGCTTCATAACCCTGCTTCTGCTCCATGGCCACACCTCTTGACACACACACCCTAGAATTACCAATAATTTAACGTAGTGTGGAACAAATTTTTGACCACTGGAGGGTGACTAACAGTGAATTTCCCACATTCTAGCCCACTAAGATATTATTTGAAGATGCCATATACTTCTTGGGGAAGTGTCCAAAGTCATCCTCCTAATACCTCTTCCTCTTTCACATTTTTCTGTCTCACTTTTGCTTCCTTGGATTTCATTTCCTAATAGTATACACAAGGAATAGGCTTTATTTTCTGGGAAACCTAGGCTAAGACAGTAGGTAGCCAAAGTAACCCTAAAGAGACTTTCCTTAATAGAGAATTTTAGGGCTAGTCAGTAAATGGTCAGAAGGTGCTAAGTACAGTGGTGGTAACACCTGTCGTGGAATACCATCATGATCACATAGCCTTTCTCCTGTGATAAAATCAGGTGGTTGGTGAAACTGTAAAATAGAGTATGGCTGTGGAGGCTGAACAGAAGCAATTCTAAGAACCATGGAGTAGATGAAGAGATAAGAAACTACTATTAATTCATGTGTGTGGTTGCTGATTTGTTCAAACAATCTGAGACTTGGGAAAATAATATTGGGAAATTGATAACAAGAGCTTTTGGGAAAATAATATGTAATGGAGTCAGTGTGTGAGGATGTTTGTGTCTCATGGATTTTCACAAAATGCTTCCACAACTAAATGAGATTTCTATAACCAAGTGAGAAAGATTCCAACTGTAGATGTCAGTCAGTGACTTTTCTTATTCAACCTTGAAGCTTACTCAGTGGTCATGTGGCAAGGACAAAGATTTTGCTTGGGCTGTCAAAGAGACTTTCATCCAAATTGACCTGACAGTTCCACTACTGGGCATCAAATTTTATAGCAGCAGCAATGAACTCTTAGCTTATGATGAAGTCACTTTGTGAGTGCATTTAAAACTTTTTTTCAAGTTAAAAGAGAGATATGTGTGTTCCTTAGTGGAAAAAAGTCACTGTTGATTGATCTTCCCTGCTGTCCTGCATGCCAACATGAGTATCTATGAACTTATTACATACCTTATTATAGTTATTTCATTTAATCCAATAATTTATTTCACAATGAAGTAAGTCCAGCAATGAGGCAGTTTTTAGAATTCACAAGTCTTACCACATAACAAACCCAAAGAATCTGTCCTATAGACTGATAGAATGGTCATTTGAAGACTTAATTCACTTGAGAGATACTTGATAAGGTTGTTATTCTGTATTATACAGTGTACCATATTTTCTAGACTAGCAACAAATACATAGCACTATATACATAAAATATATGTACATACAGTATATGAGTCCTGAAAAGTAAAGATTCAAGTGAAACTGATCCATTTCCAAAATATTTGATATCCAATCCTATATGTCTACCAGTTCAAATGTACTAATTCATAAGAATTTAAATTGTCTTCCTTTTAGATAGAAGGAGAACTTATTTCTTCATATGAGAAGTAGTACCATTGTGCTGCATTATATCAAATTGTTTTTATTAATGTAGTGTTTGAAAGTTTAGGTTTGGAAAAAAGTATGTGTTAATGTTGAGTAAATAATACAGTAGAGTGTGGCAGATATTTATCATAGTTTGGGCCATCAGGCAGCTCTAATCAAAATACTTTAGACTGAGTAAAAGACACAGAAAATTCCTTCTCACAATTCTGGAGGCCAGAAAGTCCAAGACTCAAGTACCAGCAGATTAGGTGTCCCTTGAGGACTCACAATTTACTTCATAGATGGCACTTAATTGCTGCATTCTCACATGGCTAAAGGGTAAAGAACCCACCTTGGTCCTCTTTTATAAAAGCACTAATTCCATTATGGAAGACTTAGTCCTCAGGATCTGGTCACCCCTTAGAGGCCCCACCCCTCATTGTCATTGCATTGGAAATTAGATTTCAACAGAAAAGGGGGGGGGCAACATTCAGACCATGGCACAGAATATGGCCAAACTCAGTTCTGCTATGCAGATAAACCCATAGAAGACTGAGTCAGAAACTAATGATGAAGGTGCCACTATGAAGAATTTGTTCAAAGACTGGCAATGTCCATGTCCAGTGGATACTTGATGGTGCAAACTGTAGTTTTCACACTTAGCAGTGGTGACTGTCTCTCCTCTGAGTGAGGTGCTGTCTGCATTGTTATTGGCTGTGTAGTTCTACATCTAGTTTGTGGATCTCTGGAGAAGTAGTAAGCTTCCTGATGTCCTCTGAGAAATTCGTTAACTGCCTGAATTTATTGGATGTGAAATCAATCTGTTGGTTTCAACCACAACACATTACAAAAATAACTCTTTTGTGCCACATTATTTGATTGTTCAATTTCAAATTCTTGAGTTCAATTTACGTATTCTAAAATTTTATCTCTGGATTTTGACTGTTTTGGATAAGTTTTTTCTTAACTATCATATACCAAGTAAAAGTCATTATTTAATCCTATGAGGGCTCCCAACTAACTTTTCTACATAACAGAAACTTTTCTTTCTCTCTTCCATTTACAAAGCTTTCTATTTTATAGCCATAATTTGATAGAAAAAGAGTTCATAGTGACATATATGTATCTACATGTGACATGGGGACATAATTGAGCATAATGTGAGCTATATTTTTCCAAGTTAAAAAAAAGAAGTTCTTTGTTTAAATTAATCATTGCTCTCATTCCTTTAAAGTCAAGATTCATTGAATTATTTAATAAAAATCTTTCAACCTCTTTTAAGAATGTACCACTTACATAAACTTATCTCTTAGGAACTACACTTCTCTTTTCCTCGACTGCCATCCCTTCCTAGCCAACATTATAAACACATAGTCATACACAACTTGGCTTTAAGATTATGTATTATTCATTTCTTTCTCAAAAGTAAGCATTAACACTGTCCATCTTCATGTAAGCTCTTATAGATAGCTCTGTCAATAAATGAAATTTAATAATGATAAATATTAAATAAATGGTGCTTTATCATAAATATGCCATTCTTATGGAAAATTTTTACTTTCAACTGTGTATTTTCAACTGAAGTAAATTATGAATAGTAACATATTTTAAGTTCAGAATATTAATTTACTTGATTTGTCAACAGGAAAATGGAATTTCCGTATGTCTTCAAATTTGACTTTTAGCCCAGATTTATACAAAGACACACCATCTCTTTTACCTAATTTCATTTGCAGCCAAATTAGTCATAATTTCCTTTTTGTTCCCTTATAGTCTCAAATACATCATCAGTCATTAACCATTTACTGGCTATTTCTCAAAATTCTTTTGGATTTATTTACATTCTCATTACTTCTGTTAGTACAAAGATCTTACATTTTTAAAAGCAATTATTCCTTAAACAAGTAAAAGTTAAGAAGATCAGTTTAGTCATATTTTCTTAGTGTGTGCAACAAAAAAGAAAAAATGCAAGTTTTAAAGGCTCAACTTTGCAACAGTTTCATATAAATTAAAATGCAATGTAATTTTAAAAGGCTGCTTTGGGGGTCCCTAAAATATTGGAGTATCTCTAAAAACTGAATCCTATATAAAGTGTTTGAAAAAATATGGTTTATTGCTTATCATGCTATGATAAAATTAGAATTTTTGACTTATTCTCAAAAATTTTATATTGCCATGTCTTTTTAAATTAATTTTGTTGGTACATTTTAGGTATACAATATAATGACATTCATCATTGGAAATTTGCACCTTTACATAGTCTCTCTTGGTTCTTATTTTTTCCTTCTTCCCCTGCCCTCCTTTCAACTCCTCCATCCCTCCCTATTTACAAAGACTTTGTTTCCATTTTTTCATATTAATTCCATTCTCTTCTTTCTTTTCCCCTACCCCTCCCACTTCCCCTTCCCTTTTGCCCCTTTTCTTCCTATTTCACATTATCTATTATACTTTTTAGTCCTTATTTACACTTTCAGTTTCTCACACTAGAGAAACTATTCAGTATTTACACATATGTGTTATATTTATTTCACTTGAGTATTGCCTCAATGTGCATCCATTTAGCTATAAATGTCTCTAGTTTCTCATTCTTTATGGCTGAGTAGAACTCCATTTAATAAAACACACATACACATCTTCTTTATTCAGTCTCCAGGTGATGGGCAGTTGGGCTGCTTCTAAGTTTTAGCTATTACAAACTGTACTGCTATGAACATGGGCGCACATATATCACTGTGGTATGATTCCTTTAATTCTTTGGGAAAGATACCCAGCAGGGGAATAGCAGGGTCAAATGGGACTTCCAGTCCTAGTTCTTTGAGGTAACTCCACACTGATTTCCACAGTGGTTGCACCAGTCTACACTCCCACCAGCAGTGGAGCAGTGTTCCTCTTTCCCCACAGCATGGCCAGCATTTGTTATTGGTTGATTTCATGATATATTGCCATGTCTTCATTTTTTTTTTTTGCTGTTGTTTTGTTTTTTATAGAGTTTTTTTTTTTGGTGTAAGTTTAGCAGCACATGCTTAGGAGGTGAGCAGTATAGAACCAAATGTTTTCTCCACAACTAATTGGCTGTTACCTTCTCCTTGCCTCCAGTTTCTGATTTGTAAATGAAGATAATAATAGCTCAAGTTTCATGAGTTGTTGTAAAGATTTAAAAAAAAAACAGATACAGGTGTTGTTCTTAGAAGAAGGTCTAATTTTTGGAAGCTTTAAAATAATGTGGAGTTGCTAAAATCATGAGCACTGAAGTTGGCCATATCTGTGCACCAACCACAGTTCTTCCGCATACTGTCACTTAGGCATGGGCAAGTAATGTGTTTGCTTTTGTTTTCCATGCTTATATCTTCCCCATCTGGTAAAAGAGAATAATAATATATACTAATTGCATTGTATGATGTATACCACATAGGAGGAAAGGCCAATTAAAATATATGCTATGTGGTAAGTACTCCATCAATGGTATCCAGAAATTCCAAATATATTTTTAAAGACTTTTAAATATTTTTGACAGAACCAAAGAATAAACTTTGATGTTATAGTAAAGAGAGGTAAGAAAATAACAAAGAGCATCACAGTTTTTGGTCAATAGTAGTTTTCAGTGTTATGAAGGAATATAATAAAGTGTCAGTCTATGGAGTGGAAAAAAAATAAAAATCAATTTGACTTGTATTAGTGGAGCTCTGTTTTTTCTTTCTTACCCCAGTGTCCATATGGTTCTAAACATCTTCACTTATTTTTATAATAATTCCATGCTTATTCTCTTACACAGAACTGGGTTGTTTCAGAATTGGCAAATATCTGAGTAGGAAGGTCTTTCTTCTAAGAGTAGTTTTTCCGTTTAGGTTATTAATTACTGTTTAGTCAAGTTTTAAAATTAATATTCTCTCAGTGATATTACAAGTCCCAAACCAACATAGTTCATTTATGTAATCTGTCTTTCACTGTTATTTCTAGAGAATTAAAAAGATGATCTTTTGTTCTAAAGATAGAGGGCATTACCACATTCTATGTACAAACAGAAACCTCTGCTCAGGAAAATCTTTATCATTAATCCTGACACTTTATGATCAAATTAGTCATGGAATTACTATTGTACCTCATTCCTGTATAAGTACCTTGACTGAATAGGCTTATTATAGCCCTATTACCTAGCAAGGTTTTGGCTGTCACTCTGGGTGCAGGAGATGGGATTATCAAGGAAACTCTGTCTCTTCCATTCCAGAACACTTTCTCTAGAGACTTTTATGTCTTAATAACAAACACAATGATTGTACTTTGAAAGTAGCCCTGTTTTAGATATTGTCTTAATCTTTTAATGAATCAACCTCCACTTTTTTCTCTAGAAATCAACATCTATACCAGTCCAAATTACAGTCTTGTATGTAAGATAAGATCTTTGCATTTTACTTTCTTCAGAAAAATGTCCTGTGGCCACAAAAGATACAGTATCAGTACTCGCTTTAATAACTCTCAGTTTGCTAACTTATAAGTCAGCACAACACATACCTAAAGAAAAATCTCTAACATTTTAAAAAGTGTAAATCATGCATTTACCAAAACCAACTAAGAAACTAAAGTGTGGTCAGGAGTCACACTGGGTTTGTGCATATCCTTTCTTCTTACATCCTTGTAATGAACGAAGTCCAACTATAAAAGTTGACTTTGTCATTTTACTTTCTATGATAATTGGTGAAAACTTGGAAGGATCATTGGATCCCAAGAACAACAGAGGGATGTTAAATTGAAGACCAAATATGAAAGTAAAACCCTCTACTGTTTTAGTTCATTTCTTTCTCCCAACTTCCGCTATACTGTCCAGGGCTGATGAAGCTGTTTTCATCCTAGATGTTTGTTATTCAAAGATTTTGCCATTATAGAAAAAGATTATAAACTGATTCTGGGTGTCTTGGAGACTAGATCATCCTTACTCTGAGGTATTTTGGACATCAAATCATTCTGTAGTTCTCTGTGAACTCAACCAGGTGCCCTACAATTCTGGATGACACTAACCATGCAGAGTTAGCATCAAACTTTTCTCACTTCAGATGGCAGTTACAATCCTGGTTCCCCAGAGCACCCGTTCTTCTGTCCAATTTGGTGGCAAATTGGGAGGAGGGAGCTTACCCCTCCACACTAGATTCAATAATTCACTAAAACAACTTTGAGAACTCAGGAAAGCACTTTACTTATGTTTGCCAGTTTGTTATAATAGCAGTAGCTCAGGAGCAAGAGATGTACAAGGCAATGTGTGGAGAGTAAGGGTGCTTTAGAGCTTCCATCCTGATTCAGACCTTCCTAGCATCTTGATATGTTCCCTAACTTGGAGATTCTCCAATATTGTTCTATTGTTGGGTGTTTTTGAGATTTTATTTCATAGGCATGGTTGATTAATTGAACTCAGTCTCCTGTCCCTCTCTACTAGGAGATTGTGGTGGGGGTGGGTTGCTAAAATTTTTAACACTTTAAGCACCCTGTGGGTTTTTTTGGATAATCAGACACCACCATAAAACTATCCAGAAGCCACCTCATTAACATAAATTCACAAATGGATAAAGGAGCTCATGATGAATAATAAAAGTCATTCTTACTGCTCAGGAAACTCCAAGTGTTTTAGGAACTCTGTGCTGCCAACAAAGGAAAAAGACCCAATATATGTTTTAGTATATCATACACACTGAGACCTTTGTTTTAGTCATTTCCCCATCGCTGCATAAAATACCTGACACCCACAAATTAAAGGAGAAGAGGTTTATTTAGTTCAAGATTTCAGTCTATGATCAATTGGCTCCATGTCAGAAATGGTGTGGTAGAAGGAACTGGGTGGAAAAGAAGGTGCTCATTTCATGGCAGCTAGGCAGTAGAGAGAGAAGGAGAAGCTAGGAAAAAAGATATACCCTTCTAGGTCATGCCACCAATGACCTGCCTGTAACAAGGCCCCATCTTCTAACAGCGAGTCAGTTATAGTGCCCCTATGACACAATCATCTTCCATACCCATAAAAAGTTGGCAGGACATTCCAGATTCAGCCATATGAGTGGGACAGGTTAGGTTCCTTATCAAGGGTTTTGTAACCTTCTTACACCCTGTCCAGGGACATTTTCTCTTGGCAAGCCAGGTGGGAGGATAAAAGGCATCAGGACCACAACTTCCGTAAGTCCAGCCTAAGGATTTTCATTTTTTTCTTACCCCAATTTTTGGTCCTCTGAAGTATAGCTTATTCCTCTTTTTTTCTTCCTGTTTCTCACTCCTTCTCTACAAACTTTGGCAGAGTTTTTTTTACCCCCTTTTCAAGGGGGCTCCTAAGTCCCTAGAAAATGAGTGCTTATGTATAAAAGCACTGAATGCAAGTTCTCTCTAACCAGAAATGGGAAGAGGTGAAAAGAGGTATCCTCTATAACATGTAGCAGCCTCACTAGGTGCTTCTACAGGTCAACATACCCCATTTCTGGGTGAGATAGAACTAAAATCTGTTCCCCAGTGAGATATATATCAGGATACACCCATCCCATGTCTCCAACAGTTTTTCAAACAACTTACAGAGAAAACACAGTCATGACATGCTGTGGAGAGGGACAGCCTTTGTTGTGACAGCTAAGGAAGCAATTTGTGCTTGTTTCCTTTCTCTGCATTATTTAGTTCTGGTATTCTTATGATAATTTTGGCCTCAAGCTTATCTCCTTGTCTAAAATGGTATGTGACATCTCTAGACTTTTTAAACCCTCTGAATGTTCCTTGTGTAAGTTACAGGTCCCTACATGTAAAGATCTTTGAAGTATTTTTTTTTAATGAGGCCAGCTGTTGCATATGGTGACTTTCTTTTCCTGCCTTTCTGATCTGTGGATGAACAGAAAATGGGATGGACTGCATACTTGGCCTGAACTTGGGATTACTTTGGTTTTGGGGGCTGATCGTGCAGTGTGACCCCAGGATGAGGTGATATGCAGTCTGACTTTGCTTTGGGGCAGGCTGCGCACGCACTGTGGCCCTGGGATGAGGTGGGCTGTTCACACAGCCTGACCTTGGCAACCTAAATAGGACCCTGTCTTTTTCTTCCCCTTTTGTTTCTCTCTTTCCAAAAGTACACAAGGGAGACCTTAAAGGCATGTAGTACATCTTAGATGATTATGGGTAATTCTGTAGCTGGTCCCAAAACATCACTTTAGGTTATATTTTATGAACTTGGGACCGATTTAAAATGGAGAATTGTAAATGGTTAATTTTTCTCTAAATGTAAGTTCAAACATAAAAGGTCTCAAAACTATTAGGAGGAATAGTGAACAAAGATCCCATCTAGCAATCTATAGCTCCTTCTGGTTATAAGTTTATAGTATTAACAGGAAAAAGATACTCAGAGTATCTCAGGATATTTAAAAACACTGTTATGATTTATATTAAAAATGGAACAATAATTGATAACTCCTCTAAGAAAAATTCTGACTAGCCTATAGTTATAAATCTAAAACTAAGAAGAGGATTATTATAATTTAACATGGCCAATACATCTAGAAAGGCACTTTGATTTAATGTAAATGTTTTAATATTCTATGTGTTTGGTCCATCTGCGGTAAAAGAGAGCACTTATTAGATACTTTGGATGTATGAAACTTAACATTAAATTAGTATGGAGATTCCTCAAAAAGCTGAAACTAGAAAGGCCATTAGACCTAGCTATTCTCCTTCTAGATATCTTCCCAAGAGTTAAAGAAATCATATTATATATAGTGAGATGTGCATACACATGTTTATAACACCACAATTCATAATATCTAAATATTAAAAGAAGCCTATATATTCAGCAACAGATGAATGAATAAAGAAAATGTGTCATTTATACACAATGCAGTACTACTGTGTTATAAAAAAGAATAAATGAGTCATTTGTAGGAAAACGGATGCAACTGAGACCATAATGTTAAGTGAAATAAATCAGACCCACAAGCTTAAATATTGCATGGTTTCTTTCATATGAGAAACCCAAAATATAAATAAAGAGGAAAATAAAAGATAGATAATAGGAAATAGGGAGATAGATTTCCAACTGCCTATAAATGCTTTTGTTGGTAAATAGGAAAAGATTGTTTGGGGAACTGACAGGCTCTGTTTGGTTTTTTCCTGAAAGTGCATTCCACAGATCTACTCTCTCCACCATTTGGACCTTCCCTGAGGTCACTCAAGAGTGCCATTTGAATAAAGTAAGCATTTTCACCATTTGAGGCCATTTAGATCTATAACAGGTCATTTTGGGGCACTGTCAGGGACTAGGCAGTGTCATTTGGGGTGAAGTAAGCACCTTCACAATTTCAACTTACTGAAGGTCATTTTGTGATAGTGACTGATGTGAGAAGAGATTCAGAGGTAGAAAATATTTCCAGTGGGTTTGAAGTATTCATTTATTTTGGTTTGCTTTAGTTTTTTTTTAAATCTGTCCGTTCTTATGACCCCCTTTATTCTAGGATGGACTGCAGGGTTTCATTAACCTCTAGAAGCTGCATAGTGTTTAGCCAGTATTCTATGATGTAGCCTCCCGATCTAAATATTCTTTACTATTTGAATGTAAGGCAGAGAAGGTTTCCTCCTATAATATCGGATGGAGCACTCAGTTTGGCTAGCGAGCTTCCCCCTTTGGGACAAGACAATACCCTTTAAGGCAGTACTCAGAGGTTTAAGTCCATCCTACAGAGACACTTGGCCTCATTTTTCCTTTACTTATATTCAATACTTTAGGTGCACCATTTAGGGCTTTAAGCCATTCTAAGTTTTGTGAGCCAACTGGAGTTCAAGTTTCTTAAACTGTTTGTTTATCTTACAGGAAGGCTTGGATTAAGAAATTATAAGAGGCTAGAGACACTGTGGTTTGCCTGGAGAGTTCTGTTGTGATTTTCTAGGGTACAGAAACTGCTTGAGCTACTTCATAGTTCCCTAGAAAAGTTTTAGTGACCTGTGACTTTTAAAAAAGTGATTTTATTGTATGTGATAGGCCTGCATAACTGGCCTGTATAACTGAAAGCATGCTCTGATTTCACGCAACTGTCCTTAAGAAGGTTTTCTGAGGTAACTTTGGGTAGGATAGCATCCACAGGGTGCTTTTCTTGTCTTTGTCTGGATTATTGGCAAGTACAAGAAAGAGTCATCTGTGCTCACCAACCATGCAGCTACTTGGGTAATGGTGGTGAGTTTCATATTGGGGTTTCAATTTTCCCTTATTTTGGTTAACAGTCCCTGTCCATTCTAAACTGGTTGTGTTTCAATATATTTGCTAAAACTTCTGTTTACTGAAAACTGATTATGGTCTCCTGCTCTTTCCATTTCTTAACTAGTAAAACTGGAAAAATTTTACTGCAGATGGTTTGTCTTTGTGTTTTTCTTGGTGGGAAGTATTTTTTTTAAACTGGTTTCTTTTATCCCATTCTAGAGGTGTTGAGCAATTGAACCAGGGTAAGATGTATAAACTCAGCAGCTATGTCAAAATTTTATCACAATGGAAAAATGTCTTAAAACCTGGGGTGAGAGTTTTTTGACAAAGACCTATGATAAGACAGAGGGGGAAAAGCCTCTAGAAATTTAAACTTTGCTTAATTGGGCAAAAATCTCCTTTGAGATGTATATTTCTCACCTTGGTACACCCAGAGATCCTATATTTGTATATTGTTTAGATGGGTAGCAGATTAATGTAAAAATAATAGCACTCAATAATTAAGAAAGCGTCAATCCAAATGCCTTTTTGTTTACATGACTTAAGGATATGTTTTCAGAGAGTAACAAAGGTGTTCTCAAAACTATTAACATGCTTTTTACTTGTGTTAGCCAATCAAAATTATATTTTAAATGTTTGACTTTCAAAAGAGTACTTTCTGTGAAAGAGGTTACAAGAAAGACTGATGAACATAAAGGATATTTAATTAAAATTTTCAAACTTATTATTGTTGTGGCAAAGCGGAACAGCTCAGTGTTAAGCCAAGTGCTACAGCTCAAATGCTACAGCTATAGCAAATTGAAGACTCGAGAATCTGAAAATTACTCAAAAAGATAGAGGAAAGGCTTTATTGCTGTCTGGCTCAGAGGAACTCCAAATTCTGAGCACCAAGTTGCATTAGGAGTCATACTAATGACTAGTCATACATACTAGTTTACATACAGTTCCATGGGATGGGGGATGGGCCCATGTGCTGGGCAAGCATGCTTACAGAAATGGGAGGGTGGAGTTACAGAATGTTCCTGAAACATGTACTAGGCAAGCATGCTCACAGAAGCAGAGAGATGGAGTTGACAGAACATTCTTGAAACACTCACTGGGCATGCTCACAGAAGGGGAGGGGCAGAGTTAACAGAACACTCTAGAAAGGTAGGAACATTGCAGCTGAAACAGTTACTAAACATTTTGATACATTGGGTAGAAGCACCTGTGCAGCACGAAAGGTTACATTTATGGAACAAAACATTTTATGAAAAACAAAAACATGGCGGGGGGTGGGGGGCAAAGGCTTGCCCTATTGTGTATTATTGCTTCATCATTATGACCTTAAAGACTCTTGGGAATCAATCAGCTAAACGTTGAGAAAATGTGGCACAGATATTAACATAGCAGTGACTGAGCATTCTTTCATTTAAAAGTTTAAATTGTTTAGCTTCTCAAAAACATCACGTAGCAATAATCAGTGTGAAGGCTGCTGCTAGCATTAGTAAAAGGTGCCTTAAGAGGCAGTGTTTTGCTAGACATTGATTGAAAGTGTTATGGTTTATAGCAAAAACAGCTTTTAAATCCCTGAATGTCCTAGGAAATAAAGAAATGCAAATCATGCTTTTAATGAGTACCAGATAGGGGCCCAGGCCTGCCTGCTCTCCATCCAGGTGGTGGTACCTATGTCATGACTACTTTGGTTTCAGGGTTGGCTTATTCCAGTATGTGCTCAGAACTGCCTTCTTGAGCTAGAGTGGTTTACTGAGACTGACATTTACTACTTGGTTATTGTGCTTAGCTGAAGTCAAGTTGGACAACAGACATACTCTATGGTTTATTACATAGTAAAGTGGGAGCAATTGAAATATTTCTTTATTACACGTTGTCTAATAAAAATGTATTTGAGAACTTCCTTATTAAGCCTATGAGAAGAAATAGACAGATAGGTCTTATGGATTAACTTGTGTCTGAGTGAACATTGTCCAGCCATGCTCCTTAATTTCCTGAAAGATCTGGGTCCAGGTTTACATGGATAAAAACTTCCACAATTCTGGAATTATGAAGTCAGGATGCGCTGATGTTAGATGAATATTTCCCTCATAGCTCATAAATATTTATAGATCTTCTGAGTTTTGCCATTTTTAAATGTCATGATCAATAAAAGTTTGTTTTATCGTCTTCACTTATGGGCATTCTTATTACTCAGGACAGTTTGACTTTGCTGGCATGAGAATTTGGTTAGAAAGTAATTGATTGGAGTCAATATAAATATTCAAGTTTAAAAGTCCCAGAAAACACTTCAGTGATTTTTAAATGCCATTCTATTCTAGCACTTCCAGATGTAATTTCCAGGTCTTAACTATAACTTTTGAGAGGTACTTTTTTCCTCAGCAAAAAATGGTTTGGGACGTTAACTTGTGTTTTACAGATGTTTTATATCTTGGGGGGAATGCAGAAGTAACTGTTAAAAATTAAATTAAGTGGATATGTAAGTAAAGCATCTGAGTTATTTATAATTAATTTAAAATACTGAAGACATTTACTAAATATAAATTCATGTGTTTTTTGCTTCTTAAAATTTATGAATGATGTGTGAGTCTATTAAATATGTATTTCATAGATTAACATATGTATATATAACACTAATATAAGATCAAAATATATCTGATCCTTTAATAAGTTTCATAGTAACTGTACAAGAAGATAAATAAATGTCTGATAATGGAGACTTTTGTCGAACTCTAGGTCAACAAATTTTAAAATGACCTTTAAATAATAAGTCCCCAAAATGATATAGGGTTGCATTTATTCATTATTTTAAGATAACCTAAACTTAATTTAGATAAGCACAACTCAGTTAATATTCTAGTAACAGTTAGTTTTTTTAAAAAGAAAATCTTTTGCTGTTAAGAGTTAATAGGTATGATTTGCCTGGTCTATTAATGGGTTTGTTTTTATGGTCTAATGCTAGTAGTTTTAAGAGATGCTAAAAAGGCTTGCTTGCTTCTCTGTAATAGATAAACAATTATTATTTTATTGTATAGTCTTTGTTTAAATTAAGTAATAATATTATATATATATTTTTTAAAATAATTGCTTTTACAGAAAAGCCTTGCAAAAAACAGATTTTGGGCTTTTCCCACTCCAAGTATGTGATATGTTTTTATCTATATGTACAGTGCACACATTTATATATGACAGAGTTTGGGACAAAATATGATCAATAACATGATTTTTTAAAGTACCAATAACCTGGGCCGTGGATTTAGCTCAGTGGTTCTGGTGCCTGCCTTGCAAGCGCAAGGTCCCGAGTTCGATCCCTGGTACCAAAAAAGCCCAACAACAACAAAAAACACCAAACTACCAATAACCTATGTGTGGCATAATTTTGTAATAGACTAAAATAATGTTTTCATTGTAAATTAATGATGTATCTTAACATTTTTGGGCGGGGAGCATTTCTAATTAGAGATAGTTGTTCTAAGACAAATATTTAAGAAAGAATTCAAAATGCAATCCACAGTGATAGTGTCAGAATCTTTATGTCAAAAACAACAAGGCTTAAAATACTGAAAAATTCTCGGAAAAGTTAGAACAAAACTTTAAAAAGAGAAGTTTTACTTTTGTTAGAATAATTTCTTGTGTTCTCTATTGTCTTTTGTTAAGTTTTAAATGTTTGGAAAATTTAAGTATTGTGTATCTGCTATTAGGTATCTGCTTAAAGTTTTGTTTTACAATTCTGGTTACATAAATTGCTTTTGTATTTCACTTGCATTATTTTAAAAATTCAATTGTCTCAGTATTGAGGCAGGAGATTAGAGCATAGCCAGCTAGCTGGGCAAGTGGGCATGACCTGTCAATCACAGAGATCCAGGACACCTGTGCAGAAAATCACAGATCCCAGGCCCTGAACCTGGGACCACCCAGAAAGTACTATCCTCAATTCTTCTGATGCAAAATCAAGCAAGTTTTGATAGAATGGTCTAGATCCAACATAGGAATGGGGGATACAAAGATGGCCACCATTAACTTTGTGGCCACTGTGCTCTCTTTTTACCAGTAGCATTCTCTCACTCTGCAGAGCATATTTATTTTCTACCTTTAATAAATATAAAACCTCATTGCTATTTGTACTTGTCTTGTCCAAGTCTTTGTTCAGGACAACAAGAACCTGGAAAGAATCCCTAGAAGGAGCTCACAGCACCTCAGAACCCCAATAAAAATGTTGGCAAGTCGGCCAAGAGGTAAGGCCCTTTGGGGTCTTTGTTTCTATCTCTGAAGTCTATAAAGTCAAGCCAAGAAGGACCATAGTGGTTTTTCTTTCCATCTCTCTAGGAAATCCCCAATCCCCTTCTTGTCTCTTCTCTCCCACTTAGGCTTTCATCTGTCAGAAAACTCAAATCTTTTAACGTTTTTTCCTCAGACATTAATTATCAAGGAAAGTCAGGGAACTAGATGGTGGGAAAAATTAATGGCATCAATGGGAGAAGGAGATGTGTCCTTTGTATTTTCCCAGACAGTTTCAGTCACTCGGTGTGGGTGCAAGTTGGTTGGGGGCTGCCAGGGTATCTGCTCTTGGCCCAGTTGCAAAACAATTTTAGGCTGTCCTGGGCCCGACAGGTCTTTTGCAAACTATGCAGTTTCCATGTTTGATACCTAGAGTTTAATATGCTTTTTCATCCCCACATTCTGTTCTTCCCAATACTTTGTTCAGCTTTCTCACTATTAAAAAAAAATAACTATTGGTAACTTGTTTTCCTGTTTGAGTAGCCACTTGACCTGCCCTGCTCCTTAATGTGCTCCAAGTCTCATCTGCACTTTCCCCCTAGATGGCATTTTATCTCTGGGGATCATTAGTGAGTTGTTTTTCAGAGCCTTGTTTCTTAAGACCTCAAAAAGCTCTCACAGTCTCCCTTTCTACCATGTTTGGCAGCCGTCTTGGTTCCATCTGTGGGTCAGCCATGTGATTCCATGTTTGGCAGCCATTTTGGTGAATACTGTGGATTGGTCACATGGTTCCAGCATGTTTGTACATCATTTTCCTTTTCAACTGATCTCACGGACATTAGAAAATCTCATCCTTATAAATAAGAGCTAAAGCCTCTGCTTTCATGAAGCATATAGACCTCCTCTCCTTTTCTCTTCTAAATCAGGTTAAATCCCCTTCCTGTCTCTTCTAACAGAAAGAATAACTTAAAAACATCTGCCTAAGGGTCTGAATGGAAGAAAGAGAACAGCCAGTGAAAGTCAAATCAACTAGAGCCAGTAGGTAACAAACCCTATACTTGTACTCAGAACTTTCTAAGGTTTTTTTTTCCTTTTTTTCTTTTCTCTTAAATGCCAAAAAAGAGGTTTCTATCTCTACTGCCTAAAAAAATGTAATTACCAAAGTTTTTATTATTGGGATAAATGTGAGGGATACTGTTTTGCAAGTGGCTAGCTGGATCTCTGGGGACTCCAAGCTTGTCTTTAAGGAGTTTTAATGGGTCACAGTTTATGGAAAGGTCTAAGGAAATGCACAAGTGCTGCTTCACCAGAGATGACAGAAGTACAGTTGAGTCTCATGGAGGACATTCAGGGGCTCAATGGGTCTGCATCCTTCTATGGAGGATGCTTTCTGAAAGAGCACAGTCTCAGTCAGTCAGTCTCTCTCTCTCTCTCTCTCTCTCTCCCCCTCCCTCTCTCCCTCCCTCTCTCCCTTCCTCTCTCCCTCTTTCCCTCCCTCCCTTTCCCTCCTTCTCCCTCTCTCTCTCTCTCTCTCTCATCTCCATAGGCCACACAAGATTCCATGAGAAACATTGCAGATCCCAGCAACCTTGCCCTTAGGTTGTATCCTTAAAAATTAGGAACAGTTTGACCCTGAAGGACTTATAGTGGGCCACAGGGTGTGGAGATGTTTGAGATAAAATAAAAATAAGAAGGCATCAGTGCTGCTCACTTCACTAGAGGCATCTGGTAGTACAATTGAGTCTCACAGAGGATGCTCCAGGGATTCAATAGATCTGCATCCTTTTGCAGGGGATGCCCTCTGAAGGACCCCAGACCTAGTCTCTCTCTATAGCCCTCATGCAGTTGTCTTTAACAACTTATCTTCTATTGCAATACTGTTGGGTCCAGTATGAACCAGGAAATGGTTAGAGATGGATACAGAATAGCAGTCTAGATTACAATACTATTCTTTAGTTAGATCTTTTTTTTTTTTTGCAAAAAATAAGAAAAGTGCTGTGAAATCCTTTATGTTTAGCCTTTTATGACTCTTTGCTCTGTAAAGTCCAAAGAACTATGATACTTAAAGAGGCCTCCAAGGAAGAAGAGATTGATACATCCACCTATCTCTTGGGGGGATATGAGTCTCTTCCACCTGTTTAATGAAAATAACTACACTAGGTTGTCTCCTAGACCTTTTTCTTATAATTCTCATGTCAATAAGTTAATTCCATCATCTTTAAGTAACTCAGTAACTCTACCAGTGGATAGCTCACCAGAGACTCAGTATTTCGTGGTCCCTTGCTTGTGTTCCTTAAACGGCTTTTAGCTCTGTAGAACATAGTTGGAGTAGAGTCTCACCATTCCCACTTGAGAAAGGTCTGAAGAGTAGAGGAGAATCCAGGTTCCTTTTCCAGCGGCAGATATGCAGCAATGCAAAGAATGGTTAGACCAATGTCAGAACATCCTCATAGATTGGCAGATGGGTTTCAAACTTTGACTCTTATTTTGACCTCATGTAGTGACATGTCGGATTTGTCTTGGCCACTTGCTATACCCCAGACCACTACCACCAACTGCTTAACACAGCACTTTCTATGTTCAACAACTGGCATCTGGAGGAGGATAAAAGTAGAAGGGCTGAGAAAAAAAAGCAGGCCAAAATTATGACTGTCACAGTTAGCAATGTTTTAAGCACAACCAAGTCCTTCAAGGAAATACCAAAGGCTAACCAGGGAAAGAGTTCCCGCTTTAAGTGCAAGGAAACTGGACACTGGGCATTTGACTGTACCAAGCCACTGCCTAGGCCCTGCTCCATATCTCAGAAGGCTGATGTACCTGACTCATGGAACTGGAGAATTGACTGTGCTCGCTCCCAGAGAGGGGCTAGACTACCCAAAACTCTCACCTCCCGTTCTGAAGAGGACTGAAGGGGCCCAGAGAAATCTGCAATGCACCTGTTCACAGACATCTCTATCTCCTGTACTGAGCCCCTGGTGACCCTGAATATCATGGTAAACAAATTTAATTCTTTATATAAACAAAAATGGCTTACTCTGTTTTAACTTCCTTCTCTGGAAAACCCTCTTCTAGATCTATAACCATAATTGGGGTTGAGGAGACCCCCTAGTCAGAGCTTCTTTATACTTGCTCAGACATGTCAATTCACAGGTCAAATGTTCAACCATGAGATTTTAATTGTCCCACAGTGTCCTACTCCCTTATTAGGAGGAGATTTACTAGTAAAATTGGAGGCAGTCTGCCTTCCCAGGCAGGTCCCTGTCACTCATTGCAAGGGACAGCAAAGAGACAGGTCTAAAGTCTCTTTGAACAATCAAAAACTAGAAGAGTGGCAAAATGGAGGGTTTACAGCCCCTCGAGACCTTAGGTTTATTCACAATTTCTGAGGATCCATTAAAACCAGTCTATAAACTCCTGGTAAAATAAATGGGCCTAACAATAAGGGAAATTTTTTAAAATGGGATTTGGTGATATTTAGAAAACAAATTGGTCCTTCCACAAGGGAAACCATCGAAAGTTATATAAAAATCATATGGAAAAAGATGCTACATGGGAAATGGTCTTCCAAGTGTTCACTCAAGACTAGGACTAGCAGCAACTACCCAACAGGTCTGCGAAACGTGCCCACTTTGTGCCTGAAATAACCCTGGCAACCCCAGACTACCTCCTTTATTTAAATCTGTTCAGAGGAGAGGGATATACCCTGGGGAGGACTGTCAATTAGACTTTACCCACATGCCACAATTAGAGAAATTTAAACAAACAGTCATCCTAATTGATAGTTTTACAGCTGAATTGAGGCTTTACCTCCCCATTTACGAAAGGCTATGGAAGTAATCAAGGTGGTCCTCAAAAAAAGGATGCTCCAGTTTGGACTACCCCAGTGCCTTCAGAGTAACAATGGGCCTTCTTTTAACTCTTAAATAACTGAAAAGGGTAGCAAAGGCTTTAAGAATGAAGTACCATTTCCATTCTCCATGAAATCCTCTGGAAATGTTGATAGAGTCAACCAGACCCTAAAATGAACTCTGGCAAAATTTTGCCAAGAAACTACTAGGTCTTGGGTCTGATCACTGCCAAGAGACCTCATGGGGATTCAAAAAAACTGCAAACAAAGCTAAATATGAGTCCATTTGAAATGTTATATGGGAGACCTTTTCTATGTTTTAATATGGAGTGGACCCAGAGACCTTGTACAAGTCTCACGATATCTCATTGTTCTGGAATGAGATCAACAACAAGTTATCAAACTGTATTAGAACAAAGTCCTGCCAGCTCCTGGCACAGGAGCACCACCTAATGTCCACCCTGGAGATCAAATGTTCATTCAAACTTGGAAAGAAGAGATTCTTGTAGACCAGTTAAAACAAAAATGGAAAGTCCCCTTTTCAGGGATCCTTGCCAACTCACTGCAGTAAAGGTGACAGAGATTCACCTTTACAGAATAAAGCCAGCTACTCCTGAACTGTCTGAGGAAAAAGACCTCCAAATGAAGAAAGTTATTCCCATGAACCCTGGAAGTCCTGAGGCTCCTTTTCAATAAACAAGACTCCACTACTGCTCCAGGTGCAAATATGTAAAGTCACTAATGATCCCCACAGATTAAATGGGACCTGCATTAGTACTACTGTTTTTTAATTAGATCCATAATATGGATAACTGGGCCAGGGATTTAGCTCAGTGGTTCCGCTGCCTGCCTCACAAGCACAAGGTCCTGAGTTCGATCCCTGGTACCCCCCCCCAAAACAAATTCAAATGCCTTCCATAATATGGCTAAGCTTACTAGGACTTGGTTCTCAGGCTTTTGGTAGTTTGTCTAATATCCCTCTTCACTATGCTTTGTCCTCCACAGGAAGTATAGAAATCTGTAATTGCTGGATCTGCCATAACCCACCTATTCAGGTAGACTGGGAAATATTCTGACCTGCTCTTTCTCATATTTGGGCTCTGTGTCCTCAACCTAACAGTAACATTTATCCATTCAAAGCTTAAAATGGTGATCCAGACCATAGCCCATGACTCTTCAGACAAATTCACTAAGCTTTCTCCCATTGAACAGACAGCTCAACAGTTCATCATATATAGGCAGCAGGCGGTGAAACCACTGAGCTAAATCCCTGCCATCTATATAGGCACTTACTCTTTTCTCATTGTCTTCTGACAGGTTTCCCAGCACAGCCAGTGAGCCACAACATCCCAAGGTAGTTTGAGAGCACATAATCCCCAGTAGGTAAAACCTGTAGCCCTTTTCAGCAGGAAGTGGCCATATGAAGAGAGAGATCACCACACCCTCAACAATCCATAAATAATTATGAGGATTTATGTCTCGCGAGGGGAAATGAAGCAGGTTAGGGCATGGCCAGATGGCTGGGTAAGTGGGCATCTCTGTGAATCACAGAGATTCAGGACACATGAGAAGGAAAAAAAAACCAACAGTTCCCAAGTCCTGCACTTGGTACCAACCAGAAAGTGCTATATTCAATTCTTCTGGTGTCCAATAAAGCAGGTATTGATAGGATGGCCTAGATCTGATGTTAGAATTGGGAATACAGAAGACAGCTACCATTAATCTCATTGTCACTGTGGTCTTTTTCCCAGTGGCTCCCTCTCAACTCTGCAGAACATTCTTTTTTTTTCTTACCTTTAATTGACCTGCCCACACTGTAGAGCATATGTTGCTATTTTGATTGGGATTGCATTGAAGCTATATCAGTTTTGGGAGTATGGGCATTTTGACAGTGTTGGTTTTGCCTATTTTTGCAGAGGACATCTTTCCATTTTCTGATGGTCCTCTTCAATCTCCTTTTTTTCACAGCACTGTAGTTTGTTTTGTAGAGGTCCTCATTTTCTTGGTTAGGTTAATTTCTAAGAACTTAAGTTTTTCTTGACACTATTGTGAATGGTATTGTGTTCCTAATTTCTTTCTTATTGAGTTCATTATTAGTACCCCTGAATGCTATTGATTTTGTATCCTGCTACATTGCTGAAATTGGTTATTAATTCTAAGAGTTTATTGGTAGAAATCTTTGGTTCTTTTATATAGAGTATCATGTCATCTGCAAATAATAGTATTTAGACTTCTTGCTTTCCTATGTATATCCCTTTTATTTCTTTCTCTTGCCCAATTCCTGTGGCTAATATTTTGAGTACTATGTTAAACAGAAGTGCTGATAGTGAACATCTTTGTCATGTTTCTGAAACATGATAGCTTTCATTTTTTCACCATTTAATACCATGTTGGCCTTTGGTTTGTCATAAATGGTTTTCATCAGATTCAGATAGATTTCTTCTATACCCATTTTTTTTTCAGAGTTTTTATCATGAAGGGGTATTAGAGTTTGTCAAAAACTTTTTCTGCATCTATTGATATGATCATGTGGTTTTTGTTCTTGATTCTGTTTATGTGATGTATCATATTTATTGATTTGCAAATGTTGGACTATCCTTACAACCCTGGGTTGAAACCTACTTGTGCCTGATATGTGATCTTTTTGATGATTTTTTGCATTCCATTTACCAATATCTCATTGAGTATTTTTCCATCTATGTTCATTAAGGAGATTGACCTGTAGTTTCTTTGTTTATTTGTTTGTTTGTTTGAAATTTGGTCTTGCCTGATTTTGAGATCAGAGTGAAGCTAACTTCCAGAAATATTTTTGGAAGCCCCCCCTTTTCAATTTCATTGAAGAGTTTGAGAAGTATTGGCGATATAACATCCTTAAACATTGTATAGAATTCAGCAGTGAATTCATCGGGCCCTGGATATTTTTAATGTTAGTTTTTTTATTATTCCCTCAATTTCATTGCTTGTTATTGGGTTGTTCAAAATTTTTATGATTTCTCGGTTTAGTTTTGATAATTTGTATGAATCTTGGAATTTGTCCTTTTCTTCAAGATTTTCCAAGTTTTAGGAATAGTTTCTCATACTAATTACTATCTTCTGCATTTCCATATTGTCTTTTGTGTTTTCACCTTTTTCATTTCCAATTACCTTGATGTGAGTCTTTTCTCTCTTTTTTTCTTAAGTTTGGCTAAGGGTTTACCTATTTTATTTATTCTAAGAACCAGCTCTTTCATTCATTGATTTTTTTTTTATAGTTTCAGTTTCATTATTTCTGCTCTCATCTTTAGGATATCCCTCCTTAATTTCAGTTTGGGCTTAGATTGTTGGTTTTTTCTCAAGTACCTTGAGGTTTCTCATTAGGTTATTTACTTCAGCTTGCTCTGTTTTTCTAATATGAGCCTTTATTACAATAAGCTGCCTTCTAATGACTGTTTTCACTGTGTCCCATAGGTTCTGATGTTCTACTGGTATTGTGATTTGCTTCCAGAAATTGTTTAATTTCTTTCTTGATTTGTTTTGTGACCCATTGGGAGTTCAGGAGTGTGTTATTAATTTTCCAGTTGTTTCTAAATTATGTGTGGCTTTTTCTGCCATTGATTTCTAGTTTTATTGCCCAGTGATCTGATAGTAAACAATGGGCTATTTCAATTCTTTTGTATTTATTTAAATAAGCTTTGTAGACTAGCATGTGATCCATTTTGGAGGAAGTTCCATGTGTTTCAGAGAAGAATACATACTCTGTTGTAATAGGGTAGAACACTGTAGATATTTATTAAATCCATATACTCAAGGGTTTGATGCAGTTCTCCTATTGCTTTACTGATTTTTTTGTTTAGTTGATCTATATCTTTGTGACATTAGGTATTAAGGTCACCCACTACGATTGAGTTAGTGTCTATTTAATATTTTATATTCAGCAGCATTTGTTTTTTGAAGATAGGTGCTCCAATATTTGGGGCCTATATATTTACAAATGCTATTAATTCTTGTTTGATTATTTCCATAAGTAGAGTATAGTGACCTTTTTTGTCTCTTCTTTCTATCCCTTTGTATTTAATCCAGATTATAAACCCACTGGGTGGTGCCACCCACACCCAGGGTGGGGCTTCCCTTTTCATTAAACCTATTCAGCCACACCCAGAACTATGTTAATATCAATCAGTGGATTAATTTAGTACCATACACCCTAATCCCAGTATCACACACCCTAGATCCAGCTCCAAAAACCCTACCTATGACTTCATGAGGCTGGGGGGTGGGCACCTAGATAAAAGCCATAACAGGGCCTTTTGTTGCCTTATTTTCCCATGTTACTGTGCGTGTGTGTGTGTGTGTGTGTGTGTGTGCGCGTGCAGGTGCACAGGCACACACTGAGGTTGAGTGAGGAGAAACTGTGGTAGTATAAAGATCTTTTTAGTTAGATTCTTCCAGCAATATGTTCATGACTTTATTTGTCCAGAGAGATTGTTTACACCTTCTGTTATTTAATTAAAATGGTTTGGACCCTGTCACTGTGTTGTGAGAAGAGAGTTAATAATATTGGTTATAACAGTGCCAACAGATCTAATCAAACATCATTTATATGAACTTAACCTTGCATTTATACCTACTTTCTTTATAAGTAACCTTTACAGCTTCTACTATTTTGTTATTTGTGGTGAGTCTGCAATGTGGAAAGAAAAGAGAAGGGATGAGATGGACAGATAGGTGAGAGAGGAGTGTAAGTCAGTAGGAAGAATAGTAGATAGGAGAAATCATAATAGATTAAAAAAAGAAAAAATAGGTCCAGGATCAGATTCTGTTAGAGGTCTTTTTAGTTGGATTAAATGGTTAGAGAAAAAACTTGAAGAATTTGAAATGTGGAAGAAACAAGTAAATAATAAGATAATAGCATTGCTACAGATGCATTTATGACTGTCCCATCAGGCAGCTTGAACCATTGTCAGTATATGCATGACTGCCCTATCGAGCAGCTTATACCACCCAATGGGAGAGTTATGAACATGTTAAAAACGTAAACGTGTGGGTTCTTTTTCATTTGGAAGATATGTTGAATTTTTGTGTATGTCTTGTTTTCCTCAGAGGGACCTCAAAACTATCCAAACTTCGGATCACCTCTACTAGTCCAAGAGATTTCAAAAAGACACTGAAATATGAATATTGGAATATGTTAACAATTTTACTTTACCACATGAAATTATCTTTATAGATATGTGATTTGTGTGATTTAGTCTCTAAAAAGAGCTCCCTAATACTGTGATTCATAAAATAAAGTTTAAAAATTAAAACAGTATGTACATATCATAGGTTCTTCAGTTGCAATTGATTATTGGGAATGATACCTTTGGAGCAATTAAAAAGTAATTGATTTTACAGAAGTGAAACATCTATTGATACAATACAAAAAACAAACCTACATGTGTATGTGTGTTTTAAACTACAAAAAGAGAATAACTATATGCATGTATTGGTATGTGTTTAAAATATAGATGAATTAAATTGATTCAAACAGAACTATATATTCCATCATAATGTTGGATTCAAACAAAAGATAAAAATGAAATTTAATTTTTGGTTTAATAAGAAAAACCTACAGTCCAAGTAATAAATAAGTAACTTAATTATCACAAGCATTTTTAGCTATGGGTTTTTTTGTTTTGTTTTGTTTTTTGGTGCTGGTGATCAAACTCGGGACCTGGCACTTACAAGGCAGGCACTGGAACCACTGAGCTAAATCCCCAGCCCTATCACAAGCATTTTTTAAAAAAAAGATGGCATTTTAAAATCTTGCCCAATAGTTAAAATCTTGGTTGCAATAAAATAAAAATTACAGGGAAAGGTTATTCAAACCAACTCCCACCCCCTCCCTGTTCCCTCTTTAATTTACACAACATTTTGAATGTATTTAATGCCACTAAATTTTACTCTTAAAAATCATTAAAGTGGTAAGTTTTTCAGCTGGGTAAGGTAGCACATGCCTGTAGTCTCAACTACTCTGGAGTCTGAGACAAGAAGACCATTGACCTTATATATTCATGACCACCCTGGTCAGGAAGGCCCTGTCTCAACAAAACAAAAGAAATAAAAACCACAAGGTAAAATGTAAAATTTTAGGGTATATATATTTAATTGCAAAGAATTTTCAAATAGCATGTGTGTATTTCATTTTTAAAGTTTTCTAGAGCTTTTCCCAACTTCATTTATTCTTTGGTGGAAAAAAACCCTTTTCATAAGTCATCACCATGCATGTTGCATGATCAGTGTCTTTTTGAAAGCCATTATCTTTTTGATGGAGTTAAACCACAACAAACCAAGGAATCTCTACTTGTTGCTATCTCTTTATGCTTTCCCTACATGTAGCCAACTCTTTATCTGAACTGTGATTCTGTGGTTCATTCTTTCCAATGTTTGCATCCATTACTTCTACTACATCAGTGTCCAGTTCTGTTGTTTTTGTTTGTTTGATTCATTGGTTTCATTTGATTTTACTAAGTGCAGCCTCTTTATTTAGCATTCACAGTCTCAACAAGAGAGTCTTGTGACCACAGTTCCTACCCAAACTACAGTTTCCTTAATCAGTAGAGATCTCAGAAGTTGCAAAGACATGACTTTTTGAGTCACCCATTCCTCTATACATGATTCAATACATTTTGACCAGATTTTCACATGCTTGTGACAAAAAAACAAGGCAACAATCATGCAAAAATTGGTTTTGGCTATTTCACTTAGCATTAAACAACCACTTTTAGGAGTTAATGTAATACTTTTGAACATTTTGCTGTGGTTATATTTTCCACACTGAACATTTACAGCAGCTCAGTGAGAAATACAGCTATCATTAGATACATGGCTAAGCAGCATGTTGTGAAATAATGTATTAAGTGAAGCAGTAAATCCAAATTGGCTAGGCTGAAAGGTAGAGTGGTCTACGATACCGAACTCAGGTTCTTAACCAAGCTAAAGATTTAAAGAACAGTGGCAGAGTATAGTCTGTTGTATATTTGTGAGAGCCCATCTGTCTTAAGTATTGTATCTTATGCATAATATATTTCATCACTGTCAACTGGAGCCATACTTTATCTAAAAAGACCAGATAGTATCACCACCACCAAGATCCTGGATCACAGCCAATCTTCTGGCATTTCAGTGATCCCTAATGCAACCCAACACCACTGTGAACAGGATGTTGAAGCAGCTGTTGCAGTAAACTAAAAGAGACCATTTGCAACCACTGGGCAGAAGAAACACAAAGCAAATTGTACAGACAAATTTCAAGTAATGTAATAATGCCTTAAACAAAACATAATCTTTCTGGTAAAGAATCCTCTTGTATAAGCCAAGGAAGACTTGAAAGTACAGTAGCCATTTGTCAATAAAAAAAATATGCCTTTGGTAAAATTTGGGAAATTGTTAATTGTGTATATATTTGCGTCAGCTTGGGATTCTAGTATGGGTGAGTTTTCAAGCCACTCTTGTGGATAAAGAAGAATAGGGTTAGGAATGGAAATGGGAAGTAAATGAAATAGAGAAAAAATGGCAATTAAGACTTGGAAAATACAAAATGTGTTAAAAGGAAGAAAATACCCTCAGAAGCATGAATGAATTGGGCCATGTTAAAAAAAAACAGTGAAAACAAATTAGCAATATGTCAACACAGAAACAGGGGAAAGGATTGATGTTAGGTGTCAGCATGTCTATGAGATTAAGTCAGAAAGGCATTAAGCATTTGAGTACAGAAACAGGAAAAAACTTGTTAACATGAGATAGCAAATTTGTTAAACAATGCATTCTTGTCTTTCTCCTTTTTCCTGGCCATTAAAATTTTGGGTTTAACTAGTCAATTTTCCCCTTTCTACTGATCTCCAAAACATTTCCTATCTCATCTAACTGATTTTTACTGCCTTTCTGAGGCAGTATTAGAAACAGAAATTTGGGTGGAAAGAGAAAAATTTGGAACTAATGGAGTTTAAGAATCAATATTTTCATGGAAGTTTTTTTTTAAGAGGAATTTTGGGACGAGAACACAGAAGTTACCGTATGAAAGAGAAGCTGATGAGAGATAGAGGGAAGGAGGATTTCAAGTATTGCAGTGGATTATATGCCTCCTTCATGGACTTTAAAAAATACATATGAAAAGCTTAAATTATTTTAAAATTATTACTTTTGTTGTGGTGTTCTGGCTGCTTTGCTGATCTGACCCTGGACCTCATGGTCTCTGACTCTATAAACATTACATTAACTTGTCCATAATCCTCAAAATGATCCAACAGCTGTGCATGCATCTTGTTGAGACTGAAGTGGAGAGAGGGAGCCTAAATAGCAACTTAATGTGATCAATTGAAAAAAATGTACAAAACAAAATGATGACTTGTTTTCATGAATCATCGTTGGCCTTGTCGTTAGTGATAATAGATTCTTTTCTGCGTTGTGCTGTGAACATAAATGTATAAAATTTTTAATGAGTTAATTCTGATTTTAGTTTCTCCATTCTATTTCATTCCCTTCTATTTTTTTCTATTCTCAACTATAAATCCTTTTATATAGAAATTTTCAAAAGTATGACCTCTAGGGTAAGCTGGCTATAATTTAGTTTTAAAGTGTTTATTTTTCATAAGTTTATATCGCGTACCTCAAGTATACAATACCCTCTCTCTTTCCAAGTGTAGGTTTTGGATGCACACATATCAAACATACCAGTGAATAACACATAGATTTATCCCAATTGTACCCTTCTTTTCCCTCTCTCTCTCTCTCTCTCTCCCCCTCCCTCCTCCCTCCCTCTCCTTCTCCCTCTCCCTCTCTTCCTCTCTCCCTCTCTCCAGACACAAACACAATTGACACAGTTAAAAAGGTGACAATAAGATAAGGTTTATTTCTTGACTAAAGGCAAAGAATTGATGGCAATCCTCTTTTCAGTTTCACAGTTTCAGCAATTATGAGAAGAATCCTGTTGTTTAGCATATGTTAATGAAGACTTATGTGTTGGCAAAGTTCAAGTTCAATATTGCTACATCATGAGCTGAGTAAGTGTGATAAGAAACCTTGCTTCCAATGGCTACATGTATGGCTGCTTGGATATCAAATATATAAAGACTATTCATACCATAAAAAGCTACAGGAAACAATAGCATAGAATTAGCTTTGATTGAGCCCTGCTGGAGAGGTAGCTATTTAGGGATGTACCTGCTTATGTCCAATACGGGGTTATTTGCAGATTAGTTCTCCAATAGCAACATCTGGAAAAGCAGGCTTCCCTTTAGCTGTGTGGTCTCACCTGAAAAGTATAAACAGGGAAAGCTATCTGGATCTGTACCTTTTTAAAGACTCCTGTATGTCATTCAAAGAGCTAAATATAAAGGCCAGCTCTCGAGTGTAACCTGCCCATTTCAAATCTCAAGTGAATCTCCATCACCTTTTCTTTTGGCTTAAAATAATGGACATTGGGGCCAGGGATTTAGCTCAGTGGTTCCACTGCCTGCTTTGCAACCTCAAGGTTGCAAGTTCGTTCCCCGATACCAAAAAAAAAAAAGACATCTTTTTCCCCCCAAATTCTGTCTAATGTATTTTGTGAACACATAGTTTTCTATAGGAAATGTTTTTCTCCTTTGAGTTCTATTATGTAATTGAATCTTCCTAAAAGATGGTGAGATCAACTGTTCTATGGTATGAAAAATACTAAATACATCTGTTACCCTAAGCTGCTGCTTTCCTAAGAACAGTTATCAGTCTACCAAGATGAGGTCTTCGCCCTGACAAAAACGTTTGTTTGCATTCAGATCCCTAATTCCTCCTGAGAAGTGTCAGTGTAACCCCTATCAGAAAGGTTCTGAGAGATAATGTGCCACAAGTTTAACTCAGTTTTACTTATCAACACACCCTCAGAAATACAGTCACTTCAGTCAGTTCTAATTGTAATAAAAAATGTTCTTTCCAAGGATGACTTTCTGTTCTCAGGATTAAGAATGAGTGGATAAAGTTCTTGTTCTTTCCTCTTCCCGGCCACAGGCAGAGTGCTGACCCCTGTGCTTTGCTTAAGGACCACTCTAGCCCCGCTGTAGTTCTGAGACCTTTGGTGAGGGAGACACAGTACCACAAATAAGAGCCCTCTTCCTTTTTTTTTTTTTTGTACCAGGGATCGAACTCCAGTCCTTGCGCTTGTGCACCAGGCAGTGAAACCACTGAGCTAAATCCCGGCCCTCTCTCTTCCCTTTTGAGAGTGCACAGTTCCAACTTCCAATGCCTTTAGATTTTCGCAATTTGTCAAGTGCAGGACATTTGTCAAGTGCAGGACATCCCTCACCAGCTGAACTAGGTACCTAATCTCATTCTTTGGCCACTCCTAGTAAGAGTGTGTCTGCCTGGCTTAGCTCACCAACACACCTTTGTCTTGCCATCGGCCTTGCCATTTTCCATCATTTCTAATTTGTTGTGTATATATGATACATCTGGAAAGGAAAACAAATGTGAGCAGGACATTTAATTATGACTTTCATCCTTCTATCCAGCAGGGAATCATGCCACTCAGAAGTTCATATTGTTTTGTTAGCATAGCTAACTCTTCTGGCCTATACCATTATTTTCACCACTTGCAAGTCTTTGAGACCATAACCTACATCCTGCTTAAGTTGAGGAAAATTTGAGTAAAAGGGCTAAATCTTATGGGTGACATTTGCAATATGAATCTTGCCTTTATTTCTTGTGTTGAGAAGAAGGTCTTCAGACTTTACTACTGTATCATTACTTTCACAGCACTAGAGACTAAGACACTCTGCAGATGCCTCCTACCTAAGTGAGCTACTAGTTAGTCAAGTCTCATAACCAGATACTACTGAATAAGAGACAAACCTCTGTAACTAATATGGCATTGGTAAGTTTATTCACTTACACACATGCTATTTTCACTATATTGTTGAACTTCATTTATACAGTATAGAATATCTATATCAGAATATCTGTATTTCACCTATCTCCTGAAGATTTATCCCTCAATATTTTATATATTTTGTTCTTTTTTCTTCAGATTGTTGCTAAATAATGTAGGTTTTAAAAGTCATAAATTTTATTTACAAATTTATTTTTAGAGTAATTAAAATCTCATAAATTATATTATAAATAAATTTATTTTAAAATTGATTTTTATCAAGTATTCTTGGTTTTGATGTAATTTACACAGAATCAATTAGCTAATGAAAAAACAGATTCATAGGATCAACTTTAACAATATTCATTTTTAATAAATTATGACTTTAACATCACAATTTGAAATAAATAATAAAAAATCTACATAATATGAATATTTTTATTTAACCAAGATAATATATTGATGCACTTCTTAAGAACATACTAAAAAAAGAAACACCTTAATACATGCATGCTCATGTATTATTTTTAATAATATCCACTATGGGAAGTCATTAAAATATTTTAAAATCTTTTACAGAAAAAATACATCATGTAGGATAGGATTTTATATTATCCACTCTGTATTTTTATGGATTGAGGGCCTGGCTGGCAATGGATCACATAAATTTAGGAAGAATAGAAACAGTTCAAAAATTCCAGAAATCTAAATTCCAAGAATGTCTGTTCTTGATGACCTAATTCCATATTATCTCTTTTTCTAACATGGCATCTCTATTTTCCTGATGTATAAAATGAATGCCCTTTGGTACATATGTCATGTATCTTTTAACAATTATTCATCCTTTATATTAGTTTCTCTTGAAATATTCAATTTTAGGTCATTGAAACTGTCATGTGTACTTAAAGTACAGTGTTTAATTAATTCCTATTTTTAAGAGCCATGACACAACTTAGTCTTTCCCATTTGAAAACTATTATTGAACTAATTACTGAGTAAAACTAACACATTTTTGCTACTTCTGGCAAAAGAAAAAAATTATTTCCCATGTACATCAAATAATGAAAACTGAGCAAATGCTAACAGCTGCCAAGCCATCCATTCAGCTTTCTGTTTATTCCATACAAAGCATACATTTTTAAGAGGGAGACATATGGGCTTTATGTTATGTTTATGTAGGCATTTGTAAATTAAGTGCCAAAAATATTCTCCCCAAACTATAGTTATATCTTGTATCTTAAGGGAGCCCATAAAAATTAATGCATCAATTTTTGATAGAGTTAATATATTCTATTTAACTACAATGTATTATAGTTTCTAGAAAATATTTTCTGTTTTGTTGGTGGTGTTGTTTATATTTTTATTGAGGAATAACTTATGTAAAACATGAGAATAGTTGGCCTTTGAGCAATAGAGAGTTAGGGAGGGCTGGGAATTTAGCTCAGTGGTTCCAGCGCCTGCCTCACAAGCGCAAGGTCCTGAGTTTGACCCCTGGTACCAAAAAAAAAAACCAACCAAAAAGAGAGTTAGGGAAACCAACCTCCTATGCAATTAAATATATACATATATATACATATATATATATATACATATATATATATATATGTATATATATAAACTGTTGACTCCTCAAAACTTAAGATACTAATTTCTTGCTATTGGCTGGAAGCCTTATTAATAACATAGTTAATCAAAGTATATTTCACATGCTACACATATTATGTATGGTGAGAAAACATAAGAACAATGAGAGATCACTTTTTACTGCCATACACAATTTACTAGAGAGGGAATGGAGAAGGAAGGATTGCTCATATGAAGATGACTAGTAACGTATGACATTTTTAAAGTACCTATTCTAAAAAATTTTATTAGTGCATATTTATAATATAGAATAGTGATATTCATTTTGGAGAACTGGTAAGTGCATATAACATGTATTGATAATTTTCCATCCCTTTACCCCACTTTTCCTTTCCTCCCTCTCGCCATTACCCCCCCTTCTCTTCACACCATATATTTAACTCAGAAAGTATTTCATGATTTCTGTTACGTGAAAAACCTAAAATAATAAATAAATAAATAATTACTGATGATAAGATAAACTCTTGGAGATGGAGAAGATTAGGCCAAGAAGGGAATAAAGTAAAAGGTGGGGTAAAGGGATTGTTTCCTGCAAATAACATAATTTTATTCTTTTTTTTGGCTGAATAATATTCCATCGTGTTTGCATATATACCACATTTTCTTTCTAGTTATCTGTTGACAGGCATCTCACCTATTTCTACAGTTTAGCTATTGTAAATTCTACCTACTCAAATTATAAAACAAAAAAGTAGTAAAAGAAAGGAAATAATAAATATCAGAGTGGAAGTTAATAAATTGAAACTAAAAAATTACAAAGGATCAATAACTCAAGTGTTAGTTCTTTGAAGAGATAAACAAGATTGATAAACCTTTAGTCAAACTTACCAAAAATAGAAATAAGGCCTAAATTAACAAAATTAGAGGCAAAAAGGTGAAATCACACCAGACAGCACTGAAATCTGGAAGATTATTATAAATTATTTTGACAATTCCACTCTGATATTTATTATTTCTTTTCTTCTACTACTTTTGTGATTGGTTTATTCTTGCTTTTCTAAGAACTTGAGATGCATCATTATATTATTTATTTAGGGTTTCTCTGTTTTGCTAATATAGGCATTCATAACAATGAATTTCCCTTCTAGAACTGATTCCATGGTGTCCCACAGATTCTGGTACATTTTGTTTTCTTTATAATTTGAGTCTAGAAAGTTTTTACTTTCTCATTTGATTTCTTTAATGATCCACTGAGCATTCATGAGTGAATTATTCAATTTCCATGTGTATATGTAGTTTTGTGGAGTTTTTTTGCTGTTGATTCATTTCATCTGAATGCATGAGGTTATTTCAGTTTTTTAAAATTTCTTTAGACATGCTTTATGGCCTAAATTATAGTCTATTTTGAAGAAAGTTCCATGAACTACTGAAATGATTTTGTATTCTCCTGTTGTAGGATGAAATGCTATAGATATTTACTAAATTCATAGGACAATTTAACTCTGATGTTTCTTTTTTGATTTTCTTTTTGGTCTGGTTAACTTATTTGTGGGAGTGGGGTATTGAAGCCTGCTACTAAGATTGTAGTGGTGTCTGTCTACCTTTTTATTTCAAATAATGTTTGTTTTATGAGAAATTAGGTATGTCTGTGTTTGATGCATATATATTTACAATTATTATTTCTTCTTGGTTAATCATTCCCTTTAATAACGTGTAGTGGTCTTATTTGTCTCTTCTGACTAGTTTTAGTTTGAAGTCAGTTTTATTGGATATAAGTATAGCTACTCCTGATTGCTTTCAGGCTCTGGCTGCTTGGAGTATCATTTTCCATACTTTCATTTTCAGTCTATGTATGTCTTTGCAGATGAATGTGTCCCTTGCAGGCAACATATAGGTGGGTCTTGTTTTGTGATACAATTTGCTAGTCTGTGTCTTTTAATCAGAAAATTAAGACTATATTTATTGAAAGATATGGACTAATTATTGTCATTTTGTTGTTTTCAGAATCAGTTTGATTTTTTTCAGTTTTTCATTCATTTAACTACTCTTCCAGGGAAGTTTGCTTTTTCTTTGGCAATGTAGAGGTGGTCCAGATTGTTTCTGTTCAGGATTCCCTTAAGTATTTTTCTGTAAGGCTGGCTTGGTGATCATAGTTTTCTTCAGTTTATCCTTATTATGGAAGATCTATACTTCTCCTTTAATTTTAGAGGTTAATCTTGCAGGATATAGTAATGTAGGTTGGTAATTATTTTCTTTCAGGGCTTGAAAAACTTCATTCCAAGCCCTCCTGGACTTTCAGGTTTCTGTTGAGACATCTGCTATTATTCTTACAGGTTTGTCCTTATAGTGATTTGGTGCTTCTCTCTAGTAGCTTTCACTATTATTTCTTTGTTCTGACTTTTTGGCATTTTGACTCTGAGATAGCATATGGAGGTTCTTTTCCGATCATTTCTATTTAGGGTTCTAAATGCCTCCTTTACCTGGGTATCCATATCCTTGCCCTGGTCTGGGAATTTTCCATAATAATTTCGGTGAACTGATTTTTGTATGCCATTAGCTTGTACTTCTACACCCTCCTCAAGACTGATCATTCTTAGCTTTGTTCTTTTAAAGTTGTTTAGAAGTTTTTGTGTTATTTTTACATTGTTTCTTGTTCTTTTTCTATTGCTACTGATTGAATATTCTACTATGTCCACATTGCCTTCAAATCCTGATATCTTTTCATCTGATTCAGTGTGCCTCCTGCCAAGGCATCCATTTCAGTTTTTAATCTGACATATTAAGATTTTTATTTGCACAACTTCTGCTTGGTTCTTTTCTACCAACTTAATTTCATCCATACCCGGGAATGAGGTTACAGGAAAATCTGGGCTGTCAGCTGAATCACTCACCCTGCATAGTCCAAGAGCAGGCCTGGAATATAGGCCAAAGGTTTGCAAATTTCCAGACAGCACTTTTGGAGAAATGGCTGGTCAGTATCTGTGCACTGCTGGATTTACTCTGAATTCTTCTGTGCAGATGGGAGAAGAGATGGTTAATAGAGTCTGTGCTTGTATGAGGGGCCACAGGTGCCCAGTCTTCCACTCAGGGGTGCTCCACACTCAGGGCCTCTCCCTCCTTAAAACCTCCTGTGTCTGAAATTGTTGCTTGCTGCTCTGTTAATACAGCCAGTTTTTTCTTATCCATCTTCTCGCCAAGAATTCAGTTTCCTGTTAATCAGGGGCTGAGATCTTTCTTTCAACCTTGTGATTTTAGTCCTACCATGTTACAGTTACCTTTTCGTGGACCCAAAATTAGGGCAGATGTCCAATTCTTCTCTATAGTACAATGGAAGTTATGTCTCAGAGTTACAGAAAATGTGGAGATTTTCTGTGCTTAGGTGGAAGGAGTACTTGGGATAGTTCCCCACCCCAATTCTGTTCAAGTGTCTTTTCTTGTTCTACCAAGGGGGCTGTCTTATTTACTTTTCCCATTGCTGGGTCAAAATACCTGACACCCAAATTTAAAGGGGGAAAGGTTTATTTCAGCACACAGATTGTAGAGTTTCAATTCATAGCTGGCTGGCTCCAAGGCAGGGTGGCATGGCAGAGGGGCATCACAGAGGAGAAACAATTTATGGCAGGTACTAAGCAGCACGCACTGACATTAGCCCTCTTTCTGCCCTTCAATTTTATATTTTACCCTTATATTGTATCCAGGACAAAGTATTTTTCTATCTTCCTTCCATTTTAATTCTTTATACCCTAAATCTTCAGACATATAATATGCCTGGAAAATAAGTGATTCATTATCTAAACATAAAAATCTTTAAAATGCCCCCTGGTAAGTTGGTAATTTTGAAAAAGAAAAATTTTCACATTGAAAAAAGAAAACTCCAATTAAATCATAGAAAAGCTAATATAGAAATGACAGTTTTAAAGAACTAAGATGTTTTGTGACATTTAAGATATCTAACAAATCTTTTTTTGAACCTAAAGTTTGTATTTAGTTATCATTAATGGAAATTGCTTTCTCCATAAAATTAATATTATACCAATATTTAAAGAAGTCAGACCAAATAATGATTTTATACATGGTATACCATATGTCTCAATCTGAATTGCTTTATATGAATTGATCAATAAGGCAAACATTTGTAGACAAACCAGCTATGAGTGAATTAATTTAGTGCCATGAGTTCCAGCTGAGATTAATATGGGGAATATTTACTATATAAAATAGGCTGAAGTCATTTCAAGGAATTTATCATTTTGAAATAAATAAATAATATAAATAAATCAATTTGTAAATATTTCCATATAAGAATATTTATTGAAATCTTTTTAATGACTAAAAACAATAAAATTTTTGAATGTTAATAGGGGAAGTGGAATATAAACTTCAGTACATCCATGTGAAGCAATTATTCACAAGTATGAATTTTTTTATTTATACTGATTCAAAGGAATGTGTATGACATGTTATAGGAAACAAGCAATTGTATAATATTAATATGTAATATTAGTAATAATATGTATAATGTTAATCCACTTTTATAAAACAATAAAGAAAACTGTATGTGTAGGAAAGAGAGGGAGAGAGGGAGGGGGTATGTACTTATGTATTTATTTGCATAACTATGTGGAAATGCAGTTTACCTGTACTGAGGAAAAGAATATTTTACAATTGAGGTAGTGACTTTTTGTCCTTATATAACTTTTGCTATAACTAGCATCTGTACTATTTTAGCTTATAAAAATTTAACAAAACTAAAATTTAAAATTGCTATCTAAGGAAATGTCAGCTGTGATAATTAATTGTGATATGTTAAGTTGATTTGAATAAGAACCACCTAGCAGATTAGTAAAGTTCTGGGTGTGTCTGTGGATGACTGACAATAGGCCACAAATTGAAGATATGGGTGGCAACAACAAATAGGCTTGTGGGCTGGACATAATAAAAAGGGAAAAAAGAAAGAAGTCTTTCTTTTTTTCTTCAGAGCAGCTCCTGCCTCCACCATTGCATTGGTCTGTGGTTTCTTCAGCTTCCAGCACAGACTCTTCAGCCTTCCAATGTAGATCTTTCAGCTTTCCCGTTATGAGCTTGCACTAGACTCTGCAGTGACCTTCAGGCCTTTGACCTTTGACTAGATTTTCCAGCCATCTAGCACACAGATGGCCATTTTGGATTCTACCCTGGATTTTGCAGGGAGCCATTGTAAGCCTACCTAGTAAATCTTTTATATAATCATATATATTTTAATATTAAATCTGTTCCTCTAGTGAACCTAATTGATACATCAGCTTACTTACCACTTCCTCTCCAGCTCTTCTCCCTACCAAGTTCGTGGTCAGGTAAGCAAAACTTAGATAACTCTGTTTTTGATAATTTAAGGACTCTCCTACCTAGAGGCATTCCATGACTTAGATGTTCTCTCCATGTTCTTTTTGACTCTGTACTTGTACTTACATTCATAGAATATTAAATTATATGAAACCATATGGCATATTTTAGCCTCAAATATTATTCTATAATATAACAATATATCTTAGTAGAATTCAGGGTATTTTAGAATGGAGAGTTAAGTAGTTGACAAATATTCAAGAAATTTTAACCTAGAAAATTCCAGTGAATATATACACACACACACACACACACACACACACATATACACACATACCATACACACACACACACAGAAATTGAGAATCCCTCACTCTTCATACATATATGTACAAAGACAAGAAACAAGTATGTCCAAATTGAGGTAGAAAAAGAGGTTTGAGGAAAGTAATGAAGTAAATTACCATTTTAAAACAATATTGTTGATTAATCTGGGGATCTCCATTACCTATTGATTCTATCCTGCTCTCTTGGTTCATTATATGTAAGATTTCCTTTCTACCTCAGAATTTCTTAAGTATTCTAAGGAGCTTTCTTACATGGAAATAAGGTTGAAGAAATTAATAGGTACAAGAATAAATGTTGTCTCTTCTCTTTTCTCTTTAGAAAGGAATAAAAATAAAAGGTACCAAAGATAATTTTTCACAGTAGTTTTAATTAATTTTAATTTAGAATGAAATTGAAGAATCCTACCAAGAAAACTACAGTTGTATTAGTCCCTTCCCCATCACAACAGATGATCCTACCTATATGATAACAATAGAAATCTATGCTACATGTTAATCAGTTTTGCTTCTGAAATTGAGTTTTGGGAGGCAAGGATCAGATCTCTGTTTTATAAATATTCCTTTTGTAATTTTTTAAATAATTACATTCAATAACTCAATTAATACAGTTTAAAATAACTTCCTGTAAATATTTTCTGTAAATAACCTAAGATTCTAATAAACCATTATATCCTACTTAATCCATGGATGACAAAAATAAAAGTACTTTCCTTTTTACTCCTTCAATTTCAGGGAAATCTTCTGGTTTTCTATAAATTTATTCATACAGATATTCTCTGTCCTCTAAATAAATGTAGGCCATTTATGTATTTATGTATTTATTTATTTATTTTGGTACCAGGGATTGAACTCAGAACCTTGTGAGGCAGGTGATAGCACCACTGAGCTAAATTCCCAGCCCACTTCCATTTATTTTGAAGAATGTGGGGCATGGTTACCTTATCAAGTGGAGACTGAGTATATGTATAAGAAACCAAGTTAGAATCGTCTGCTTTTATAACTCTATCACCATATGACATGATAACTTAAAGGATTCTTTGATGAGAAGCTATAACCACCATGGTACTAGGAAGTGATTAAAAATATGGGTTTTAGATTCAAAGTTCTTTGATACTCATCTCTTCTCATTACTAGTTAAGGGTGCTGATGAGTTAATTTCTCTAAACTCAGCTTTTCCATTCTTAAATGCAGTGCCTACATCACAGGATTGTGAAGATTACATAAAGAACAGCTTCCCAAGTGCCTGGCACATAGTTGTCTATATATGGTAGCTATTAATTATTTTAAACATTTTGAGGGCCAGTCCTTGCATTCACTAAACTAAAAAGTTTGGTTTTATACTATTTTCATGTACTTCCGTTTTCTAGGTCCTATATGTAAATTTAAGAAACTAATTTGAGACCAACTTAAGTTTAAAAGACTCAGAGTTAACTCTCAGATCAATTAGACCCACTGGAATTGTGCTCTGAAATAAACACAATAGATAATACTCTTTGGAGCTGGTATTATTCTTGGGAAGTTGTCAAAGGTCATTGCATAAAAGGAAACAACCCAGAGAAGAATACCCTTGCCGCCTTTGGGGGGGCGGGGAGGAGAAGAGAGAGAGATAAATCCCAGATGATTTTAACCTATATTTAAGTCTTTGAGACTACTATTAAAGTATAAAGTTTGGATTTTTGTTTTGTTTTGTTTTTAAATCTCTGGCTCAAATAGCTGGTTGCTATGATCCATGGGAAAAGGCGAGAGAGGTATGAAGATAATAAGAAAGGATAAAAGAGGTTAGTGGACTTTATTAACTTTGTATTATTATAAGCTATAGTAGCAGATTCACTTTTTGTTCTAATGCACTTATAGAGAAAAAGAGAAGTTAAAGAACTAGCATTTATTAATCAACTAATGTAATAGGCACTCAATTAAATGCTTTATTTATACTATTTCACATAATGTCTGCATTGATTACATATGGATGGCTCAGATGAGGTAGGCGGAATATACAGTGGTAACAAAATTCAGTGGTTTAAAACAGCGAGATTTGCATACCAGATGATTCTCCTGGGCACTTGTCCTCCACAGGGAAATAGCCTTGCAACTCAATATCATATTAACACATGCTTTCAAAAACGGCCCAGAAAACATAGGTGTTTCTGTAAACTTTCACAATGCCAATGAATGCCTCTTCCCAGAAATGGCATTACATCCACACAAACCTCATTGATCAAATCAAGTAACAACATCATGCATAAACTCAATGAGGAAGAGAATGCAATTCCCTCATGTGTCCCCAAACACAAGAGTCAGAAATACTGATGAGAAAAACTGATGTCTATCACCAAAGGTAATTTCCTATTTTTAAGATGAGAAATCTGAGATCCGTAGAAACATTAACAAAATCACCCTGCTCATCTATGGTATATTGAAATGTAGAGCCCTCAAATCTATATTCTTTCCATTGCATTGTGTTTCTTCATATATATTCACTTTTACTTTCATGTTAATCCAATAAACAAAGCAGGCAGATTTCCCACTTGAGTCAATGTCAAAGTGAGCATTCTAACTTGTTCCACAGCCAGACAAACACAGATAAGTGCATCAATTTTAGAAGAGCCATTGATAATCATAATTGTGTACTTCCATTATTGATACTGAGATAAAATATTTTCAATTTTGTAGTGTTGATTTTATTTTTTGTTTTGCTTTTAGTGTTGTTTTCTAAAGGACCTTAGCACTCAGGAGTCCTGAAGGAACCTCTGAGGTGCACTTACAGCACAGTAAAATCCATGGCATGGTGTTCAAAGAAAGTGCACCAATTAGGCTAAGAACATTTTCCAGATTCAAGGAAGCCTCTGAATTTAGAGCATGGTCTAAGGATCAGTGAAGATAGTAGTTCAAAGGGACTGGTCAGTTTAATAAAATAAGTACCTTGGTTACTCATTAAGTTTGCCTTTGTAAATAAAGCACAGTTTCCCTTTGATCTTGTGAAGATAATTCAGCATGCTATACATAGCACAGAGATGAAAGTAGAAGAGGCTGCTTAAAGTGAAATATGCCACTGAGTGGTACAAAGCTTTCGAACTCTTCTGGGAAGAAATAGAAGTAATCTTGTAAGTAATGTCCTTGCTTTGTAATATTTTCCTTGGGCGTTTGGCATGAATTTCAGGTTATTTTTATTAATATAAATAAACAATGGGCGCTGCAGGGAAAATGTTATAAAACGAGGCAAAATATGATCAATGATTTATAATAGGCTGTGCATATCCCCATTTCTTTAGAATTATGTCTAACTTTCATATTATTTCATCAATCTTTTGTCAACTTCCTCTCTGGCAGGGACATTAAATGTTTTAAATTTAATAAGACTGCCCCAGTACCATACATTTCATCCATCTGTAACTGAATGGCATGGCTTGTTTTTTTTTTTTTTTTTGATACTGGGGATCAAACTCGGGATCTTATGCTTGCAAGGGAGATGCAGCGCCACTGAGCTAAATCCTCAACATGACTTGTCTTCTTATTGGCAGAGAATGGTACAATAAAAAATAAAAAATAAGGGAAGAATAGATAATTGTGGTTTCTATTTCAGAGATGCACTACTGACTTCTGGTAGCTTTCCTCTGGAGCATTTCCCTTCTGAAACGTCAAATTTATCTTAGAAGTAAATGCAGACCCAAGTTTTTGCTAATATTTAGCATGTATTCTGAGATTTGACATTTTAATACAGGATTTGAATCCAAAGGAATGAATCTCTATTAGGAGAATTTTCAACACAGGCAGCAGATGAGGTGGAAAAAGGTTTGAGTATGAGCAGCCACTAGCTTCTATGGGTATGCATTTCACCTGTTTGGAAAGATACCTTTGGTTGACAAATATACATCACATGTACAATAGGCAGCCCCATTTTGAAGTCTTTTTTTTAAACTCTATTTTATTTTATTTTATTATTATTATAATTTTTTTAAATTTTGGTACCAGGGATCGAACTCAGGTCCTTGCACTTGTGCAGCAGGTGGTGAAACCACTGAGCTAAATCCCCAGCCCCATTTTGTAGTTTTTTATTAAAAAAAAATTAGGGGGCTGGGGATTTAGCTCAGTGGTTATGCCACCTGTCTTGAAAGCACAAGGACCTGAGTTCAATCTCCAGTACCAAAAAAAAAATGTTTTAGGGAAAAAAACCCCTGATTATTAAAACCCTAAATTATCTATAAAGTCTGAGTTTTCAGGTATTTATTTATGTAACTGCATTTTTCTTTAACAATTTTAAAATGTACCTATTCTATTTTTCAGCTGGGTCATTATCATAAACAATGTTTTCCATTTTTATGTTTAGAATGTCATTAAAATAAATTTTTGTCATATTTGACAATATGTTTCCTGATGTTTAAAATAAATTTCTACGTTTTTAAAAATGTGAGAGTAGCTTATAATCCTAGCTATTCAGAAGACTGAGGTAGGAGTATCACAAATCAAGGCCAGCCTGGGAAATTTGGTGAGACCTTCTTTCAAAATAAAATGTGAAAAGGGCTCAGGGCATAGTTCAATGGTGGAGTGCTTCCCTAGAATCCAAGGCCATATGTTCAATTCCCCAAACAGTACAAAAAATGGAGAAGAAAGTTATAGAGGGATAAATACAGAATTATACTACTGTAAGCCAGGGATGGTAGGAAAAAATGTAACTACCTAAAATGGATCTGTTCTAATTTCTCAGAACCTGTGAATATGGTACTTCACATGGACAAAGAGACTTTGAAGATGTGTTGAATCCTAAATTACTTGAGATGGGGAGATTTTCCTGGATATTCAGGTAGGTCCAACCTAATTAGCTGAGTCCTTAACAGACTTTTTTCTGGATGAGGAGAAAATTGGAGGGAACGGTGTTCAGAGAGATTTAAGAAGGGAGCCAGAAGAAACAAGTATAGATGGCCTCTACACTCTGAAAAGGACAAGAAATGGATGATCCTAGTCTAGAACTTCCAGAAAAGAGCAGCTCTGTTGACATCTTGATTTCAAAACTGTGAGACCTGTGTTAGACTTCCAACCTCTAAAAGTGTAAAATAATATACTTCTGTGGTCTCAAATCCCTACTTTATGGTAGTTGGGTACGATGTTAATAGAAAGATAATAAAGATTGTGGTACTAGGATGAAGTTTGAACCATGCAACACATTATACACCTGCACTTTTTTTTGAAGTCCTGAAGATTAAACCCAGATTTTATACATGCTAGGAAAGAGATCTACTACTGAACTATAACCCCAGCCCAACCTTTTTTAAACTAGAGAAAAATAAATGTGTAAAAGTGAAATTTAGTAATAAAAATTCTCCAAAACTTCTTATATAATAATTTCATTTAATTACTTTTTAAATGACAATACCTTTACCTTTTCTCATTATACTGATAACATAAGAATATTAATACAATCACAGAAACACAAATCCCAACCAAATCCCAGTTTAACCACTTGAAATCTCACTATCTTGAGGAAAATGCCATTGACATTTTGATGATTTTATAGAAACTGGAAATATACTATCTTCATACCCAAGTGATATTCCACTTAAACATAGAAAACTAAAATAATAAGGATTTCTTATGAAGATTTTGATAACATTGTCTTATTGTTAATGTTGTGAGATGAAATACAAGATACTCAATTAAATTTGAATTTTGCATAAACAAAACAGTGAATATTTTTAGTGTGAGTCTAAAATATTGCCTGGGACACACATACTAAAAGAAATTCATAGTTTATCCACAGTTTCAATTTAACTAGACATTCTGTAATTTTATTTGCTAAATCTGGCAACTTTGCCAGTATAGCTTGGCTAACTTTACTAAGATTGGAAAACTAAAAATATAGCTGGAGGCTCTGGGCATGCATAGGTTTACTGATACTGGGATCTACTGTAAGGTGAGATGGCCTGATTCTAGACAAATCCTTTCTGACAATATTTTTATCGTTTTTCTTGCTCTAGAGAGATGGTTCTGAGTAGATAGACTCTCTCATCATCTCACTGGCATTCTAGGAGCCCAGTGAAGCAAGAATGCTGGGAGAGGGGTTTGGGGGCCTCTCTATTCAATACTTGGTTGCATTATGATCTTTTAATTGTCCTATTTTTTCTCCATTAAGTTTATTGGTACATTTTAGATATAAAATACAGTTACATACATCATTGGGATCTTGTACTATTACATGAGTATCTTGATTCTTATTTTTTTCCCCTT
>NW_004624783.1:15201116-15213283 GCF_000247695.1 Heterocephalus glaber
TTAATAAGATTTATAATTTGTTCTAGATAATAATTAAAGGTATCTTTTAAAGTGGCTGAACATTTTCTATTTCTATAAATGAAATAATAAGGTTTTAAAAATAGGAAATTATTTTTAAATTTTAATTTTTTACTTATAATTTTAATAAATTGAATATTTTTAGAAACTAACAATCTATTCATATTTTCCTTTCCACTAAAAACCTATCTGGAGAAAGCAAAACTCTCTCTTTTGTTTTTTCAGACTTAATCTCACTGTGTAGCCCAGGCTGGTCCCAAACTTGAGACGATCCTCTGCCTCAGCTTACCATGTGCTGGGACTGCAGGCATGTGGCATCATACCTAGTTTAAAAATTATTATTTAATATAACACATTTTAGTGTGTAGACAAACCAAGTCTTTGATATCAAAAACAATTCCAAGGTGTAGATTTAGCAATGGGCATTAGCAAATATAGTGCCAGACCAGGATGGCTCTTGGGAGATCAGCAATTGACCTCTAACATATTATGCTCTGACTGCATTATTAGCAATTCCTTTCAGTTTTGAAATTTCTATCATTTAGTGCTTTATAAAAATAAATTATTTAAGAACTGAATATTTTAAACACAATATATTGAGATTAAAACATACACTGAATGATAATCATAGGTTCCTATAGTTCCAAGCAAGTCAGTTGGTAGTAACAAAGATAGGCTTGTAACTTTAATGATATAATTTTCCTAAAGTCCTAAAGGCTTCTTTTAAGTTTACCCTTCAGTAGAGCTTGTGCTGTGCTCTCTTCGGCAGCACATATACAAAAGAGCTTGTGCCCCTTTGCTAGAATGCTTGAGTAGAGAACTAGTTATCAATAGCAAGATGGCCTGAGGGCCAGGGAGACCTTGTTTTGAATTCCAGGTCAGCCTTTTACTAGTTTTGATGACTCTGGCAAGATATTTAACCTCTCACTTTTCTAGCTGGAAAATAACATTTACATTATAGAGTTGTTATAAAGCTTAGAAGAATTATCTGAAAAGATTTGTTTCACAAATGGTTCTCAATGAATAAATAATACATGTGTTTCTTACTGATAGTGAGAAAATACTTTATGTTGTCGGGTAAGAAAGGGTTAATTTCTTGCAGAGGGTTTGGTTGGGTGTGCGTGTGTGTGTGTGAAGGACCAGCTGCCTTGTTAACATGCTGCTGCAGTGAATCATGGCTGGCTGCCAAACAGAGGCTCCAAAGACTCTTCCGCAAAGTTAGGCAATGGTCTGCCTAGTGTAAACGATACCCTGCAAGAACTCCAATTTCAGACTTCATTGAGTCGAATCCTCCTGCAGTCTCCCAGAAATCACATACCTTTATACCCCATTGCAGTGAGAAGAGTTTTTGCCCTACATTGTCCATACAGATTTTAGGTTGCCGACTGAATTCTTTAGGGTTCCTTTCAATCACCAGTCATGAGCCTAGGTGTTCCTTTCGTTCAACATGGCCGGTGAGTGCTTCTCTCCACTACCTCCTCACCGTGATTATTCAAGACAAAGTATCTGATTTTGAAACTCTTTTGAAGAACCTGTAATAAGGTTATCTATTGCATATTGTTGTGGTTGATTAAATTCTGAAAGAGGTAGTTTATATTGTCTCAAATCTAAATAATATTCAAATAATCAAATAAGATGATCTAACATGGAAAGGATAGGAAGTAGGGAAAATCAAAGATGCTAACAAGATTTGAATGCAAGAAGTGTAAAATAAAAATTTTTAGAAAGCCATATCAAAAGGAAAAAGATAAATCTTGCATTGATAGACTTAGTGAAATTTAGTATTTTTAAATGAATCTTTATATATCTGAAGAGACCTTTAGAATAGAATAATAATGATGGATTCTAATGAATATCAGAAGAAAATTGATTCCAGCTCCACAGAGTACCAATCACTGGAATCAAACCCTTGACTATTCTCCCAAATACACTTTGCTGATATCTTCTTTTTAGTGTTCCAGAAGTCAAAATTTTCCAGTTGATAAACCATTTCATTGAATTTTTTCTAGTTTGGCCTAGAGGAAACTGATTTTTTAGGCACAAATTATATGTTGATTAACCTACTTTAAATTGTCTACAGGGGTTAATTATACATTTTATGGTATAGATTTTGATTGAGTAAAACTAACTTTTAAATTATATTATTATTTGGGAGAAATTAATTTTTTTAGCTTGAAAAGAATATTTACAGGGTGCTTATAAGACATTGCTACAAACTGAGGCAAGGAACAATGGAGTTTCTCTTTAAGGAGGAACGTGGATGGATAAGTGACTGTGAGATCCGATTCACCTTCGGAATGCGTCTCACCTAGTGTGATGTGGGAGCCGCAGTGAGAGCACTTGCTAAGCCTCCTACAGCTCAGTTTTAGGCCTACTGTGTGGAGACGCCAATAAGTTGGCAGAGGGAAGCTGAATTTATGTTGCAGCGACTTCAGAGGCAACATTATGTACGGAGATCTAGGGAATTCACAACTATGGAAAAATCATATGCCTCTGAAAAGAGTTCGTCACTTATATGGCAATGGTATGCTAGACCTTATCATTAATTTCTATGAAGACATAAAAATGCAGTTTAAGTATGGATAGTATAGAGGGTGGCTTTGGAATTAATAGGAAGATTTAATGATGTATTACAGCAGGAAAATCTCTTAGAAGAATATAGTTTCTAATCTCAGTGGTATAAAGCCTTTTGACTAATTCATATTAAATAATCTATGAAATTAATAAAAATAAAAGGAATTAATAAAACTATGAACGTAATGAAAATTAGTTATAAATTTATCTAAAGAGGTCAAATATTTAATTTATTTATGAATTTTATATTTAGGCCTATTTAAAATTTTATTATGATTTTCTGATCATGGTAGATACCTACTTTTTTTGGTGAATAAACTAACAGCTTTATTAATGAAGACAAATATCAGATAATTGTGTGAATATTATATATATATATATATATAAAGAAATCCAAACTAACAGCATTGTATTTCAAAAGCACTGTGCTTCTATTTCTTTTAAAGAGACTTGTCATCTGCTGTATAAAACAAACAAAATGGTACTCTTCTTTCTAAAAATTCTGGGAAATGAAATAAGTCAATTTCAAGCAGAATAACTGAACACATCTTTCTCTAAATGCTGACTATTGCTAGGAAGGAAACGAAGTCAAGCATCAGAAAGAAGATGTATGACAAATTCATGAAAGTGAAAAGGGATGTATGTAGTGAAATTACTGCTAATCTTTCCCCCCTCATATTCAAAGCCCATTCAAAACTGGTCTTTCATACAAGTATAAAATAACTATCAAGAGAGGGAATATGAAACCATACCCATCTGAAATCCTTCATGATGCTTTTGTAATAGCTCTGATTCTCTAGTAGAAACTTATTTTTAAAAGTGCATTTGGAAAATAAAAAATTATTCTTAATTTTACTTCTCTCCTGTTTGCCCATCATAGTCTCCTAACCCCTAACCCTAACCCTAACCCTAACCCTAACCCTAACATTTTGGTAATTTCTACAATATGAGTATTCATATTTGTGTGTGTGAATGTGGGTGAGGGTGTATGAGTGTGTGTGTGTATTTCCTGGTCTGTTTTAATTTGGAGACTATGAACAGTATTCCTTCAACCACTGTTCCTTTAAATATTGGATAGTAGCATAGTAAAATGAACTAAAAATTAAAAAGTACCTAGATCCACCTTCTAGTTATTTGAAACAGAGTAAATTCTTCAGCCTCTGAGTTGGCTTTGTCATTTCAAAGCACACAACCTTGGGCAAATTTATCACCAGAAACCTCAGTTTCTTTATCTGCAAAATGGGAACAATAATAGCTATTGCATATGGTAGATGGGAGGATTAGATGGGATAACATAAAATAAATAAAAACTGTTTATTGGGAAAAACTAAATAAGTAAATAGCTCCCAGAGCTATGAACAGAATATCAAGCAGATCAGCACTTTTGCCTCTGTGGAGCAGTTCTGAAGGTTTTATAGCCACATGGTACATCCTGGGGACCTGACAGGACACAGCGACTTCCATGTCTTCAAAGAAAGAATTAAACCCATGTGGGAGGATAATGCAAATAAAAATGGTGGCAAGTGGATCATTCAGCTACCAAAGGGCTTGGCCTCCCGGTGCTGGGAAAATCTCATCCTGGCTGTGCTGGGGGAACAGCTCATGGTTGGGGAGGAGATCTGTGAGGCTGTGGTCTCTGTCTGCTTCCAGGAGGACATCATTTCCATGTGGAATAAGGCTGCCAGTGACCGAGCAACCACAGCCTGAATCCGGGACATGCTTCAGTGCATGCTTAACCTACCTCCCAACACCATTGTGGAATACAAAACTCACACTGACAGCATCAGAATGCCAGGCAGGCTGGGCCCCCAAAGGCTCCTTTTTCAAAACCTCTGGAAGCCATGGTTAAATGTGCCATGACCCTCTCCCTCTCTGGATGGCACCATCATTGAAGCTGGCATTATCAGAGTCCTTTGTTCTATTGGTGTGTCACCTGGAAGACCCTTCTGTCCTGGAAGAGAGGAATGGAAGACCATGTTATGTTTTGAGAACAGGCTGATGCACAGCAGCCACGACAACAGCTGAGATCACAAGCAAAGGGTGCTAAACTGAAAAAAAAAAAAGAATATGAATTGCCTGATTTTATTTCTCTTTTATAGATAGCACTCTACTTTTTATGGTGAATGGATTGAGGGAATCAAATACAAATAGGACAGAATAAGCTGGGCTTTGCTGAAGAAATTACTAAATTCAAAAAGCCTGTGGAAGTAGTCCATTGGAAAGATGACAGTTTTCTTGACTAGGCTGATTGATAGCAATAGAGATAGAAGAAGATATATTTGAAGCCAATTTTGCAATAGAATTGATAGAGAGTAAACATAGTATAGAAATAAGGGAAAAAAAGGAATCAAGGATAAAATCTAGGCTTCTGGTTGAAAAAATAATGGTTTGAATAAATGGTGATGCTGTTCACCACCTACTAGGAAGTGGTGTGATATTCCTTCTATGTCGGTTCCACTTTGTACTCATTAAGTTTCCAGTATCCTACAGCAGGTTACATAGTAGAGTCTGGAGTTCTGGGTTAGAGAGGTACTTTTAAAAGTCATTTGAGAACAAATTGAGATAACATAAAGGAAGGGAGAGACTGGGAACAGAAAGAAAAGGAAGGAAAATAACTGGAAAGGAAAAAATGGATCCAAAAAGGCAGCTGCTCCCCATTCCATCACCTCCCATTGCCCTGCAGGAAGAATGAGTTCTTGAAATTAATCCTGGGTTAATCTGGTGGAGTAGGGAGGGGACAGCAGAGATGCATATGGCAGCCTTAAATAGAAGCAGCTGCTGATTATTCTGGGTAGTAATTTGATGACTATTTATTTAGCTTCAATGGAATAATTTTGCTGAGTAGATGAAACAATTTAAAATATTCTTATACTGAACTATGTATACCTCTACCTCTTACTGCTTGGGTGGATTCACAGAAGGATATTTTCAAGTAGAATTGAAGTATTTTCAGGGTATAGAAAACTTGGCTATGCCATATATCTCAATTTGAATTAGCACAATGAACTAGTTCTACTATTGAAATTCTAAACTGTTATTATCTGTTAATGATAAATAATCATTTTTATTTATGCTTCATATATTGTAATCAGAGGAAGCAAAATTATATTGGTAGTTTATACAATATGTCTCCATCTAATAAGTGATTTGTAGTTGGTATTTACTGAAAAGCAATAATTTAATATGCCAGTACTAGTTTTTAAATGATTAATTTATGAACAAAGAAACTTTTTTCATTCTCCTTGTATATCCTGTAAGCTTGGGGACTTTTGCATTGTTCTGTTTTATTTCTTTCCTCTAAGGAATGAAAGAGATGAAAATCTAAAGCATCCCTGTTAAGATTTGCAATGAAATTACTAAATTCAAAAACAAGTTCAGCAAGTTTTAAAGAAAAGACCTGTTAGCTAAGTAGAAGACAAATATTTCCTTTAGTGCTGAGTGGAAAAGGGAAAGTTTCATATGTCACATTGGTGTTCAATCACTTCTCACCTGAAGCTCTTTTATCTCAGAGAAGAGAGAGGCAACAAAGTACTGAATTTCAAATAGGGGAAATTAAATCAGAAATATATTTTTTCTCTCAAAATGTATAAAGAAATGATGATGCCATTTTGTTCACTCTGTACTTTTTCATGGGAAATATAAACTCATAATTATTTTGGGTGTGGTTTTGACTAGGATGGAACAATTGAGAATAATAACTAAAATGAAAATCTTAAATGTAGTAAGGAAAAAAGGAAGTACTTCCTTATAGTCAGCCCCTGTGGTGGGAGTTGTGGTTTTCCTCTTGAATGTTATCTCACACCTAGATAGCACCCCAAAAGGCTTTATTAACATCCTGGAAGACAGTGATATTTAACATGTTGGAACTGAAAGGATGTTTTTGGGATGTCTTAGAGCAGAGAAGGTTTTATCTCAATCATTGTCTTAATTCCAGTGAACTTAATTTGAAAAGAGAGTAAAAATGATCAGTTTTAAGAGCTATGAAAGTAACCATCAATGAGGAAGGTTGATTTCTACCATTTCTTGAGCCATCAAACATAGTTCCAAAGGAAGGTTGTCTCACGAAGCTAAGTGATGGAATTTGTACAGAAAATAATGAGATCCCAAGGCTCTCTGATCACAAATCTACTAAAAAGAACCATAATACTGGCTGGAGAGCACCACTTCAGCCCTACATGTTATACATCCTCTTCCTCTTTGACTGGAGGAAGAGTGGAAAGGACCATTGAAAGAACAGAAACACAGTGTCATGATTTCCCAACATAACCAAAGAAATGGGTACTGAAATGAATGTTGGCAATGGTAATGGAAGTTAAATCTCTATGTTGGCACTGATTATGGAGCAAAGGTTTAATGATGCCTAGAAATTGGGTCAGATAAGTTAGGCTTTGCCAAAGGAAAGCTAAATGGAAAAAAACAAATAAGCAAGCAAACACTTATGATTATTATATCACCCTTTCATCCCTGCAAATATATTCTTTCATGTTGACAAAACAGGCAATTCATATTTCCTTCAGGGCTTATATCAAACATATGTAATACTTTTATGGCCCAGCCACCAATAAGTTGGAATGGATATTCCAAAGCCTCTAAATAGATGCTGAGGGACATGTGTTTGGCCAAGCATAAATGCTGTATTGTCTAGTAAATGCAAAGATTTTCAGAAAGTGGACTACAGAATTGAGGGTTCAGAGCAGCAACTATAACCCAAGTAGTTCAGAAGAACTGAACATCTTAATGATAAGTATGACCATATTATATGAACTCTGGAATGCTTGCCAGAGAAATTAAATAACATTTCTCAAATGTTCCCTCCTTCTTGAGGGAAGCATAATTTTTATGCTTCAATTCCATCAGTCACTCAGTATGCACTCTTGATTATTCATCATGAATTTATTTTACTAAACATTAATTTTGATAGTAGAAACTATTTCAAAACTCCTTATTGTAAAACATTCTTTATACCTTAGATCTATAATCAAAATTGAGTAATTATCAAATGGCTTTTCTAGGTCCAAATCAATATTCCATTTATATACTGAAACAAAATTTTAAAACACACATGCATTTGAAATATCTCAGGACCTTTATACATAAATATCTAGGAGAAACTCATTAAGTACAGCATTGTCAAGCATGGTTTCTAAAAAGGCAATCGTAATGGCAAACAAAGTACAAAAATTATTAATAGGAAAAATTGTATTTTTTTTTTTTTACTTAGTTTTTGCTGTTGATGCAATCGAGTTGGGAGAATTCTACATGGTTGCACTGTCTCTTAAATTGACCTCATTTGTGATGCTGGCCAATATGTCCAGATGAAGTATATGTCCTCACCAAGTGAAGCAGAGCATGCACATTAATTGCTTTTAAGCACCAAAGAGAGGTTTACTTCTATTCTACTACCACCCTTCATGATCAAATACCACATTTTCCAGAGGCAGCAAGGATTTGTGATCTGGGCAAACAAGACTGTTTCAGTCCAGTGGAATAGCTCAAAGCTTCCTTGGTTATGGAAGAAAGGAAATAAACTATTAGGTAATGTGGAGAATTTTCTCTGGGAAAATTATAGGCAGAATTTAGTCCTCTCTAATGTATATTTCCTCAGAGCTACAAGGATGACTTTAAAACAAAGCAAACAATGACAACAAATTTCCAAAAATCAAAACAAAAGAAGCAGTTTCATTGCCATATTGCTAAGTAAGCAGGTAGCTAGTTATTTAGCTAGATACTTCTTTTCAGACTTGAGTCACCAATGAGTGGTACGAATGCAAAGTAATCTATGTTCCTGGTTCTCTGCCTTCCAATCATTCCATCACCTCTTCTTTTTCTGATTCCTTCTTCCATATTCATTTCAATGTCCTCTTTCTTTCCTTTTCCAGTATTTCTTCCTTCCACTCCTACCTCTCCCTTTCCTCTTTTCTCTTTCCTCCCACCTCAGCACCTCTCTGCTCTACCTCCACTCACCCAGTGGTTTCTTCATCCTTTCTTGCCTCTTGTAATGGTTCAGCTCAGTTCACCAAGCACAATGCTGGAAATTTGGGAGAATTTTATGGGGGTAGGAAATAAAGGTGTCTAGTAAACACTTTATGACATTGGTATTTTAAAAGATTTAATATGCTAAAATATTCAGCTTTTGTATAATTAAGATAGCTAGAAAATATATAAAAGGGTATAGATTAAAGTAAATGTGTCTTAGTGTTGCTAAGTAATTAAACTAAGTGAATACTCATGATTTGCTTTATCATTTTTACATTAAGAAAATTTCTCAGATGAAGGATAATTACAGCAGAAGCCTAATTAGATGCTAATAGACCATACTCTTTCCATTCTGATGCATTAATAATTTCTTTTGTGTTATACTTGTCATATTCATCAGGGCACAGTGTTTCTTTTGCAATAACCATGTGTAGAACGCATAATGAAAAGCAGGGAATGTGACACAGAAGGAGCCAGGTCTTTGTAAATGAGCTTGGTACTTCTAGTCAAATTTATTGCAGTTTTATTATTTACATTACAAAAATTTCTAAAATAGTTGGCACAACTCTTATTTTAGCAGAAAACCTGTCTTTGGAAAAATCACACCTTCCTCTCAGTCTATTGAATTGAGAATCACCAGAAAACCTATATTAAGTTATCATTGATTACTAACACACTAATTATTTTGGGATTGCTGTCAAGTCATAAAAAATCATAATATTGTCACCTTGCCATGTAAATGAAAGAATGACAGGTTAAATGAATCATAATTCATAGGCTTGACTCTAAATTAACAATCAAACTAGTAGCTATCAATTAATGCAGATTTAGAAAGTAAAATTGCACCTACAATAATGCTTAATATATAGAAAAGTTACAAAACTAAGTATGAATGCAAAGAGTTTAAATAAGTTTGTATTTTAGTCACAGCCATTTTCAAACTTGAAAAACCAAAGAATAAAAAAGAGAAAGCAAATTTAACAGTTAAAATTCCTGGATATATCCAGAAGAAACATGAATATTTCATTTATGGAACATATGGATCATTTCTGAAGCTCTCTTCAAAACAGAAAGTTGGTTTTATTTATTGTGATCTAATTTCTCAAAATTGTAACTAGCTAGGCGTGGTGGTACACTCGGGAAGGTAAGGCCTGAGAATCACTGTGAGTTTGAAGCCAGTCTGGGGTACAAAGTAAGACTCTATCTCAAAAAATAAAACAAAAATTGTCACTATTATGTTAAAATTAAAGAAGTTACTAGAATGTTAGGAATGTGAAGCTCTTTCTCATCACTGTGGGTAGCGGGCTGTTTAAGCAATTCTTCCTGGCTCAGGAAAAAGGCATATTCAAAATTTGGTTTTCTACTTCCTGGTTCACTGGTCATTTCACTCACTATATAGACTTGCAGATACAAAATTAGAGTTGGGAAAAAATGATCTGTTCAAAGTAGAATTCTCCTAAAATATTTTCTCAGAGTCTTTTTTCCTAATGATTAGTTCAGTAATACTTTCATGACCAGAAGCCATTTATCTTAAAACTATAACTAGACAGAACATAGATGACTACACACATGAACACACAGACACAAACATACAGAAGCACAATAATTTTACATTAGATCCTTATGCAAAAATAGACATTACAAAATCCTTACAGGAAAGCACAAGGATTTTTATAGACTCTCATTAGAATGTGTTTTCCTCTGACTTTATGTTCCATTCTATTATCTTGGTTCTCCAGATTGTCTGCCCAAAGTAGATATGAAGATCAATTCCTTTGCTTTTGACAAGAGGTCAAGGGATAGGGAAGGGGAGAGCTGCATACTTTGTAGTAAGCACATTATGATCAACAAAAATAATAAAAATCTGTCTGAGAGTGAGGATACAAAAAGTTATGTTAGAAATGCATATATTGGAGATGCTAGCAACCTCTTTACCTCCATAAGCTGTGAGATCAGCACAGCAAAGAGACTTTGATGTATTCACAGTTAAATTTAAGCAAGCTTAGGCAAAATGAAAACATAAATGTACTGGTCTATTTAAGCAAGGGCTGGGAAAGTGCCCCAGCTCTAGGGCTTAAGGTGTATGTCTGAAATATCAAGGCAAACCCAGACTTGCTTCTTGCAGGTTTTGGTTTCCAAAGAGCCCCAACACTGTGTGTGTGTGTGTGTGTGTGTGTGTGTGTGCGCGCGCGCACGTGCACGTGTGTGCATTGGAGTATGTATTGTAATGTTTGTACTGAAGGACATTCATGTGATCTTAGTGGTGAAAGCTGCTTGGGCACCACATCAAGAAAATTCAGAATTCATTCTAATTTAAGCACATTAGAGTGGCTTAAAGAGTCTTTCTGAATAGCTTCCTGAAAAGAAGCTAAAATATAAGAAGCTAGATCTAGCTACTGGAGGGAGACAACTGGAATTTTATTAAGGTTTACCCAAGAGATAGAACTGAGGGAAGAAGCTCTGATTCCAAACAGGATTCTAAACTGGAATCTTAGGTATGGAAAGCAACCCCACCAATAGTGTGTGGTCAATAGTATAGGCCAGTAGGGACAGGCTACATCTAGGAGATGGGAATTCTAGAAAGTCTATATACAAGTAGACTTGTCCTTCCTGTTAGACCCTGCAGCACCAAGTTTGTTTCATGCAGGGGGCATCAGGAATTTAGCAAGTGACTGTTAAGGAAGGTGAAGGCTGAATTAGCTTCATCAACTTTGGTGAGTATGGAGACTTTCTTTTTTTCTTTCTTTCTTGTTTTTCCTTACTTTCTCTGCCCTTTCACTCCCTTCCTTCCACTCTCCTTCTTTTCTGTCTTCCTAATTGTTTGTACTCATTTCCTTCATTCAATACAGCTTTGCTCCTACCCATGTCTTTTGTATTTCAGAACACATTAAACATACATTATGTACCTGTAGGTGATAAGCCCAACAACTGTGTGTGTGTTTACATTTGGCCCTTGTGTTTTCAAGAGTCCTACATCTGCAGATTCTACCAACCACAGATTAAAATTATTTGAAGAAATTTGCATATATACTGAGCAGGTGCAGATTTTGTAATTTTAAAATCTCATCATCATATATATTCTTTCTCTGATGAAACATTGCTATCAAAGTTCCCTTTAAATATACTTCTTATAGTTTTGTGAACATATTTTAATGGGTACCTTCAGATCCTTTTTTTTTGTTCAATCCAATATCAGGTCACCAGGGCCAGGGATTTAGCTCAGTGGTTCTGCTGCCTGCCTTGCAAGCACAAGGATCCAAGTTCGATCCCCGGTACCAAAACAAACAAACAAACAAACAAAACAATATCAGGTCACTGTCAAAGGTAGTTTTTATTGCTTTCTCTCATCCTGTGTCTGAGTCATATTTTCCTTTTAAAAAAAAAATCAGATCAGGTTTCTTTTTTTTTTTTTTTTCCACTCTGAATTCATTCTGTTTCTGGAATAAAGAGCTTTTCCATCAGAGTGCAGTCTTCATACCAAATCTTGGTGCTTGTACTGTTTTCCCCACTTATCTTGCATGCTACCTTTCAGTGTCCCTAAAAGCTGAACTACCTATTTTCTCCCCCCCCCGCCCCATTAACTTTATTGGTACATTTTA
>NW_004624783.1:15216502-15240584 GCF_000247695.1 Heterocephalus glaber
GACTGAGCTTCACTATCCGAGGAGTCTGGGATGGAGGCGGGGAGCTTCCTTCCAGGTGCTGGGACTGGCTCACCCTCTCTGCCCTAGGAGCCTGGGATGGAGGTGAGGAGCTTCCTTCTGGGTGCTGGGACCGGCTCACCTTCTTGGCCCTAGAAGCCTGGGATGGCATCAGGGGAGCTTCCTTCCAGGTGCTGGGACCAGCTGAGCTTCACTGCCCTAGGAGCCTGGGAGGGAAGTGGGGAGCTTCCTTCTGGGTGCTAGGACCGGCTCACCCTCTCTGCCCTAGGAGCCTGGGATGGAGGAGGGGAGCTTCTTTCCGGGTGATGGGACCAACTGAGCTTCACTGCGCTAGGAGCCTGGTATCCAGATCAGGTTTCTTAATTTTTATTGGAAATTGGATATTATAGGTAATATATTGCAACAACTCTAAGTACTGGTCCCCTTTCCCTCGTGAGGCTTCTTCTTACTGTTATTTGTTGATTTTGAATTGAGGGCTAGATTATTTGAGTGAAATCTATTCCTCCACAGAGAAAACCTCTGACATTGTTCCTCAAGCAGGCACAGCTTTGGTTTTGCCCATAGTCACCTAGGATGGCAGTAGTCCTGGCTGGCTCTCTTCTACTCTTCCTGTCACTAAAATCAGCTGTTAAACTTCAGTAAATGTCCACTGGCTTCTGTATCACTTCAACAATGGCCAGGGTATCTATTCCTTTACAATGTCTTCCAATCAAAATGTGGCTTCTTCAAAGGAACTGTATCTGAGGTCAGTGTTTGATATTTGTTCTGATCCCAGTATGATTCCTTTCAGGTATTGAAACCCAGTTTCTCTCTTATGAACAAGTTTCAATCTATGCCAAATCTCCATTAGATCTACAAATCACCTTTTATTACAACCTCCACTGTTCTGGAGAGCACCTTTAGGCTTACACTTCTTCAAGCTCTATTGCAAATGAAGTCTGTTCTTTAGAGAAAGGATTAGGGAGTAATATGTTTTATGTCTTGCTTTTGCCTCCAGACAAAATCTCTGAGGCAAAACTTCAGATCTGCAGATGGGGACAACGGCAAGGTTCTCTGAGTGATGTCCCTACACTAGGAGCTGATTCATGAGGTGCCTGAGATCCTATTGTAGCCTGGAACCACCACCTCATAAGTTAGGGCAAGGTGATAGAAGCCGTAGTACTGACAGTGTGCCATATGAAAGAACTAGATGAGTTTGAAGAAGAAAAAGAAAGATGATGTCATTGGTATGAAGTGAGAGAAAGTGACCCTGCAAAGAAGGAAAAATTAGTTCTTTTTTTTCTTTTTAGTTAATGCTATTTTTTTTTGTTAGGTATTGAAGCCACTGAGGGGAAAGGCTGTTCTCTGAAAAAGAAATGTGTCAGGGAAAGGCAGCAATAAGACCACAGACCTACTCAAAAGTCTCCCTGCCCTCCCTAATTTTTTTTAATAGCTTCTGATATTTGTTAAACTATTTATAAACCCAGTGAAGATGAAACTTTTTACTTTTGCCTTGCCAAATTAGAAGTATGTTTGCTATGCATAGTTCTAGTTCTATAAACCTGCCACTATGCTCTTGAAAAGTATAGTATGCAGCTGGGTGTGTGACTTTACTCTGTTGTTGGTGTCACACGTACTCAGTGAGTGTGGTGGGACACTTCTAAGGGCATGAATGAAACTGGAAAAGAAGGTCAATTACAATGGCTGGAGTGAAAGGGTCAATAAATACAATCACTGAAAAGCTAGTAGAGTTTGCTGTTAGGAAATGGGCCTATAGTCAATCCAAAGACTAAACGAAGATAGAAACAACAGACAAATAACAAAGACAAAAGCAGAGAAAATGGAATTTGAACAGTATCAGACATGAAGAGTTGGTTACAAAAGTGCTTTAAAACAAATGCAAGCCTGTTACGGAGCTCTTGTTTTCTTCAGGTTTATAATACCGTGTAGAAATGAAGATAGTGGTTAAATGATTAAAGAAGTGTACATGATTCAAACTTTCATAATGATCATTGAATTCTCCAAATGAAATAATTCGGTGCCTAGATTAGGGCACAATAGACATGAAAAGGAAACATTAATGCTCCTGATCAAATTCAAATTCCTTTGTATTTCCCATGTTTTTCTATATCTTTGTGTGTCACATCTACTTAGCTGCCAAGGCTTTTGAAATGATTCCTTATTTATAGAAACTGGTATTTTCCATGTATGTTGGATGGACTATTAGGTCTATTCAATGTTAATAAGGAAGCCTGCCTCTCTCTCTCTCTCTCTCTCTCTCTCTCTCTCTCTCACTTCAATATAATTAGGAAGCTCTGGCTATTTGTACAAAATACAAGAAATTTATTTCTTATAGGAGATCCTAGACCTTCTTTTTTGTTGTTGTTGTTCCGGGGATCAAACTTGGGACCTTCTGCTTGCGAGGCAGGCAGCAGAACCACTCAGCTAAATCCCCGGCCCCCCTAGACCTTCTACTATGTTGAATAACTTGTCAATAGGAGTCACATATAAAAGGAGTTTTTTTGGTACGAATTTGCCTCTAAAATGCTCTACTGCCAAATACTTGTTTTTCCACTGGTCTCCCTATCTGTGGTATATCCTACTTATTGCTATCAAAATAATCGTTCTATCATATGTAAGCCACTTATTTCTAGGCACTTTGCTGGGTACTATCAGCTACAACAGCACTCTGGAAGCCAGACTACCCAGTATTGCATTTTGGTTGTGACTAATTACATGACCTGTCTTAGTTTCCTCATATACAAAATAGATTGCTTTGAGGATTAAATTATTAGTATTTATATAGCACTTATGATAGTTTCTAGCATATAGTGAGCACTATCAAATTGTTTGCTAACTGAGAAAAAAAAGCACCAGAATTTCTCATATAGAGAGGATTGTGTGAAAGCTGAAACCCTAGGGCCTAGGCTCAAAGAAGACTATAAAAGAAAAAAGATTGCTATGTTATTTGCATGAGAAGTTACCAGGAATTTGGAGTTGAGGTGTAAGCAGTAAGAGTAAGAGACAAGATCAGATAAGAAGGGGGATCCAGTCACTGTGAGAACTATAGGTAAAGACAACTGAGAAGTAGGACCAGAGTAATCAGAGGACTTCGAGTATTAGTTTGAGTTATTTGTGACACTGCTACAGAAATCCATTCAGATTTGAGACATTAGTCAGTAAGCCATAGACATAGGCTTGTGCTGGCTGTTTTGAAGGAAGGAATCTTTCCCTGATGCTTGTTGCCCTTCAGAAAAAAGGCTAGGCTATATGAATTGGCAAGATGACCCATGAACTGACTCAAGAGCCCTACAAGTATTTCCTCCTTCTTTTCTCATTCCAGACTCTCTAGAGGAATTGCAAGGGGAAAACATTTTTACCCACTGCTTGTGGGAAGGAGGCTCAGCCTATTCTATTTAAACCACAAAGGACAGGGTGACCCCAGCTAAATTTAGACCACTCACACATTACATAATACTCATGACCACTCTAGGAGGCAGGTGAACAGATAAAGAAACTGAAGTGTATGCAGGCAATATCAGGTGCTCTTCACTACATGACCAGCAAGTGGCAAGCCATTGTTTAAATCCAGTCTGACTTCAAACACCTACTAGTGCTTTATATGCATATATATATATATTTTTTTCTTGTATCAAAGTGCTTTGGTGGCTATCATTGGCTCTGAATAAAGTTCAGACTCCTCAGCCCAAGATTTAAAGTCTTCCTCAATCTGGAAACGACCAACTGTTTTTTTTTTTGTTTTTTTTTTTTGGTACCAGGGATCGAACTTGGGACCTTGTGCTTGTGAGGCAAGCAGCAGAACCACTGAGCTAAATACCCAGCCCTACCAACTTTTTGTAATCTGGACATTGTGATTCTTAAAATTAGAGCCTAGAAAAATTTCTCTGGGACTGTATTGTTGTTTTTGAGTCTTGCTTCTCTAGGGACCGGGGTTCAGCTCCCCAGGTTAGCCATACCAATGGGGCCTTGGGAGAGAGTGGCTAAACCACCGTGACATGTAGGAGATCTTTCCTTGATTGTGTGAAACTTTCCATGTTTTTCTGCTCCCCAGCTCCTTTGCTAACTGAGTTCTGTCCGTCTGCCAGGGCACTGGCCTGTTACCATTTGCTGGGTCTCTTGGATGCTGCCATCTGTCTTCCTGCCGAGATTGCCACCACCTAGTCCTTGCCAACACATTCCCCTCATACTTGGTTCCGCTTGGCTGCCTCAATTTACATTGCTTTTTGATGAGCCATCACTAGAGTTCCAGTCACACTCTAATTGATTGGTCTAGTTTTTTAGGTTCTGGCCATCTATGCCCGCTGCCTCAGCTGCATAAAGCACATCTGTGAAAGCTTGAATGTGTAGAAAGAGTGATGAGTTCATATGGGATGGTTGGGCACATTGGCCTGAGAAAGTAAAGATTGTAAAGAGGAGGGAAAATGTTATCTGGTTTATAATGTCCTTTGTGTATGTAATGGTGACAGTAAAAGGAAGAAAATGTAGAGATTGAGAATAGACTTAAGCAATACAAGTCTTGCTGCTATATTCTCAGTTTTTATGGCTGGTCTAAGGAATGGCTGTTGGGATCCAGTTAATTAAGTCAACATATGGTGAACTTTCCAGCACAAGTGGGCTGATGTCACTTTTTAGGCCACCTTCCCTGATGTGGGATCCAGTTCATCTCCACATTGGCAGACTTGGAGAGGTTCCTCTTTGTGACCTAGTGCTAAGGTAACAGTGATTCACAAAACACCACCAATAGGAAACTCTCACTAAAACTACGTAATTTAATTCCTACCAGTCATTTTGGAAAATATGTATGTCTTCCAAATTAATCCTATTACATCCCAAGTCTTTAGTCAGTTACAGTGAGCAATATTACTGATAAAGCTAAGAAATATGTTCAAATAAAGCAAATCCTTTAAGTTATTAAAACTATGAGTTATGTATGGAGAGATATGATATCTCTTTATTATTGTGAGCACTAATCAGTTAACATTGCTTTCTAAGAAAAAATTGACCATATAAATAGTAGAACACAATGGCAGTTGTTAGAAATGAGAGTTCTTTGCAATGTAAATAAATGTGGCATCATTATTAAAAGAGATTAAGAAGATTTGTTTTTTCTTATTCATCAATAATTTGTGTATCCATAATTGAAATTTACTACATCTGTGGTTTGCCATACATGGTTATGGATAGCAAATAGACACACACACACACACACATAAAATCAGGAATAGAAAGCCTAAAGTGTCGATGACAAAACTCTGTATGAAATAAATTCTAATCACAAAGCTACAATGGACTTTGTAACATAACACAGTTGGCTTTATGTGGTAGGATGAAAATATTTGTGATTTTTGTATTAGCTAATAAATCATTTTAAAAATTAAAATTTTACATATAGTAGATAAATAAATGTTTCAGTTAGTGCAATGTTGGAGTAATCTGAAGGTTTTAAAACACAGCTGAGGAGCCGAAGGGACAGCAGGTGAGGATAAATGTCTACTACTCATGGTCACTATTTGTTGTCACTCTTCCTCAAGCTGCTGCACTGTGGATCTGACAAGAAGCTGCTGGAGTAGTAATCACAGTGGTACCACTCCTGGGGGACCTTTCTAAGAAAAGTAGGATTTAGCAGCTGTTTGTAAACAGACATGTATTATTTCCTTTCCTTTACATTTTGTTTCAAAGAACTGTAAATTAAGACTTTTCACAACAGCAAAGGGTTAAGTTTTGCTTTATAAAGAGAAAATATGCTACTGAAGTTATAAATTGTTTGAGAGCCAAATGATGCTGAAACAACTGATTGTGTTCTATCATAGTTCTGAGTTTATAGTAAAAAATTTGATAGATATTTATCAATTAGGGCTGGATTATTTGTACCAATGATGTTGGTGAAATGTGTTCACATCTTTAAGCTTCAGAGAAAACCTGCCCCAGGTGAAGGGAATATACCAATTGATTTAAAACCAGTCATGGTGGTGTTTTACTTCTTGCCAATAATTGATTCAGACAAAGGTATGTAATAGGGTTCTAGCCAATGAATCAAACAGGGTAATCTGCTAAAATCTTCTGGGAGAGGGTCCCTTGATTGTAGGACAGACCTATGGGAGGAAATAATTTTTTTATCCTCTAGAAATGATGGTATGTGAATGTGATGTTTGGATTTGCCCAGCCATTTTGTGCCATGAGAGAAGATAATTGAGGGCAATGCATTATGTACATTAGAAGAGCAAGAAGAGAAAAGAACTGATTCTTTTGTGTCATTACTGAGTGGCTGAATTGCTATTTCTGGACGCATTTATGAAGCAGTATATTTAGTGGTGTGGTGCTTTGAATAGAGTTTTCAAGTTTGCATAGGATGGTAAGCTTTATCACATAAAAACATATACTATGGGGCTGGGGATTTAGCTCAGTGGCACCACACCTGCCTCGCAAGTGCAAGGTCCTGAGTTCGATCCCTGGTACCAAAAAAAAAAAAAGTACATGTGCAGTTAAATTTGAATTTCAGATAGACATTGAATAATGTTTTAGTTTATGAATGTCTAATGTGATATTTATCCTATGTGATATTGAGGACATGATAAGCCAAAATATTATTTGTCTCTATTTAAAATTTAAAACTAACTAGAAATCTTGTATTTTATCTGGCAACTCTAAACTTACAGTAAAATGAAATCTACTTAACTCAGTAATGAAAGAATTTTCTCATTGTTAAGTTGCTTAGACTGGGCTCAAACTTGTGATTCTCTTACCTTTCCCTCCCAGATTACTAGAAGTATAGGTACACACTGTCACAACCGGCTGAGTATGTCGATTTGAAATTCAACTTCCTATTCCTAAGAACCAATAAAAGTTGCCAGAATATTTTTCTTGTTGAAGTTCGTTAATGAATCCCATTCAGACTTGAAATTTTGTTGTAATACAGATTAACAGTGGAAAGAATTAAACGGAGTTTAGTTAGAAACAGGACTTGTTTGGGCTGGGGATTTAGCTTCGTGGTGCACCGCCTGCCTCATAAGGTCCTGAGTTTGATCCCTGGTACCCGCTCCTCCCCCCCAAAAAAAAGAAAAAAAAAGGAAAGAAAGGAAAGAAACAAGACTTCTTTACTTACTATCTGTGTGGTCCTGGAGAAATCAACTGAGTCTCAGTATTTCTCTATGTGGTTTGAGGAATTACTAAGTTTCATTGTAAGAAGCAGCTATCATCTCTTTACTGTAATGATTGTAAAGAACTTAGGTGTACTTACATGGGTTTTTGTGCTAATCAATGGAAATTCATTTATGTAACCAAACTCCTTTGCTCTCATGGACTAGGCAGAATGAGTGCAACAACATATGTACAAATTCAAAAAAAAAAAAAGAGAGAGAGAGAAACATGTACAAATGAGGTGACTCCTAGAGTGAGGAACTTGCATTGTTACCTTACCACATAGCTGAGTTTTACCATTGACGCCCAAGAGATTGCTCAAAATGCTTATCCTATTATTATTTATCTTATTATCATTAGATAAACTGAGGAAAAAAAAGTTGTGACTTTTCTCAGATCGTGGGGACTTATCTTATTCTTAGTTATCCTCAGCATGAGATGCAGTTAAGTGCCTCACACTCAAATGGTGGAGCACATATTGCCTTAGGATGGTTTCCTGCCCCGTAGACAATGAACAGATCGTACAATCTTCCTAAAACTTTGTATCACATTCAAATTGCTAGGATGCCAATATTGTGAACTTTCTACCCTTTTTCTGTGCAAAAAAGCAGTTCTCACAGAGAAAAAAAATAGAGCCCCCAGAATGACAGCTGTGATGTCGAGTTTTATGATCCTGGAGAAGGGAAGACTTGGAGAGGGAGGGAACTGCAGCTGCCCTGAAGTAGTTGCAGAGCTGTCACTTGGGAGAGAGGCTTGCTCAGGCTGTGAGTGCAATGTACAGCATGATGGTGGAGGGATAGAAGTGAAAGGGAAGTACTGGCAAGTTAAAGCCATCAAAACTGCCCATATCACAGTGCACAAATGTGGTAGGGTCTTATCTATTTAGATATTGCTTTGAAAACTGATGACTATTATCAGGAATATTAGAGCAGTAACTACAGCTCTATTTTTTTCCTAACTTGCAAAGCGGGGATAGGAATTCCAATTTATCATCTCACAGGTGAGAGATTTGACCCAGCTAAACCTGAAGAGTCTCTGACTAATGTTTAGGCATCTGTAAAGTCCTAGTGGTATAGACAGCTGAGTCAGGTAGATATATTATAGGCAGTCAGATAGGGTTAGGTCCTTGAGAGAGTCAGGACAAAGGTGAATCACATCACAACTGTGGCCAGAGACATATGTTGGAGACCAGGCCTCAAGATAAAGACAAGATGACCAAACCTGTATACTTCCTCAAAGGACAAACATCGGGCCTAATGAAGTCTAGATAGACATCATCCACCCCAGTGGGTGACCAGAGACCTCTGGACCCACCATTTCCTAGGAGAGGTCTTTGTTCTTTCCATCCACACTTGCTACATGACTTGTTTCCCGATTGGACCACTGTTACCTAAGTGACTACACTTATTGGTTGGTCATGGCTGTGACTCACATTGTACCCAAGTGGGTTTTATTCCATAAAATTCCCCTGTAGAGTAGGGTCCTTGCCTACCCATTTGGGACCCTTCCTGCCTCTCAGGAGCTTCCTATCTATAAATATCTTCCTACCCTTAAACTCCATTGTTCCTAGAATTCATTTTTCATTTTACAGAGAACAGGAGCTTGGTGTATCAGACATCTAACAGGTTGGGAGATATAATATTTCATCTCTGTTATCATTTCTTTTATCACTAGTGGCAGTAGATTTTTAAAGTGCTGCAGGCTGGAAATATCTTGGGGGTTTGAAAACTTTGTATGCTGGTCACATCTGCAAAGATTATGGTTTAAGTAGTATAGGGTTCACCAGAGCATTGAAGATTTTTTTCAAAGCTCTCCAGATTCTAATACACACTAATTCTGAGAACCACTGAAATAGTCTATTGATTTTAGATTATTGTATGAACTCTGATTCAATTGACGATGTAATGTTAAGTAACTGCTTTAACTTTTCTCAATTCCATATTCCTTATTTATGAGGAAGAGAGGGGGAAATATACTTCTACATCACTTGCTGTAAAATTTTTTTATTCAATGGAACCCAAATCTAAAAGGTTTATGAGTTAGGGAAAAAGCACTTCCTCATCCCCCAGAGAAAGAGTGTCTCTGTTCTGAGATGTGGGAATTAATGGCACTCTTTTGCTGTCTCAGGGGCAGCAGTCAAATCCATGCAGAGTATGTAGCACCACTCTTAGCTGGTGGTTTGTTTCAGTCATTTGCTTACGTCAGGTCTACACCTTAATGTTGTTTGTTTTGTTTTGTTTTTATCCATTACTCAAGCTATACTATTACCACAGTGGGAGTCATCTGATGAGGGACTGGATATATTTCTTGGTGTTTTGCGGATGGTTATACTTCTTTATGCTCTCTTGGGCATGCTGTCTCACATCCTACTTAGTGATTGCTTACAATGTGTTCCTAGCCTAACCCTGGGGACTCATGTTGTCTGTTGGTCTTCACTTTAGTTTTATCTGAACGAGACTGTATAATCTCATTGTCACTCTGGTCATATGGCAACTGACACTAGCCAGGTCATGATAAACATAGAACTATAACATTCTTCTTTTTTTTCCTGCAAGAAAATGTAAGGAGGACTCCAGTGATCAAGTTTTAGCAGAGATGTTGTTTGTATTTCAGCTAATTCATATCTGTTGGTGAAGTTTTATTTGCCACACAATATGCGCAAAATAATTATAGAATGCTTGCTATTGTGAGGTATTAAGAAATTAAAATTTTATGTGGAGAATATGATCTAGTGATTTTCATTTTTAAGTGTGAAATTTCTGACTTATAAAGGGAAAGATCTGTTTGGAAGGATGGTCCCCTATTGTTTGACACTTGGTGAATTTCTATTTTTGAAAAAAATGCAGTTTTCCAAACACCCACTACTATGTATACAGTTCAAGATAAATCGCCAGTTAAAAAATCTTATCTGAAGAAGTTTTTGGAAACGTTGAATTTCTTGTAAAAGTGTTTAAAATATTCTTTCTTCTTATTCTAGATGTTAGACTGGACAGGTTTACTCTGATGTTTGTGTAAGTACTATCAGTGCAGCATGGAAAAGGGGAAGTTTTTTTTTTTTAAACATCAGTGACAGCAACAAATCAATAAGAAGGATCATAGGGCACCATGTTAATGACAAATCACAGGAGGTGGCTCCATAAAGGTTGTGAAAACTAGTTTCTCATTGCAGGAATTGGGTTGGGCCACCCATTTACCCCCCTTCTCAAACACAAATATTTTCATAGAATAAAAGCCTGTTTCCCTATGCGTACTACCCAGCCTCCATTCCTCAGACACCACCATTTTTAAGGGGTTTAGTGCGCGGACTTCTCCAAAGTTTGTAGGTTTTATCTCTTTCCAGACCTTGTCTTGTGGAAGTGAGGGGTCTCTTTGGGGTGAGAGGGACAAGAAACACCCACTAGGACCCAACCTCGGCAGTCAGCGGCCGAGCATGCGCTGAGAGTTTATGCAGCTGGCCCTGGCGGCCACTGCTGCCTCGTCCGGGACTTGGCGAGGACTTGGGAGGGACAGCGGCGCTGGGAGGTGGCTTAGCAGAGACTTTCCAGCAACTGCTGCCCAGGACTTCTTTTTTTTTTTCTCTTTCTTTTTCCCAGGAGGCGGCGACGGTCGGGGGTGGGGGTAGGGAGTGGAGGGAGGAAGCGAAGGAAGAGAAGGAAGCGTCCACTGCTTGAGCCAATGCAGCCCCGCGCCTCTCCGGGAGCAGCGTCCGCGCCCCAATGAGCCCCCGCCGAGCGTTCCTGAGTGTCCCCCGGCGGGCGCGGGGCGCGGAGCCGAGCGTCGACGGTGAGTGGCCGCGCGTCTCGCGTCTTTCTGCCCGCTGTCCCACCAGCCCGCCGCGGCTGCCCCGGGCGCTGAGTTGCTGAGCTGCTCGCTCCGAGGCTTGCGGCGGAGCCGGCCGCCCGCGTTTCCCCCCGCGCCCTGCCGGGGGCGCGCGGCCGCAGTGGCGGGGCCGGGGACCGCGCCGGCTTTGTGCTCCGCGGGCGGTTGCTCCGGGCGCCGGGTCGCCGCCGCGTCCAGGCCGTGGGGAGGGGGTGTGAATGACCCACCCGGCGTCTGCACAGCTGCACCGGCCCTCATTCCCCGACGCCCCATCCTCACCCCCCGCCCGGGGCTAATCCATCACGCTCGGTCGGAAAACACCGTTTCACACGTTCTCCCGGAGAAACCCTAGCTGCAGGGCGGAATCCCAGCTCCGCGCGGTGCTCCTCGGCTCCCCAGGGACCACTCGCGAGCTGCAGGACCGGGTTGAGGAGCGCGGAGTTGTGGGCTCGGGATCGTACGAGGAGAGGCACCTCTTCGGGGCCAGTGTGCTTTCTAACCTTTAGGACAGTTCGGAGCAGAGCTGTTCCCAGGAGGGGCGTGGGTCGAGGGAGGTTTTAAAGAACTTCGGGTCGGGACGCAGAGGACCCTCGCTGCGTGTCCCCTGAGAACGCGTTTACTGAGCTCTTTCATTCATCCCCAGATTCAATCTTTTTTCTTCCCAGCAGGTGTTATCTGAAGCCACTTTGAAACTTTTGAGAGTTTAGTTTCTATTATGACTTTAACAAATGAATTTCGATGAAGCGATGTCCTGAATGAACTAGGTTTGGGGACCAACTGAGGGCTGGCGCAGGAGGGCTGGGCTGGCCCTGGGGAGCGCGGGGCTGAGACGGGCCCTTTTCCCCCTGTGCCCTGCAGATAGCAGCTGCTCTGCCGGCGGCTGTAGGATGTGGTGAAAGGATGGGGCTTCTCCCTCCTGAGGCTCACAATGGCCAGAGAGGATTCCGTGAAGTGTTTGCGTTGCTTGCTCTACGCCCTCAATCTGCTCTTTTGGGTAAGTCAAACAGTTCCACTACCCAACAGGTGGGGACGGCTGGACCCGGTTTTCTGCAGCCACCAGATAATGTGCCGAAGGGCATGTCTCAGCATTAATTAATTACATGGAATCACACCCTCCATTTGTCAGAGAAATAAAATTCGACCTTCATAAAATGTCTTTGATCAAGCTCAAGTTACATTTGTAATTAGAAAAATGAAATCCACGACTGGATAGTAGTGTCAGCAAAATTAGACCTGGAGTTAATCTAGGGTTATAAATAAATGCACGTGCTTGCACTGATAGATAAGAAAATTATGACATACCACTTAGGGAACCAATTGTTTGCAGGAATTTTAGATAACTGTGCAAGCCATGCATTTTTTCCTTACATCACTCAAGCCTATAAAAATTGATTGCGGCAAGCAGTCTTAATATGTTTCTGTAGGAATTCATACCTAGCTATCTTATCAAGACTGAATGGATTCTTCTAGGGCATTCCATACAGTCTGAAAAGTGAATTCCACGTATTTTTAAGTTGGCAAAGTTTAAGAAATTTTACATATGCTTTTGGAAAAATCTCATAACTATCTGAGGAAATAAAATATATAAAATTTTTATGCCCTATGAGTTAGTGACTTTTTGTACTTTATACTCATCGAAAATTTTCATACACTTTTATTAATAATCACATTATCATTTATAAAGCTTAAAAAATATAAAACTAAAAATTTGAAATTTTTTGCAGGAGGCTATCATGCTTAAGCAGGGTGGGGTTTTTTGCTATTTTAAAAAATGTTTAGTCAATAATTTATATTCAAAATTCCTGCTAATAATTATAATGTGCAATTACTTTATTTGACTGACTGCTATTGACCAGCCTTTTTTCACAAGGCTGTTACACTTGATCTCTAGAGGAAGACATTTTGGTTAAACTGCTTCTTATAGATGGTATCAGTTCAAGTAAGTCTCAGTTCAGTGAGTACTCTGAATCATATCTAAATGGCAACTTTATTTTTTTCAACATGAAAATTAAATCATTGAATAGTCACATTCTCCATTTAGAAATGCAAGTGATCTTTTTGTAGTTTTTAAATTACTGCTTATGAAGATTTTGAACTCAGTTTCTTTAGAAATATGTAATTACTCCTACTTGCTAGTTTTTCTCTTCTCTGCATGCTGTTTTTTTAATTGTAGAATCATCACATCCTATCACTAAGAGGAAGTTGAAAGATGGCCTGGTTGAACTTCCTTTCTTTGTGAATGAGGAAATTAAGAGCAAGTTAAATGACTTGCCAAAGGTCAAATATCCTACTGGGGGTGGTGCCAGGAACAGAACTCAGCTTTCTTACATTTAGATCATGCCTTTAATATGTAGCTTTGTTCACTTTTGAACCTTGACATGACCAAGATTTCTTTGTTCTTCAATAAAAAAATGAAGCTTTGGAAAATTTCTTGACAATTTGTATTGTGCTAACGGAAAAACTTCCAAATCATTTAATGAAACTATTGCTCTTCTGAAAAATGAAATTTTTCCAAACCACCTGTTACTTAAACTCCTCCAGGGCTCTTTGTGTCCCCAGAGAAAGAAATAATGTTATTATTTTATTGGTATCCTACAATTCAACTTTCTGGCTTTGCACGTGTGCATTCTATTTGTTGATTTATTTGGATTGCTTCCCTCTTTCCGGAGCCCTCCCATTCTTCCAGTGTCACCTCTCCACTAGAGGAATCTAAGTTTGCCACTAATATGCTCTTCTATATTTTAATTCATTTCAAATGCAGTAAATTTACCCATACTTGTTCACATAGACCCTAACCGCCATGATTTTTCTTTTTCTTAAATTGTTTCTTCAGTTGGGTTAGTCTTAGGAGTGGAATTGCCATGTCAAAAGATATGTAAAAACAACACTAACAATAAAAACAGAACAACAATATCTAAGATACACAGATAACAAAAATAGCTAACAAACGATTATTACTGTTTTTGTGAGACACATTCAGTATCTGTTTCCTTAGTCCTTAAAATAGATATAATTCCTACTTTTTAGAACTGTTGGGAAAATTAGAAATTATGTATGTAAAGCACGTAGAACTGTGGCACATGGTGCTATCTATGTAGTAGTAGTCTGTAGTTTTTATTCCTATAATATCAATAATGCTCACATAGATTACCAGGAAGCAGGTTGCTACGACCTTTGTTCAAATAATAGTAGCAATTATTATTGTGAAGCAGTGCTACTACTGCAACCACTATTAAGTTCATTTGATCTAGCAACCTTGTTCTGGAAACCTAACCCTTAGTAATAAAAGCACAATTATGTGTACAGAAATATTTGGTTTTTTGGTGTGATGGTACATTTTAATTTTTGCCAATCTGGAAACTTTAAATTGTTATCTCACTCTTACTTTATTTTGTATCACTCCCACTACCACTGAGCATGAACTGTATATGTGTGTGTATATATATATATATATAATTTCATATTTCATATACATTGACTATTTCACAGTTATTTAGGTTTGTTCCATTGGTTGTTAGTTTATGTTGTTGCTACTGTACAATAGTTTGGATTTTTTTTTTTGAAACAGGGTCTTAGTATGTACCTGAGCATGGCCTTGAACTCACTGTACAGCCCAGGCTGGCCTCGAACACGTGGCAGTCTTCCTGCTTCAGCCTCCCAAGTGCTGGGACCAGGCGTGTGCCACCATGCCTTGCCTAGTTACTATATTACATGTTCTTTTTAAATATAATTTTTCTATAGAATTGTATAAGTTCTTTTACATTTTACAACTACATTTCTTATCTTGGGTCAAGTTCCTTTTTTCATATATACTTTAGGATTATTTTTTCCAATTAAAAGTATCTACTAGCATTTTTATTAAAATTATATGAATATTCATACTAACTTCAGGAAAACTAGCGCTGTTTTTCAAGGTTGAGGCAATGTTTTCTATTTTATTACCAAGTAAGAGGCAATTTTTATCTTCTGCTGGGCATTTCCTGAGCATCTTTACATTTCTCTCATTTAATTCTCCTAACAACCCTGTAAAATAATTTTCTTTCTTATTCCTCTTTCTTTAGGTAAAGAAACCAGTACTCAGAGAAGTTTAGTAACTTGCTAGTAAGTAGCAGAATAGGAATTCAAAGTCCAGTTTTGTTCTTTTATCCAAGGGTAGTCAAAGTTATATTGCTGGGAATAGTGGGGAATGTGTTTGGAGAAGCCAAGTAAACATCTTTAGTAGGAGGGATTAGCTGTCCACCTGCTCATTCCAAGTCCTCCAGAGGCGGGCTTCTCAATCAGTGTGCCTGCAGTCACCTGTGCATCCTGCTGAAATGTAGAATGGGATTTAGTGTGTTACTGTCTGGCATGAGAGTCAGCATATTTTTCAGTGTTGTAAGTGGAACCGAGGGCCCCCTGCATGCGAGGCAAGCCAGGCAAGTGCTCTGTCACCGAGCTACATCCGCAGCCCTCAGAATTTTATTTTTATTTTTATTTTTTGTGGTACCGGGGATCAAACTCAGGACCTTGTGCTTCTGAGGAAGGAGCAGCGCCACTGAGCTAAATCCTTGGCTCTGCCCTCAGCATTTTAAACTAGCTCCTCTGTAATGTTGATGCTTCTGGTCTGAGCTGCCCCCTACCCCCCAAAAACACAGGAACAAGACTTTAGTATTTGCTTTTAATTCTTACTGGAACCAGACTTCACATCTTGATTATGGACAGAGACTATTCTTCTCTATAGTGTTCAAGATTGACAGAGCTGCCCTTGTCATCCATGGGATCAAAAGCTGGTGTATCTCACTCTTTACTCTGCATTTTAATAAACATATTCCTGTCTGTGTCTGTGATATTGGTACCCATTTCATTTCTCTACCCCACTGGGATTTTACAGAAGAGAAGAATAAATCCTAATCAGGAAAATACTTTGCTTTGCTTTCTGGGAGTTGAAAATCAAATTGAATGATTTCTTTTTTCTTTTTGAGTAAAAAGTACTTCTTTAGTATAAGTGGAAGGCATTGATGTGTTTAAGAGGGCACAGTCCAGAGCACGTTTGAGATCACAAATGCTCTGTGTTCTCCGAATGGCTGAGAATGCACTACCTCGATTTGCCATCTGTTGAGCATCTCTGCCATGTTATAAAGGTTACCTGCAGTTCCCATAGGGTGGCTATAAACATTATCATGAAATCCAGGATGATTGTGAGAGGGAAGTGAAGGGAATGTCTGCTAACACACCAGAGCACCGGAGGCTTAAAGTGAGTCTCCTCTGGTCACCAGTCTGGGTGGTCACCCTACATGCAGGGAGAGCTCATGATATTTAAAAACAATCATTCAGGTCAAGTCCAGGGTGCTATTAGGTCAACTCTGATTAATATTGTTCATGCTTAAACGATTCCCACAAGTGATTTCCACACCTCATGTCAGCCCTCCTTAATATTGTTCTTTCCTTCATAGCATTGACAGTGTTATGTACCAACCCTATTTTCTTCGATGTCTCCTGTTAAAGGAAAAGTGGGGAAGGTACTAATTGCCAGAAAGGCAGAGAGGAACAAGTACAGGAACATGAAATAGATGTGTTACTCTATGGCATTTACATTGCACAGTGGCAAACAAATAATTAAGGATTTATTTTACATCTCAATAAAAACAGTTTTGAAGAAGAAAAGCTCCCACTCTGATTTCTGTGTTTTCAAGATGAGTGAGTAGAGGTTCTCAAAGTTTGAATTATTTTTTCATTTTCTCTTTGTAGAAGCAGAAGTGTAACTAAGATCTAGATCTCTTTGACATTCTCCTCCTTGCTAACAGATTTGACATTTGAAAAAATGTCCAGGTAGATGGTTATAGACATCTGTTATCCTTGAAAAGAAGTTGTTTTTGTCACTTTTCTTATGGGAGACTGTATATGATAATGTGCAGACAGTTGAAGGATTTAAAAGCTTGATTTTTTTGACTGTGACTCATTTTGGGAAAACTAAGTATACATTTCATAATAATATTTAGAGAATATAGATACACATACAGTTCCGATATAGAAAACAACTTGGTTCAAAACTTATTTTTCTATAATTAGATCCTAACAAAACCAGACTGTGTCCCCAACACAGAAATTTTACTAATTCTAAGTATTTTTGAGAACTAGTATTTTCTAAGAATTTTCCAAGACAGGGTGTGACAAATATCCTGCTATGTAATATATTAAATAAATTTCTATAAAGTAATGCCTGTGTTATTTTGTAAATATTTCCTTGAACTTCAAATAATGCATTACATTACTTGAGAAAATGTTAAGGAGCTGTAAGGCTAATTACATATGATAACCACAGTGCTGCTAACAATTTAGTCATCAAGAGTGACAGCTGAAGAATTACTTTCCTGATTTGATCAGCACACACTGAGTACGTGTTGAAATTTCACAGTGAAGCCCATAAATAGGTATAATTATTATTATTACACATTAATTACAAAGAAAAATACAAATTTTAAAAAGGAAAGAACTCATTTGTTAAATTAGCACAAAATACCATTATTAGTGAGAGGTCTGAGTTGCTTACATAAGTCACACTTTTGATTTAATAACATCATGATTTGTTATTGAGTTGAATCAGTCTCAGTTTAGTTTCTTGCTATAGGCACACACTATATTTGTTGCTTTGTTATCATTTTTTCAACCCCTTGTGTAAAATCAGTCACTGAAGATGAAACTGTTTTCAGACACGTAATGGGGCTGGAATTAATGCCTAAAGAAAAAGCTGCTTACTCTGCTGCTTGTTTCCTGTGGGATAATGCTTTGTGTTGATAGTGTTTATTTTGACTAATGTTTTGTATATAGCTACAACACTTGAGTACACTCCTGTTGGAGGAAACTAGTGGGACGTGGGATGTAGTAAGAATGAAAAGTTTGTAGTATAAAGGACTTTCGAAAACACCTGAGCCAGCCTCTATCATGAGTTTTAAATCTTTATATTGTCATTCGGCAAAGGTCTCCTGGAAAACTTCCAATGATAGAAAGCTTTGTTTGTGTTAAAGTATCTCTTGATTTTGTTAAAGATCTCTAAGAGTTAGCTTATCTAGCAAGTTAAACCAATTTCCCTTTAATTTAGTTATATTTTCATTCATTCACCTAACATGGGTTAGAACCCACTATTGACTGTTGTGCCGTGTGATAGGAAGCTGGACAATAGTCTGTGCCTTTCTTCTGTGGGGTGTGGTGGGCGGGTACAACCAGGTCTGGAAACAAGAGGATAATTGCTCTACAAGGTCTGTACAAAGAGCTTTGAGAGGGAGGAAGTCAGTCCGTGGTTAAGTAAGGAGGGAGTCCAGAGACAATCTTTCCACTCTGGCTGATGTTTGAGCTGGCTTTAGGAAGTGGAGGTTGCTGTGCCCATGGGGCTAGCAAGCCTGGGTCAGGTGTCAGTACAGGCAGAAGGAACAGCATAAGTAAAGACAGAAGAGTTGCAAAGCGTGTGTGGTGCCTCTTGCAGTTTTGTCATTGTTCAAGTGTGGGCAAAAGCTGGCCAGGAATGAGGTTAAAGAGATGGGTTAAAGGGTGGCTGAGAGGGCCTTGTGTGACCTGCTCAAGTTTAAACTTTATTCTCTAGGAGGGAGTTGGGGGAAGAGGAAACCACAGTTGGGAAGGAACCTCATAGGACACTTCTAAGCTGCAGGGCTGGGTCTTTGGTCTACTGAGATAATTGAATTTGAGGTAGAATCTGTGAGCTGGAAAGTTCTGTTATTAAGGAGATTGTAATCTCCTGGCAAGAAAGGATGAGGACTTGAACTGAACAGAAGCAGCAGGAAGGGGGAGGAATTAGCCAGACACCTCACAGGAACCATCTGAAGAACTAGAGACTAATTAGATGTCAGGTGGAGGAAGAGGGAGAGGGAGATTCAGGCTGTCTGCTAAGTTGCCAGTTTACATGATTGAAGTGTTGTTCATACTATTTACTGCTATAGGAAACATGGTGGGAGGGAAACCGCCTTGAGAGGAGTGGAGATGAGTTCAGTTTTAAAGGCGTTGAAATTGAGACTGGCCATGGTTGTCAGGCAGCTCTGTATCACAGGCCTGGTTTGTAGACCTTCAAATATCTAAAAATCCCATTTCTGAACTGACTTGAGTGTAGTCTAGTCTTTTAAATTGCCTGAGAAAAACTGAAAGAGAGCTCTTAGGTCAAAAGTAACTTGTGATAAATAGGTAATACATATGGGTCCTACTCTTTTTAATAATCATCTACTTCTGTGAAGCAGAATTTTTAAAATAATATTTTATAAAAATAACCTGAAGCCGAGGAAGAATTAAATGGTATATCCAAAGCCATATGGATGAAAAGGAGTAGAGTTGAGCTTCCTAACTGGAATTCAGAGTTCAGTGGCTTCCCATTGTCCTATGGTCAAGACCATATATGTTAAGACTCTGAAATCTGACCTATGCCAGATTCTCACCGTGTACCAGTTTCCTTTGACTATGTCATGCTGCCTTCCACAGTAGGACCTTTGCTCTTTTTTCTGACTGGAAAGTTCTTTACAACCCTCCTCCTCCTGATTAACTTGACAATTTTCTTTAGATCTTAGCTCTCTGAGACAAGTCCCTTTGACACTGTGAAATAGGTCAAACACTCCAAAAGCAGTTCTTGGAGCAACTTGTGCTATTTCTTCCTAACACACAGTACAATTTGCAGTTATATCGTTATATATTTATATCCCTGATGAGTTAGTGTATATCCTCTTCACTCAGTCAGTTGCACCATAGAGAAAGTAGTCTCTTCTTCATCCCTTATGTAGCACAAAGAACAGGTGATCAATGTGTATTTTTTGAATGGAAGAATGACTTCATACTTCAGTTTTTCATTATTTTGTGTACGTACTTACTGCTATATGTTCCAAGAGGGTGCAAAACTGCTAGGGTCTTGTTTATTCTATTCATTGTACATCACTGAATCTAGCCCAGTGGGAAGCAGATGGTAGATATTGAGTAAATATTTGTAAACAAATGACAACAGTGAACTACAGAATTTTCTGGTTTTCCAAGCAGATAGGCATTCTTCACTGATAAGGCACAAAGCTCTCCTGCGAGCCTTTATCTAGAAAGCCTGTTTCATGGCCACTATTTGTGTCAAGGAAAACTCATCCCTGTCTTAGATACTCATTTAATTATCCTACAATACAAAACAAATCTTATTTGAAAGAGATACACATTTTTGGTTATACACGAAAGAACTATGTGTGTATAATGATGAGCAGTGTTAACAGATTACGCACAATAAAGTATCAGATAGATTATTGACACTTGACTCATAGCTCTGATATTGAAAATGGACCAAACAACCTGCAAGAAATTCAAGGATGGAGGTACCAGTGTAAGTTATCACTTTGAATAGAATTAAATATAACTGCAAAATAATTCAAGATAATGAAACAAAAGAGCATGCTAATAGGCTGTCCAGTTCATGTGTCATTTATGAGGTACTTAGAGACCCAAATTTAGCCAAGTAGAGAGACACACAATCTTAAGATTTAATCAACAGCCCCATGGTACTCTGCCAGCCTTTTGTTTTGATAGAGTTTATTCTTAGTAGGTGTTATTATTACTAGTTATACTAAGGCAATAGATAAATAAATGACTGCCATTGAAAAGACAGTTCATTGTACTCACAGATTCCAAGAGAAATATCAGTGTCACTATGCGACACAAGAGAGGATGCATGGGGTTTGGTCACAGGTAGGAGGAGAGATGGGACCTGTGAACTGGTGTTTTATTGTGGTTTCCAGGGGAAGGAATAGGTAAGGCTTTAGGACTGGCCTGTTTGAATAACTGACCCTGGGGTGGTTAGGCTGTGTGTAAGGTGGCCTGAGTGGGAGAGCCTGATAAGGGAGATCCTTGGGGGTGTGGTTTCTGAATTGATTGATTTGTCGCTGAAAAGTGGACCCCTTGGAGGAAAGCTTCGCCCAAGGACAAGGTGGGAGATGAAGGAGGAAAGAGGTCAAGGCAAGGTGATTGAAGCATATTATCAGATTCTCTGGAAGAAAGTGTGTCTGGCATCTGCTGATAGAACAAATGTGAAGCCATCAAGTTTACAGAAGCTAAAAACATGGCTACTACACTGTGGCTGATCCACATGGTAGCTTTGTTAGAAGTTTGCATTCTGTTCTTCATCTCTGAAAGAAATGAAGATAATAGTTATGGTCCTAATTCTCCTCTGAACTGTGGTTCCAGGCTTCCTAAACTTGTCTTAGGTCTTGTACAATTTAGGAATTTACTTTTGAATAAATGTATTTTAATACACAAAATAAAATTATTGGTTTACAAATGTTGAAATACATTTCTATTTCCAGGTTAAGAAGCATTGAGCCCTCATTTATCACCAAAGGATGTAGTATAGATATGTAGACTGAGCTGAGCCAGACTACTAAGGACTGCTCTCTTTTATTTATTTTATTTTATTTTTTTGTACCTGGTATCGAGCTCAGGTCCTTGTGCAGGCTGGTCCCCACGCTTTTGTGAAATAGGTTTTTTTCATTTTTAAACTTGAGAGACAGGGTCCTAGCCTGGAGTTCCAAAGCCCAGTGGCTTGGTGTTTAATCCTAGCTCTGCCACTTTCGATCTTTGAGACCCTCATCCAGTGACTAGTGTGCTTCATGACACTTCTTTTTTTCATTATTTTTTTGGGATATTTATTGCCTATGTACTCCAAGAGGCCGCAAAAAAGGGAAGGGTCTTGTTTGCTCTATTCACTGTGAATCTCTGAATCTAGCCCAGTGCAAAGCAGATAGATCGTAGGTACTAAGTGAATATTTACAAACAAATGGCAAAAGTGAACAGATTCGCTGTTTTTCCAAGCAGATAGGCATTCTTCACTGTTCAAGAGGGCACAAAGCTCTCTTTGGAATCTTTATCTAGAAAGCCTGTTTCATGGCTCTTTTGTGAAGAAAGACTCATCCCTGTCTTAGACACTCATATCAGCATTTAAAGCTAAGTCTCTGGCATAATGGTAATTGATGTTCATTAAAATGCTAGAAATTCTTTAAAAATAGGGTTATGTTGAATTGTACTATATTGTCCTTAAGAAGGTAGATGTAAGGCATATTTCAGAAAGATTTCCATCAAAATAGGAAAGACCTTGAGAATTTAGGAGTTATCCTGGGGGTTTTAGAAAAGCTTACCATGAAGACTCATTCTCAACATGTTTTAGATAGTTTTTTTAAAAAATTATTCAGTTGTGAAAAATTTAAACATATACCAAAGTAGAAAGCAGAATATAGTTCATCTTTACCTATCCATTACCCAGTGTCAACAATTATCAATATACCCTCCTCCTCACTTCACTTAATCCTAATACATCGTGATTATTTATTGCACCATATCTCAGGCATTGTTGTATTTTATTTATAACTACTTCAGAGTGTATCTCTAGTTAAGGAGCCTTCAAGAAATAAGCCTAAAAATAAACTTAATCCATTTTTGCATTTAGAATAACAACTCTCATTTCTTAATGTTTTGAGACATCCAGTCATTGTTAAAGTTTTCCCACTTGTCACATAAATGCCTCTTTGCAATTGATTTGCTTGAATCAGGATTCAAACCATGTCAATGTATACTGGCAGATCTCTTAAATCTTTTTCCTTCTTTCATTTGCCAATTTTCTGTAAACTGAAGAAACCAGATAATTTGTCTTGTAAAATAATTTCATGTTCTTGATTTTACTAATTGCATTCCCTGTATTTCCCATAAACTGATAGAGCTGGAGGCTTAATAAAGTTCTGGTTAGATTTTCTGGTAAAAATACTTCATAGGTATTACATCATGCTGTGAGACACACTGAGTCTGTTTATGAAGTTAGAGAGAGCAGTGGAGTTTGGTATCATCAGCCGGAATTCTCCATCAGCCTTTTCACCTGATGTAGGGGTTCTCAGTTCTGCCTGCACATTGGAACAGCTCTGGAGCTGTTACACATTTCTGATGGTGAGGCCTCACTCCAAGAATTGGTCCATGGTGGGCCTCGGCTCAGTAAGTTTTTGAATCTTAGGTGATTCCAATGTACAGACTGTATTGAGGATCTATTACTTGAAAAATTTGGTGGTGATTGGAACTTTTCCTGTAGATCGTTCTTTCAGAAGAGCTTGTTAAATGGTGTGGCAGTGTAACTTCTGCACATATCAGCAAAAAACATCTACTAAAACTTTCACTTGGTCTTTGGTTTTCCCGTTAGTACAGGAAAAATAGGATAAATATAAATAGGGATTCTTACCAATTGTCTGAATATTGAATTGAGTATGAGCATCCTAGAAAGGTGACCAGTGAGCTTTAAGAATTTTGAGCTTACTGATTTTAGAACATTTGATGTTTCAAACCATTGCATATATTATTATTTTAATGTTGACAATGTTTAAATTTTAGCCAACAGAAGGCCTTTTAAGTCAGCTCCTGATATCTTTTGACAATATTTAATTTCCCAGTAGTAGTATTTCATCACTTCCTTGCTTTTAAGTATGATAGTGTGCTTTAGGCTCAGCTTACACATTTGATAATTTAGTTGTTTTGTAGTTTTCTTCATCTTAGGTGATTTCCGTCCTGAATCCAAAATAGTCATTTAATAGTTTACTTTTCTGTATCCTATTTGGTGACACTCTATTTAGTGATTATAGAATGATTACTAAATGGATTGAAGTATATTGTATAGTTATAAATTGCAGTAGTAATTAGGAAAAAATACTAAAATAATGTAGCAAAATTCTTATTTTTAAAAACTATGAATCCTACAGTGAGTGTTACATAAATCCTTGGTAAGCTATTTCTGTGTGTGTTTTTTTCCACAGTTAATGTCCATCAGTGTGTTGGCAGTCTCTGCTTGGATGAGGGATTACCTGAATAATGTTCTGACTCTAACTGCTGAAACAAGGTAAACTCTGTAATTGCTGATAGAATACTTGGTTTCCTCAGACCTGGTTTTAATTTTTTAATTTTTTTTTTAAATTTAATTTTATTGGTACATTTTAGGTATACAATATAAAGACATTCATCATTGGAAACTTGTACCTTTGCATAATCTCTCTTGGTTCTTATTTTTCCCCCTTCCCCTGCCCTCCCTTCAACCCCTCCATCCCTGCCTATTTACAAAGACTTTGTTTCCATTTTT
>NW_004624783.1:15252936-15263055 GCF_000247695.1 Heterocephalus glaber
TTTTCTTGGTAGTGGGGATCGAACTCGGGTCCTTGCGCTTGCACAGCAGGCAGTGAAACCACTGAGCTAAATCCCTGGCCCTATATAATATATTTAAAGCTTAAAAAAACCCTCAGAATCCTTTTTTAAAATAACAATCTTAGGCCAGGGATTTAGCTCAGTGGTTCTGCCGCTTGCCTCCCAAGTGCAAGGACCTGAGTTCAATCCTGGTACCAACCCCCCCCCCTTTCCAAAAAAATAAATAAAATTACAATCTTAGGGCTGGGGATTTAGCTCAGTGGTTCCAGCGTCTGGCGCGAAAGCGCAAGGTCTTGAGTTTGATCCCTGATACCAAAAACAAAACAAAACAAAACAATAACAATCTTGGCATGATGTCTCAGAACCAGTGTCTTATGTAGCCATTTTAAGTATGGCTGCTATTTTCTTCCTTCCTTTCAACTTTTACTCTGCATGATCCCTAGGCAGGTGGGTTGATGTGAGGTGTGGTTAGGTTTTCATGGAACCCCCAAGGCTTTTAGTAATACATTTTGAAAGCTATTCATTCAATTTGCTTGCTGCTATAGCAAGTTGATAAATAAAGTACTTTGGCCTGACACTTAGGTGGGAAGGACCATGGACTTGTAAGTGAGAGTCAAGTTTGTGATATGGGGAAGAGCTTTCTGATGCAAAAGTGACATGGAGGGACAAGGTGTTAAGGGCCGCTAACTTATTCATTTAGTCACTTTTCACTTTTCGCTTACTGATCACATCTATACCACATCTGTTTTATCAATTTTTGCTATCAGACCAATGTGTGTGATAGATAAACAATCCTACTATTGTCTGATAAGACCTATACTAGGGTTTACAGTGGGTGCTCTGAGACCAGAGAGGAAGAGCTCCAAGCTTAGCCCTAAGAACTTAGTGCTGGTTTCTGAGTGGATGACAGGTACAGATTGATGCTCCCTTTTTCCATCTCCTTCTTAGCTTAATGGATGTTCTCTTTTTCATGAAGCAACTTTTCATGTATTTCTGTTCCAGGACCAATGGGTGCCATCTGCAGCTTTGTTGTTTCTTCCTTTGACTGTCTTTGGCCATTCATTTTCCATTACTATTGACTGTCTCTCTACTCGTGGCAAGATTCTAGACCTCACTCTGTCTAGCCCAGAAGATCTTCTTCTTTGCTAAAAAATAAGCTGTGGTCTCCACTCTCAGTTACCCACCACTCACATCCAGTCTGCGTCTGATCTGTCTCCCAGGCAATTTTTTCTTTGGCTTCCTTTCCATAGTTCCCTTCCCTACTCAGTGGCCACATCCCTTATGTACTGGTTCTACAATCTCAGCAATTTGTCCCCTCTTTCTTATTTTCATTTGGAATGCTCCTGCAGGCCCTTCTGATTGCTTGCCTGAGTGTATAGCCTCCTAACTAATTTTTCTGTCTCTGTTATCTTGTATTCTACTCCTGAACCAGTGCTGCCGGGTTAATCTAATAAAACCACAATCACCTTATTCCTCTGTTCGAAGACTTTGGTAGTTTCTCTGTTGGATAATGAATATTGACAGGCCCCTCAAAGTTTCATCAAGCCTTCATCAGCCATTTTTAGCTTTCTAACCTAGTTCAGTAATCTCTGGCCAACCTATGATTTTGACCCTGGAGCAAATGTTTCTTGCTTTTTTCTTCCCTGCCTTTATTCTTACTGATCCTTTAGCTGCAGATTTCTTCTTTTGTTTAAATATTAGCAGCCCATTAAGACTTATCTGAAATGCTAACTCTTGAAGTAATAGTGATGACAGTGATAACAATGACAGAGTAGATAATGTATCTAAGGTGCTTGCCATCTCGGAAACTGTAGTTTTACATGAAATAATCAATTTTATCCTTTCCACAATTTTAGTGAGATAGGTACCATTATTGTCCTGTAATATAGATGAGGAAATGAAGTACAGGGAGGTTAAAAATGATTTTCTTGAGTTTTCATGACCAGTAAATTGAGGATCTACTATTTATATCATGGCTGTCCATTTTCAACAACACATTTATAACAATTTTGCTATCTTACTCTACAATTGCTGATTTTTCCTAAGTTCTTACTGTGATGTCTTGCAGCATATAAAACATTTTATTTTTTAATTTTTTTCCCTTTTTACTATTATATGTTTGTGATATGTAATAAATATATTCATCATGGGGAAGTGCATCTTTAAATAATATTGTTCATTTTAAACCTGACAACAATCATCAGAGATAGGTAAATATTAAAGGAAACTGAGAGCACTCAGTAACATACCCAAGGTCATTCATTGGGCAATAAAAGGTAGGAGTAGGATTCAGACTTCAGTCATTCTGATTGCCAAGCCCAATTTTTACTGGGCCTTTACTGATGTCTCTACTGTAATCTTCTCAACCTTTGAATTGCAGTGTATTGTGCTTATTATGAATTTCCCTTTTGATAATCAACCCAAGCTACCATACCACAAGCGATTTGGTAATATGAACCTTTCATCTTGCCCGTTGCTTTAATACATGTTTATTAAATTCATTGATGGCCAGGAAACTAGAACAGCGAGAGTGGGGGCACCTAGTGCATTAGCCTGAGGATGGTGCCTGTGAGACACTGAGTGAAGTTGGAAAAGAGGAGCCTGGATGTCAAGAGGATTTGGATTCCAAGGGCAATGCCTTCTTACAGGGAATAAGGTAACAGAATGTGATATGATGTTAAATAAATAAAACTAACAAATATTTGCAGGGCAGCTCTTACATCTTTTTTCATTTGTGCCCTTTAGCCTTTTATCCTAATTTTTAAAAAATAGAACATTTGTTACTTTTATTTTGGATGTAAATATTTAAACATACAGAATGCATTCATCCAAGTTGCCCATTTCCCTGTATTCAGTCTTGTTTCACTTTTAAGACCTATAAACCAGATTTTAGTGAGATAGTTTTAAGGACAGTTGGTATCTCTGAGAGCTGCTATATCTCTTGAATGATTATGAAAAGAGCCTGCAGCTGGGCAGTGGTGCTGTTCAAGCAAAATAAAAATATCATTATTCATTTGCCTGGTTAGAAAAAGAGCCTCTTTCAAAAAGTATGTTTATAATGAACCTGTCCCTGCCACCCCCTACCACCCAAAAGAGCAGTAACAAAAGCTGGGAGGCCAACTATTAGAAAACATTTGTGATGAAAGGTTATACATTTGACCTTTCTGTTGAATTAAAAGACTTAGAGATGCAAGTTTTTTAAATACCCTAATTTAAGGTTCCTGAGTAAAAAAAAAAAGATGTCCAATTAAATTGAATTTCATATAAACAATGAGTAATTTTTTAGTGTATATCCCATAAAATAGATATACATCATGTACTTAAATTTCATTTGTTGTTTACCTGAAATTCAAATTTAAATGAACATGCTATATTTTTGTTGAATTTGGCCACCCAACCCTAATTAGATGTGTTCTTAGTAAGTATGAAACTATCTTAGAAAGGAGAACATTTATGTATTTATATGATGGGATTAAGAATAATTAAAACCTAACTATAATGGGAAAGCAGACCAGCAATGACTAGAAGAAGAAATTTGAACATGTTATGACTTTCAAAGCAATTTCAGTAGCAGAAATTCCTTCTCTTTAAAAGAGAAATCAAAGCTAAAAGGAAATTGGTTTTAAGCCTTAGATGGGTACTTCCCAAGGCTCGAGCGGTAGACTAAATGAAATTCATTTGTTATGGCAGTTCTACCTTGCTATTAACACAGGCATTAGGAAAGCAGTGCCAGCTCAGGCGGAATGTAAACAGATTCAACAGACAAGTTTACAATGTTGACATCAGCTGAATGTCACCTCAGGAGATCATCATTTGCCAGGACGTGATACTAATATATGCTCACCTTCCAGCAAAGCACAAGCAGCTCAGCACTGGGCAGCAATGAAGGTGGATGTACTTCATGTAAAAACCTGTGGGTTTTGTTTAAAGAGGAAGATTTTTTTTCAATTTTATTATTCTAGAGAATTTGCATATAGCTATTGTATGGAAACATTTTTAAAGCTTTCTTAAAATATAGAATAATTGAACCAGATCTAAATGATTTCCTTAATGGAAATCCAGTACATGTTTAATGTACATGAAAAGATTTCTTCTCTTTAATTATTCTTTTTTTAAAAATCATAATGCGAAACCTGGCTATCTTTAAATAATAATGAACTTTCTGCAGACCTGTTGTTTAAAGCTTTCTCTTATATAGTTATGAAATTTGTAGTTATATAGCTGTAAGTTATTAAGTTAAAATTAAACTACTAGTGGAATATCTTTATTATGTTTATATTTTTGGTTGAGAGTTTACATCTTTATTTCTAAATTAAGGCTCATTATATTATTTACCATATGTTCACATTTACTCAGTATTTTGCCTTTGTTTCTCAGAAAATATTCATAGCAACTAGATGTGATTAGATTTATTTTACAAAAGAGGAAAGGTAATGTGCCCAAGACACACAGCCGGTAGTCTCTATCATTAACATTCAAAGACAGTCTTATGTTCCAATCCATGCATATTTTACCACACACCACTAGTATAATACCTTTAATTCATTACTGGCATTGTTTCTATAAGGCTTAACTATGCTTCATTTATTACTCAAATGGATTCAGTAGTCATTTAACTTTTAAAAATGTAATCTTTGGTATTCTTATTATAAAAGGAACTCTAAAAATTCCACCATAGTTATCATTCTCTCTAATCCTGTCGAAGAATCAAGCAAGTTCTCCTTCCCTTTCCCCTTTCCTCCCTTACCATCGTCCATTTCTTTCATTTTCCCTCTTTAAACATATATTGAGCACCCAGCCTGTGATAGACACTTGAGAAACAAAGATGAATGAGGAGACTAGAAAGAAATTAACAAAGCAAAATGTAGTATTAAATGTACAAATAAGTTACTGCAGGAACTTGTAATCAGGAGCAATGGAGACTTGGTGAATTTTTCACAGGAGAGTATTTGAGCTGGATATTGAAAATTCACTAGGATTTTCTGGTAGAGAAAGGGAGCAAAGGGGATTTGGAGCAATATAAAGAGTATGTGCAAATGTGGAGGAGTAAAAGGATGTGGCAAATTTAAGCAGAATTATGGCTGTGGTGTTGATAATGCAGTGAGAAGAACTTGAAGTCAGTCCAAATGTGAAGGTCTTTGTAGAGAAGTCTGATTTTATTTCTTGGATTATACAAGCCCAATGGTTATTTCTAGTTAGGGATAAAATCCTTTACATTTAGGGCAGGAGGCATTAGAAAGCCTCCATATATAGTGCAACATGAGGTATTTACATAGAGCATGTAGTAATTACTCTAGTTTTTGTATTCATTAGAGCCCATGACCTAGTTCCATGACCATTTCTGCTTCTTTAGTGATGGTGGTATGTCTACTGTGGAAAGCATGTAAGCAGATATCTTTAAAAGTAAATGCTGTGTCAGTAACAGGGAAACAGGACAAGTGCATGGTATTCATGTCTTAGTGTTGGGTCTTTGTAACAGGGTTGGTGCTTATTGGACCTTTTGCTTACTTGAGTATTGGAAAGATGAGTGGTACTGTGTTTGTATTTCTGTCCTTTGCACATAAGGGTTCTCTGTCATAGTGAGAATTTTAACCCATGTTATCTATTGTTTCTTAATACATACATTTCAGATACCTCTGGTTAAATATAAATCAAATAAGTCTATATCCGTTGATTTGGTGACTGCTGTTACTCTGTGCCAAGTTGAAAGCCAGCTCTTCCTGTGGTGGTACATGCCATCTGAGGTTGGTCACCAGTTCAGCCAACACTGCCTTAAGGAGAATGCCACAAGTGGGCACTGGTTTTGCTCTCTCATTTGCTTCCCCATTTGCCTCTTTACTGAATTTCTTTGATAAGCATAAAGCTATGGACATCCATTTAAAATTAGATACATACCTGAGTTAAAAAGAGGGTGAATCACAAATGCAAAAGATGAGAGAATTAAACCAAGGAGGAATGTCATTTCAAGATCAACTGTTTAATGTATGATGTTTAATGACTAAGTAATAAGATGATGCATTGATGAATCCTTTTTTCATGAAATTACAATAATTTTAATAACTTACTTTAAAAAAATTGCGATCCATACGTCTTCCCACTTTTTCACATAAAGCGTGGTTACAGGCCCTGATTATATGCTCATGTTAAGATGAGTCATCTCAGTTCAGGAGCCAGAAATAATAATTAAAACTTTATTTAAAATATACAAACAATATATTCATATTATATATTACTATAACATGCTATAATACTTGGTATTTCTGTTAAGCCATACATTTGAATTATTCTGAAATAAATAGTTCCCAAATTTTCTTTAGATTGACATTATTTCTACATTATTTCTACAATAGAAAGTTTGGAACCTATAAATTTCCTCAAAATGGTTGCAACTCTGAAAATATTTTAGAAACATTATCCCTAAAAAGATACGAATTTTTGTTAGATGATACTTGCCAATTTAAGAATCCTTTCTAATTAAATACGAATGTGAGATATTCCAGTGTTTCTCCCAGGAAACAATACCTAAAACTTTTTAAAATTTCAAGTCTATGCAGGGTTTGCACCACTGAGTTGAGAGCATGAACTGATAATTTTAATGAGATAATTAGTGACTTCCCTTTTATAATTATTTTCATTCCAAAATGTCTCTCTTTGTATTATTAAAGGGATTTTGAAAGAACTCCAAAGAACAGTAGTCTTGTTCTACTGAGAGAATATAATAAAAGAATATAAGAATGTGTGTGAGGTTAGTGAAGGAAAGAAAAGGGCAGGTGGGTGCAGTGGATGGGGCTGAGCATTGGCTTTGGGGGCCCCTTGTTGGGATCAGGGCACCCTGGAGAAACTCAGTGGTTGGTGGAGGGATTGTTTGAGATAGTGTAGGGAAGCTGTTGGTGGGTTTGGAGAAGGGCACGTGTTTGTCCTTGGGTGGATGAACAGCAGGTACAGCTGAGGAGTTGGGGCTGAGCTATGGACAGTCTTGATTGCCATGTGCACACATCAGGCTGAAGTTCTGTGAGCAGAAGGTGATGTGATCTGACCTATCTTGTGTTCACATCCTTGGGAGCAGTGTCTGCTCTTAGTTGCTTCTGACTCTTTTACTCAATTACCTGCAAGAAAATGGTGAACTGGTTGTGCCCCTGTGGGATAAGGGGGCTTTCCATATACAGAACCTTTGTTAATGATAGAAGAGAGAAGGGAAGAGATACTTTTATTCTTACTGTGTCTTTAGTGATAAGCAGAAGTTCATCCTGAAGAAGACCATCCTAATATTTCAGATGTTTTTTCCAGATATCCATTATTAATAAAATTCTGTTTATTTGAGTAACTGTAGTTCAGATTTGATAGCAGAAACAAAGCCATCAAGCTAAATTAGACAACTAGAAACTGCCTTTTGGCTAAGGTGCAACTTTGATGATTTAATGATTTCATCATTATTTACAGACGATTTTCCTTCCCTGACCATGGAACATGACTGTGAACCAGTCTGTAACATTCCCAAAGAGTTGTGTTCTTATGGGTTTTTTTTTTCTTTTAAGGAAAAATCCCTGTATTTTGGGCTCAGGAAGAAAGTATTTTTACTAGAATACATTTACCTTTTTTAAAAAAGGAACAAACCTGTCCACTTGTAATAAATATTTCTGTATGTAAATTTATAAAATTTAGGAGAAACTAGTTTTTTAATAAATAGATTTTTTTTGGTTATTCTGGAAAATACACAAAAATAAGTTGAAGTGCCTAGCTTGTCCTAAAATAAAAGTAAAATAAAGAAAGGAATGTGATAAAAAGATACATTCAGAGTTATGAACAGGTTCAGAAGTTATTGGCAGATGTCAAACTGAGTTTTCTGTCTGCCTAATCAAAAGTCTTCTTAAATTTCCAGTTTCTTAACCTGCTGTCATGTAAGAAGTATTGCTACAGTGCTGCCTGCTGTAATAAACTCTTATCACCGTGTCATTTGGGAGGAGTCGACACAGTTGGAGAGGATGGGGGGTGGTTCTGAGTAAGAAGCATAGTTTGGGTCAGAATTGAGGCTGGCATTCTTGGGGCCATGTTACTTAGGATATGCCTAAGGTGGCTTCCTAATTGCATTATTGTATACAGGTTTTGGCAATTGGGAATCCATCTAACATAATCTGTAGTGATAGCCTCTTCAGAGACCAGTCACACCCTGTAAATCTTTTAAGATCAGGCTGAGCTTGTAAGTGAGCTGACCTAGCTTCCAAGGCAACAGAAGCCATATACACGATGACCTCGGTAGAGTGGCCAGCTGTTTTATTGCTTTCCCTTAATGCTTTATCTCTCATGATATAGGTCACTGACCCTAGGGACTCAACCCTCAGCTACACCCATGGATTCTGCCATAACACACTTCTTTGTCTTGTAGCTGAAACAACATATGATGCAAATGCTTACTAATTGGGACTTTACCAGTGTCACCTATGATAAATTGGCTCAGCAATGGCCAAAAGAAGTAAAACCAAAAGGGAATTAAAGTAATATACATTTTAAAAAATAGTCTTCTATATTTATTCAAGTATAAGTCATCAGCAAAGGACCACAGAATACCAATATTTTCTTATTTGTGTTTGAATTTCTGCCTGTTCTGAATAATTGTATGACTGTTTCTTCAACAGCTGGCTTAGTGTTGTAACTTGTTCTTCATAAATTTGACTGACCTTGTCCTAGTTATTATTCTTAAAAGGAAGGAGATTCAGTGTTGCTTTTTCTTTGAAAAATGCATAGGGAGACAATGGATATGTTGAATGATGGGTCTACAGAAAGCAACAAACCTGTGTCTGCTGTTACATTGTTTTGAGAATTAGCTAACCTAAGTCTGTGTGTGTGTGTGTGTGCGCCTTTGTGTGTATATATTTGTGTGTGTGTTTTGACCAACAGATATTAAGTATTCTTACCTGTTAGTATTGTAGTCCTTGCAGATTCTTTATAGAAAGGCAGCTGTTCCATTATCTTGTACAAATATTTGGCACTGGAATTCCCTTATTTATTAACTATAAGTAATATAATATTTTTAAACCTCCAATCACTGGGAAAGGAAAAATAAACAACTGACATAAAGATACTTAGCACTGAAAGCTTGCAGAGTTTAGTATTTGACAGGGTAGAGACTGGAGTTTATCGTTTATCATTTAATGAACACAGGCCTTTAATCATACTTTTTGTTTAGTAAAAATGTTGGTTATATAACATGTAAAAGGAGTCAAAAGGGTCTCTGTTTTAAAAATATTAAAATGTCCAGTAAGTATGTTATACTTTAAAATAGTTTTTATTCGGCTAGGGGAGGTGAATCTCAGGTTTTATTAATTTTCCAAGGCAAGCAAATCTGACTTTTGTGGTTTTAAATTATGCTGTGTGTCACTTGTGAAAAACAATGATCTGATGTTTTAGTTATAGATTAGGAGAGTAGCAGGTTAAAATAACTTTTATGATGTTTACAATTTTTTACTTTTCTGTCTGTGAAACATACTCTTACTGCCTGGGTTTCTGTGATACTTCTTTGATTATCTACCCACCTTCACAAAGAAGCCTATGGAAATGTTGGAGGAAAACATTATCATTTTGCTTCATTATAAAAAGTCTATCTCAGTATTTATATAGAAAAACAGGTTGGACAACAACTGCCTTATCTGTTTCTGTTGAGGTGGATGGGGTTTTTTGGTTTTTTTAGATAGTTTATATCACAGAGTCCTTTCTCTATAAAATTGGATGAATGAAGTTGTTAAAGTTCTATACTCATTGAATATCTTTTTCTACCAGTGCCCTTTGTAATTAAACATCTCCTTTCCTACATTTCTCAACTGTTACCAGGTTTAATATATTCAATAAGTTGATTATCTTTGTTAAAGATTGCTTTTTCTTTTCATTAGATTGACAAATTTAGAAATACATTTTTTTAAATCAATTTTTTTTAAAAATTGTATTTTATTGGTACATTTGAGGTATACAATATGATGATATTCATCATTGGAAATTTGCACCTTTACATAATCTCTCTTGGTTCTTGTTTTTTCCCCCTTCCCCTGCCCTCCCTTCAACCACTCCATCCCTCCCTATTTACAAAGATTTTGTTCCTATTTTTCCATT
>NW_004624783.1:15267835-15282824 GCF_000247695.1 Heterocephalus glaber
TCTCCTAGAAATCTGTTTGTATCTGTTTTATGGATTCCATTTGTTTCCTATGTTGGGATTCCATCATGTTCCTCAGGTCCTTTATTTATTTTTATCTGTGTCCTCTCTAAATTTGTTAATCATGTCTTTCACTATGGGCACAATCTCTGCTGTTATCTGAGAAATTATTTCTGATTTCATTTTCAAGTCCTCTTTTGTTGCCAGTTCAGGGAGTCCAGGTGGTTGAGTATCAGAGTGTTCCATCTCTTTTCCCTTTGGGGTTGCTGTAGGTGATCTGGAAGTCTGGTTTTGAGACCTGTTTACCTGTCTTCTCATTTCAACGGGGATGGGCGGAATGCTTTTGGTGCTCCTGGGGCTCACCTCCTCTGGGCTGGGAATGGTGGAACAGCTGCCCAGAAGCCCATACCTCTGGGATGGGAGCAGTGGAACCTGCTCCTTTTTAAAAAATAGTTGGGCTCTCTGCCCTTCACACTCATCCTGGTTTAGTTTTTTTAAAAGCTGATGTTTTGGGAAATACTGACTATTCTCTCTGGACATAGATCTTACTAAAGATTTGATCAAATAGCTTGTGGGGAGTGACACTAATAACCTCAGGAGGATGAGCACTTTTATACACTGTCATTCTCTAATCATAATTATCTCTGTTCAAGTCCCTGCTACATGCCAGGAAGTGTGTTAGGTTTTTTTAAACATAATGATTTCTCTTGCCCCAGTACAGTGTATGCTTTAATAGATGCTATTATATGATTAAAAATGGGCACCATTTAGAGAGTGGTTACAATGCAATGGTAGGTTACCTTATTGAACCCTTTGCCCAGCACCATGAAGTAATTTTACAAACGAAACCGAGGTTTCTGATTTGCCCGTGGTCATCCAGCTAGTAAGTAACATAGCCTGAATCTGAGGTTAGGCCCACTTTATCTCAAAGCCCGTATTCTTTTGTTCATAAATCAACAAGATAGCCTTATATACATTGTTTTATCTAGATTTTTACTATATAATCCAATAAAGGCACCTGTTTTTGAACTGAAGAATTTATTCTCAGCCTGAGAGGTTTGATTAAAAAACCAATACTTACTTGCATCATTTCAGTGTCTTATTAGATGTAATTTTTCATGACTAGATATTTGGGATAAACCTAGTAGAATACAAGTTTTAGATTAGTTATAGTGGAGGAGTTTAGCTACGTAAGCAACTTGGTAGTGAGTACTTTTTTAAAGCAAATAAAACAGTAATGCAAATAACTACATTCTGATTTCCTTCTATAAACATACATTTTCTCATTCTTCATTTGTTTAAAGTGATTAGTTGACAGTAGCCCAGGCATATGGGGAGAGTGTGCATATTGCTCTCTGTCATTAACTATGTAAGTGGCCTTAAACATTTCAAGTTGCACTGTATTATCACAGTGTAATACATGAAACCAACTCACATCAAACAGAAGCAGTATTTAAAATAGAAATGTGTAGGCAGAAATCAAGTGGATAATGTTAGCAAGTGCTAAATGTTAGCAAGAAACTTAAGGTTCAAATTAGGTAGAGAAACTCAAGGAAATGCTGAAATTTGTCTCTCTAGTTAGTAAACTGATATTAAGTCCATTGACATTTATTAAATACCTGCTGTGTGACAGGGACTGGAGGCATTGGGAATAAAATAATGCCGAAGAACAAGATCTTGCCAGCCAGAAGTGACGTCTAGCTGCCGAGTGCACACTGTGGCTGGTGAGTGAGGCAGCCAAGTGGCTAAACTCTGAGTTACTGAGGCTTGAGATACATTAGACAAGGAAAGCCTGATATACACAGGAAGGAGAAAAGTGAAATGGTCAAGAACAAGAGGTGAAATGCAGGAAGAAACTGTGGCCCACTCCAGGGAATGGAGGCTAGTGCAGAAGAAAAGACAATACCAGACTGTGTTTCACAAACCAGGACAGAATAGCATTTGTATCTCCTTTACATTTTCCAGAGTACTTTCACATGTATCAAATCAATCCTGACAATACAAAAAAAAAAGCCTTATTTTTATCCACATTACTTAGATGAGCAAACTGACAACAGAGCAGTTAAACAATTTGCCAAAGAACACTCTGTGTTTTAGAGTTGGGTTTAAACTTGACTCTTCTGACTCCCAATTCAGAGCCCTCTCCATCATTCTAGAGGAAGAGTGTGCAAGGGAAAGAAAGGATAAGTTGCTGTGGCAATGACTGGTATAGCCCAACCATCAAACCAGGAATGTTGGAAAATAAGAAGCCTGAGAGGTACATGCTGAAAAATGTCACTAGGGGTGAGATATATACATACATACATATGTGCGTGTACACTTCACACCATAGCAGAACTCATTGGAAGTTCTGGTGCTTTTTTGCTAGTTTCGTTCTTTTAAAACTATGGATTAACACTATGTTTTACAAATGCTTCATAGCTCAGCCCTTAAAGTAAATAGTGACTGACTCTGTGCAATGATCAATATGATGATTTTTATCAATGACTCACATCTCACTAAAAATAAAATTTAAGGGTAAGTGCAGTTGATCTAGTATGTTGTATCAAGGATAGATTTAACATTTACAATATTCTTGGACTTAGAAAATTGGACATTTAATGCTAATGTAATACAACAAGGCACTGGTAGCTGACCATGAAGCTGCAATATCATTTGTGACAATTTTTGTTTGCATTAAAGTTGTATAATGTTAATTAAACTTGTATTTTGAACCTCAAGGTGAAATAATCCGTGTTCCTACAGTGAAAGGAAGAATAATTGTATGGGAGAACTTGCATCAACTGAAAACATTGGAAATCTGAGATATGATCATTTTGGAATTTTCTCATATTCAAAGACTGGTCAAATTATATGGAATTTATCCTCTCCCTGTCATGAACTGTAATCTCAGTTTTGAGTTTGGAATAAGAGGTTGTTTCAGATATGTATTCTTTACATATGCATTTCTATGGTTATCTAAGAGGTGGTATTGCTAGACCATTGTAGGGCTTATTTTAAGAAATCAAAGGTGATAGTATGCCTGTTGTTATTACATACTTGGCGTTTGGATCCATTGGTTACTCAAATATTGCACAATTTCACTTATCTGGGCATTTGCCTATGGCCTTGTGTTGGGGCCTTTCAGCTGGTACAGCCTAGACATTTGTAAACTCATCAGTGACTCCAGGAGACAGAAATGGAAGTGATGACTCAAGTGAGATTTTATAGGATATAAAATCAATCCAGAAATCTGCGTGGTTATCCCCAAGACAAAGTCAGGGTATCTCCTATTTCCATTCAGCAAACTTAATTATCATCCATGTGTGCTTTATCCTTAGAGGTGTCTTGCCTTTGAGAGATGCTTTGGTTTTCATTGTAACTGTACATCAGTTTTGAAAAGAATTTAGGTTAAGGATCTGAGAGAGCAAAGGTATCCTATAGTGTAATTTTTCTCTGTAGTCTCATGTCTCTTAGGCTCTTATGAAAGATAAGAAAATTGATGGCACATATAACTACTAAACATTTGGTCTCTGTGGAACATAAAGGTAAATATAATATTTTTCATGTCTAAAAGTCTCTTACAAAAAGCATAGAGAAAAACTCACTTCGAAGTACTCTTAGTGTGCTCACCAGATTTCTTCTAATCAGCATTTCAAGGCTAAAATCTTTAAATTAAGTCCTAAAAGTAGCAACACTTGAAATTGAGATCTGAGTAAGTTGAAGCTAACCGTGAGTACTCCATGTGGTGAAAATAAAAGTAACTTGTAAAATAAGCTCCCCTTAACAGAATACTACTTTATCTTTTGAGCCAGTTTTTATCTTCAAGCCAATTATTAATATTGTCTAAAAATTACACCATTATATATTCTTAATTTTTAAAATGAAAGATGTATAAGGGAAGCAAATTAAAGCCAATAACATTGATTTATATTTTTAAATCATAAGGACTATATCATGGAAATAAAAAACTCTAATTTTCTGTATCTTTTATTACTTTTCCTTTTTTGGCAAAAACTATGAACAAAGAATGTAAAAAATGTAAGCTTTAATGGTTCATAACCCTTTATCAACCCCCTTTTTTCCTTTCCTGCTGCCATTTTAGTTCAGCAGTCCTTTGTGTAAGTCATCTGCATTGTGCCGGGGGATTGAACTTGGCTTGTATGTGCTAGGCACACACTTTACCACTGAGTTATGTCCTCAGCCCTTTTTATTTTGAGACAAGATCTCTCTAAGTTACCCCAGGCTGGGCTTCTCTTGCCTTAGCCTTCAGAGTAGGTGGAGTCCCAAACATGTACCACTGCTGATATACCTTTACTTTTCTTAGGTGGTTTTTCAAAACATAGCCAGAATTAATTCTGTAATGTACCTCAGATCATGTTACCTGCTGGTGAATTTCCATTACACTTAACAATAAAAGGTAGAATCCTTTCTGTGACCCACAGTGCTGTGGTTCTTTCTGCCTCTCAGGATTTACATGTACTTATTCTACCATCCCACCCCATTCTGTGCTCAAGTTACTGTTTTTAACTAACTAGCTTACCCTGTAACATGGCCCTGCCTTTGATGTGTCTTCTTTCTGGCTTGCTTTGTTTAAAATCCTGACTGTATCGCCTTCCTTTTTTGATCACTGATTCATCTTACAGATCACCTTTATGAGACCTTTTTGAATCATCCAGTCCAAGGGAATGCCCCATCACTTACTATCAAATTACTCTACTTTGTTTTCATTAATATTTTATATAACAAATATTTATTGAATACATGTTCTGTGATGAGAAACATAACGTGCCTGCCCTTAATGGAGCCTTCTTCCCAGTGAAGGAGATAACAATTGAGCATTGCTGCCTGGTTACCTCTACCCCAACCCCACACCATCAAGTGAAGGGGAAGATTTGTAAGCTCAGCACCATTTTAGTTCTTCTGGATTTGGTGAGGAGAACTTTCAGAAAGCCCACTCTTTCTCACACTCTTATTATGGGACTCTGTTGAGTTACTGCCACAGCTAGGGAGATAATAAGGAAGAGCACTCACAACACTGCTACAGGGGTCTCTCCAGCCCTCTCCACACTCAGTATGCCCTTCTTGAGTGAGCCACTTATATACTTTCTGCTTTGATTTTTCTCCTTTGTAAAATGGAGTAGTCTTACCCATTTAACAAGTTTCTTGAGTGAATGAATTATGAAAGTGCTTGATAAATAGCGCCTCATCCAAAAGCTGCTGTTTTTGGTTCTAATCATGAAAATAATTTCGACTTTCACCCTTGGGTACCTGAGCTCCAAACTGACATTTCCCGTAGTTGGATATACATTTCTATGTTGCTCATAAAATTACCATTTTTATCTTTCAACAAATCTAGTTACCCCTCCCCATTTCTGTGCTTTGGGGATATACATCCTTTCCCCTCAGATTGTGAATTCAGCCACTCCAGTGTCATGTCAGTTTTCTTTTGTTAAATCTCTGGAAGCTGTTCTTTTCTATCTATTTGCAAGCCACTGTCTAAATTGAGGTCTTCTCCTCCTGCTTCCTCTTGGCTGACTTCTGTAATATCTTCAACCCTCCCCCTCAGCCTTTTCCTTCCAAACCATTATTAAGATCCTGCCATTATTTAATCTGATTATCATATCTTTGTCTTACTCAGAACTTTGAGAGATATCACCATATTATCTACATGATAGATTTAAAATCCATTCCTGTATTATTTAAAGTTTGTTATAATCTGACTTTAATCTACTTTTCAGATTTGATCTTGTATCATTTCTCTTTCTGCTAGACAGATGTGTTTCCTGTTCCTTGTCCTTTGGCTGTACTTTCCAGCTCCCTCTACTCACTTTTCATGTTTCTTGTTTGCCTAAAATGCTCTCTTCTGTTTATTCCCATTCCCCTCCCCATTTAGGACTTTGTGTAATTCTCTATTTCACAGGAGTCCTGAATTTTTATCTTCATTTCTGCTTTGAAATTGTATTCAAATTTGTTATTTACTTGCCTATCCATGCCTCCTCAGTATTTCTGATATTCTTTCGTAAAACTACAGGACTATCCCATAATAGAAACTTACTATAGTACATAGTTTAAGTTCTCATTAGTAGCTGGGATTTTGTTTTAAATTGTGTTTTTCAAAGAATGCAAAGAAAGGCCCCTTGCCTAGAATGGGTTAAAATGTTCTAATAGGCAGAACCCTAAACTTGTTAATCTTGCCTCATCCACTTTGAAAGAAACTAGGTCCATTTTCTCAGAGAACTTAGTTATAGTTTATCAGACTATAATATGTAAATTCTTATTTAGCCTAGTGAAAGAACTGGTATTTATGAAAGACTTGTTCCAGGAGCTGACTAATAAAATATAGCCCACTTAAGCAAATATTAAATGTCATTTGCAGGTGTTTTTAAGTTTGCTAAATTTTCCTCATCTGTTCCCTGAGAACTTGACTCTGTTTTCTTGTCCATTAGATAAATATGAGATTGAATAATATTTGATTTGTCTCTGATGACCATACTTTATTTTGATTCTATACTGATGGCATACTTGTGTTTTTCTACAGTACTTTGGAAGTTTACTTGTCATTTTCTGTATAGAACTGGCTTGTGGAGTTTGGACATATGAGCAGGAACTTATGGTGAGTTCAAAGTGGAATATAATCACAATCTAAAACAATATCAAATTCAACTGTTTACATCACATGCTTTAGAGTAATTTAGACACATGATTATTAATTTATTAAACACATTAATATTAATAATTAATGTTTATACTACATAATAACAATGAACAATCCAAAACTTTGAAAAATAACATTTACTTTTCTGTGTTTAAAGCACACTTCCTAACCATAATTTGATATACTATGATATATGTCTTTAATTCCACAGACTGCTTAAACATGGATATCATAGATTAAAACTAGTACATCATTTAAAATAATTTTACCACCTTCTGAGTTAATAATAGGAAAGATTTGCATATGCAACATGATTTCTTTACAAGTGCTTGAACATCTCCTTAAACCCCGTAAGATGCTGATTACAGCAGAAATCATTGACCAGGAAGCTTGTATCTCCTGTTTGCAAATGCTGCTCCATGCTCTACTTTCAGAAGTGTGTTTTTAAGAGTCTCTGTATGTTTGCTACAGTCTGGAAACATCCTCACAATTTGAGATTTGGCTACTTGAAAGCACCTCTTCAGCATTTCTTTCTCCTTTATTTCAGCCGTTGCAACCACTTGAACAACTTTCATAGCTATGCTGCAGTGAATGTGGATAGGAGTTTCTTAATCTTAAGATTGTTCGCCTCATGTTTGGTTTGCCCCTTGCACTTCACCCTTGCTCATACTGAGTAGGTGGTGAAAATTAGTGCATGTATTGCCAGTGAGGTGGAGGGCTTTTGCAAGTCTGGGAATGCCGGCTTTCTGTGGAGGCAGGCCATATTTTCCCACTGTAAGCACTGTAGAATCATCTTAGGAAAATGGTGTTTAAACATGTAGTGCTTGGACCATCTGCAGGAGGAGCTACGAGGGGTGATTATTAATAATGTGCATTCTGGGCCTCTAGCCCAGATGTGCTAAATCAGAATGGAGGGAAAGCAGGGGGAAAGGGCAGGGTCTTGGCGTCAGCATCTGAGACAAGTTCTCCAGTGAGTTTTAAACATTTTAAAATTCAAGAACCTTTAAAAAGAACAGGTAATTATTTCATATTTGTTTTGGAGAGAATAGGTGCATCGGGCAGTTGTGTAATAAAACTGAAGTCATTCCTGGCACTGATGCGGTTGTTAAAGATTTTATGGTGAATCTGCTACTGTTTTGTGAGGCTGTTTTGAATGCTAAGTGGCGGTTTCAGACTAGAGCACGCTGTGCACGCTGCAGTTTACACGTCAGTGCTGCTCAGGAACCTTCACTGTAGGATCCCTGTGTAGACTCTGGGCTTCCAGTGTGTCTAACTCTCAGAAAGAAGAGAAAACTGATGAAAAGTTCAAAAGTCCAGGAAGGTTCTAATTGGATTAATACAAAATTAGGACCTTTTTTCAACATAAAATCTTCCATTAAAATAGTAATTGTCTTGCTGTCTTTGAGGATGACTTTTTCACACCATTCCTAGAAAGTTTATTTAGGAAAGTGAAAAACATAGGAACTCTGATTTTGAGTGTTAGTAGCTTAGGTTGTCTTTGTTAAGTTTTTCTGTTTTCAAATAATAGATTTATAACCCTGACAATCAAGCAACAGAAAGTAAATCTTATAACAAATTCTTGATCCCCTTACCTTACCTTTTGACTGTGTTCTGTTTGGTAAGTACAAGATGTTTAGAAATGAGTTCACTTTCTGAGGACTTTTTAATGGATTGTATAACATATTTGCCATAGATGTGGTAAATCTCATTATAGCAAGGCTAAAAGGAATGAATGTAAGGTGTTTGAAAGGAGATCTTTGGACTCTAATACAATTCTAAGAAACCTGAGTAAATTGAAGGGAATTGATATTCGTTTAGATGCTGTGTTCCACTGTAGGCCAGTCCACAAGTGGCTTTTGAGTGTGGAGCACTAACAGAGTGCATGCTGCCAATTCAGTTGAGGGCACACATCATGTTTTGCTTGTGTAAATCCTCCCCATTACATCACCAGGATAGAGTAAGGGCTGTTTAAAAGTGAAATGTGAAAAGCAGGGTTTTTTTAATTGCTCACATTTTTTATGGCTTCTGCACTAATAACAGCGTGAATGGAAAGTGTTATTAAAGTTTATTATCTGCCGAGGTTTGCAGGACCCAGGCTTTACATAGACTGGGCTTTGTGCTCTTAGCAGTTCCATGCAAGGAACCAGTCAGTATGTGTTACTTTACAGCCAGATCCCAGTAGTTAGTACCAGAGCCTCAGTGGTCTCTTCTGTTTTCTTGCCACATTTGGTCTCAGATTGATTGTGGTCACAATGAAGAAACAAACCATATTTATTTTGGAGAGTAAAATTTTTAAAAAGATGGTTATATTAACTAAGCGAAGAGACTTGACATCTGTCTGCTTCCACATGATTTTTGTTGTTTATACATGTCATTTCCTATTCTTTATTCCCTCTTTAGATAAAATCTGTCAGTAATGTTGGTTTGGGTTATACATTTCTTGAGGATTTGTTTCACTTCCATTTATTTTATGCCTCAAAGAATCTGTAATAACATTGATTTATGCTGGGAGGCTGGGACTTTGGTTAGTTCTCTGAACTTTATTGAAGCCATATGAAAACAGAGTATACCCAGTCAGCCCATTCTCTGGATACCAAAATTGTGTGCCCAGTGTTTGAATATTTTATTTTGTGTTGAATATGTCCAAGTAATAAAAAAAAAATCAGCAGCAGAAAAAAAAATTGAAAAATTTCTATGATCAAGAATTTTTATATTATTTTTCTTGATAATATTTTTTCATAAAAAGGTTTCAAAATTTTCCTAATCTTGAGTTCTATTAGAGTCTTATTTACTCATCTCTCCCTTTTCTTTCATTTTTTTTGGGTTCTTGATTTTTATATCATTTTTTAAATGTCAAGCTTGCTAATCTGAGCTTTAGACTACAAGCAAATATTAATTTTAAATAGCATTTGTCAATTATAATATATTCCAAGTATTTATGTCAGTAGAGGAATGATTGTATTTTAAAATATGTGAGTATGTTCTTCAGTGTGTGTTTGTGAGTTGACATTTTGTATTTTATCTCTAGGTTCCAGTACAGTGGTCAGATATGGTTACTTTGAAAGCCAGAATGACAAATTATGGCTTACCTAGATATCGGTGGCTTACTCACGCTTGGAATTTTTTTCAGAGAGAGGTAAGTGCTACGATTTCTAGAGAACAGAGTATAGAGTAAGTGCCACACTTTCAAATGGATGTTCAAAGGTTTGGTTTTGTTCATTTTCTCTGTTCTCACTCAATTACCAAGGCTGGGCTCAGACTTGTGGTTCTCCTGACTCAATATCCCAAGTGCTGGGATCACAGACACATGGCACTGCAATCACAGTTTTTTATTTTTGAAGATCATTCTCATCTGGACATTTGCAATCGATACATACATCATTATGGGCAGGAAGACCTTGGCTTAAATTCTAGGTGTCCTGCTTACTCTTGCGCTTCTATAATTTACTTAACCTCTTTAACTTTCAGTTTCCTCACTTGTTAAATGGGGTTAATAAAGTACCTATCTCCTCGGAGTGTTAAGAAGATTAAGTGATATCCAATTTAAGAATATAAATTTATCATTCAGCTTATGGTTATTAATGATAACATTAAAATGTAGGGACTTTTGGCCTTTTTTTCAAACCATATAGTACTGCACCCACCCATCTCAAACAGAGACCGTCTTTAGATGTTTAAAATCTGTTGACTTGTAGTTAATCATTGATCTTGCTTCAAACCCAGTTCTTCTCCCCAGCCATTTCCTTATGGTTGCAGTGACATTCCCAGATAGTCAAATATTCCAGTTTCCTTTCATCTGTGTTAGTGCTGGGCTGTCAAGCATATGAGAATGGGTGTATTACCTGATATCCACCTCCCCTCCCAGTTCCTCTGTCGTGTGCTGGGCCAAGGTTCATATCCAGGACAATTTCCAAATCTGGCTATTTGTGTTACAGTTGTTGAGATGGTTAAAATTATCATGAAACACAGATTTCCTATTTATTTAAACACTTCCTGACTTTGTTTGTTTACTGTACAATTATACTAAAAACAACACAAAGGGAAAATAAGTAAGGCATTAGGGAATTTATAGTCATGTCTTCAGCTACTGTTCTGCATAGCTCCTCAGAGCTCCGCATTTTCTAGAATTTATGATAGGAACCATTTTGTGAAAAACAAAGTGAGGTTTTGTATTGTTTTGTTTCTGACGGGAACTCCACCTAGATGGACAATGTGCAAGCACTCCAAGTGACAGCATGTTGTCTTTGGACTTGTTACAAGGTATGTTCCCTTCTTCGCGAGATAGCTGTTTTACATTAAAGGTGGAGACCTCGGAGCATCCTGTGCTGTAAAAGCCCTTTATGTTCGTCTACTAGGACTGCCACCACAAAGTATCACAGACTGGGTGGCTCATTACAAATTTATTTTTTCATGGTTCTGGAGGCTGGAAGTCCAAGATCAAGGTGTTGGCAGTGTTGGTTTCTCTGATGCTTCTCTCCTTGGCCATCTTCTCCCTGTGTATTCCTGTTGTCATCCCTCTAAGTGTCTGTTTAAATTTCTTCTCCGTATAAGGACGTCAGTTGTATTGTATTAAGGCCTGCCCTAATGGTCTTATTTTTATTTAAGTACCTCTATAAAGACCCTATACAAAAGCACTGTTGCTTTCTAAAGTCCTGGAGGCTGTGAATTTGGGTGGAGGGGACACAATTCAGCCTATAACACCTCTCTTCCAAAATAAATTGGAACAGAAGGTCAACTTTTGAGGTTCCAGTTCCTCTGATTCCTCATTCAGTGCTATTCTGTGCATATGTGTCAATTTAATTGGCTCTTCCTTAAGTCCTAGTGCCATTTATTAAATGCCTTTTTAAAAACTAATTTTTTTAAATGTGCTTATTTTTTAACTTAGTGGTTGGATCACAGGCTTTGGAGTAAATAGCATTTTCTGTTTGCTGGCCTGTAACCTTAGGAAGTTAGTTGACCCATTCAGGACCTCAGTTTATTCATCCATAAAATGGTGACTATATGATATTTATGAGAGCTGGAAACAGTGTTGGCAAGAGTAGAGCTTTTTACAGTGCAGTATTAAAGGAGACAGAAAAATGACCAGGAGATGTCGACCATAACCTACATAGTGTTGATGTTGATGTAGCATGAAATGTATCTAAAGTATCTAAAGGAGAGTTTTCAGAAAAAGTTTCAATATAAATTCACTAAATTCTTTCTAGCAAGAAAAACAACTACATAAAAGAAAATATTTCAGTGCCTTATTAAAATAAAAAAAACTGTTACTAAACATAATATGTTTAATTTATTTGGAAAAGTCATTTCTGTGGAGCACCTCATTTCCTGACAAAGCCAGATAAACGGGCTGTTCCATTGTGGATAGAGTCCGAGTGTTCCAAGAACTCCCTTTCTGTCATCAATGTGAAAAGCACTCATGTTATCAGGAAATGAGAGAAATGGGCTTTCTCTGAGTGTGAGGATTTGGAAAGACAGACTTGGAAATGCAGTAGTTTAGGATTTTTAGAAAGTGAAATCTTTGTACTATCTGTATTTTTTTAAGGATACTCAATTAATTGTGTAAAATATGTGATGACAAATTATGTTGACTCAAGCTATGATGCTTATATTGTACTCATGGCTTTTAGAATGGGACTCAGTTTGTGATGTTTATGGTATTTCCATGGCTGTTAGGACAAGTTTATAAAAGGAAAATGCTAAAAATATTTTAGAAGCTTCTCATAATTATAGTATTACTCAGATTTTAGTATTCATCATTTATAATACTCAAGATGATTTTTTTCTTTTTAACACAAGACAAAAATTTCAAAATAAATTTTAGTATGTGTTTCTTGCATGAAATGTTCAGTATTCTTCAAAGTTGATTGTAGCTAAACCTTGAAATAGTGGATTGTGGTATTTTATTATGCAGTGTTAATCTTGAACACAAATTAATCTCTTAGGCTACATAATTTGCATACCAAGTCACTCTTGGCAGTTTTTCCTCAATGACTGCCCATATTCCTCGCCTTTTGACTGTATAGAAGGATACTTCTCTTTTATCCAAGGCAAAAAATTTTTCAGAATAGTTAATTTGTTCTGAATCTAATCTGTACATATCTTTTTGTTTCTAAACCTATGTTAGAGAAAGTTTTTGCTTCTTTGTTAAAATGAGACAAAAAAGCATACAACTGTCTTAAGTGTAATTTAAGAACAAAAATATACTTTTTCCTAAATCTGACTTCACTCAAGGTAAAGGCACATTATTTTTTATGAGATTATGATGATAGAATATGGTCATTTATTTCAGGAACATCACCTGTTGAATGAAAATTCATTGCACAAAGCTATGTTTATATCTCAAAGATTTTGGCAGTTTGATTGGTTAAGGAATTTTTGTGATATGGCCTTTGGTCAACAAATCTTTCTACGTAGATTATGGAAACTTTTAATATGATATTTGAATTTGTTGAGCAATTAAGCTAGTAACTAGGTAATTTCCAAATGGATTGATTTACTGTTCTCTAGTGGCCAGAGATTAATAGTAAAGTTAAAATTTGAGCTATTGGGTTTGTTAGGGTGTGTGTTAAATCTGTCACTCTATGACCAACTCTAAAGGCTCTTAGATGGGACTGAGACTCAGTTATATCTGACTTGTATTTATGTGCTATGGGCATTATTGTTCAGAATTGTTCCATTATGGAGTGGTTAGTTTTTGATATTGGTTAGCCAATATCAACATAGAATGTACATATATCATAAGGTGATGACAGAAGTGAGTTTAGCTCTGAGAACAAAAATTTAAGAAATCTAATGTTTAATCTCTCATAAGTTAAAAAAAATTGTAATTTCTTAGCCTGACTAATAATTCTTTTTCAGTTTAAGTGTTGTGGAGTCGTGTATTTTACTGACTGGCTGGAAATGACAGAGATGGACTGGCCTCCAGATTCCTGCTGTGTTAGGGAATTTCCAGGATGTTCCAAACAGGCCCACCAGGAAGATCTCAGTGACCTTTATCAAGAGGTGAGGCTTTTGCCGTTAACTTACCAGGAACAAAACTTTTCTTAAAAGAACTTCGAAGAATCAACAATATGCCAATGAAATTTTTCTTTTCTATGTAAATCCAAAAGTCCTTTTTTTGTGTGATAGAGGAGAAATAGGATAAAGTTAAAACCCAATATAAAAATCTTTGGAAAAGACTAGGTTTTATAATTAATTGGTTATGAGCTTTACTATCTGGAACCAAGTTCTGTTACCAATTCCTGGGGATCTTTTGAAAACAAAGCATCTTATGTACCTGACTCTAGCTATTTAGAAAGCAGAGTGTGGAGTTCCTGATCAGGGTATGAATTCTGGGGCCTCCCTAGATGTAGAGGAAGAAAAACTCTCCAGAGAAAATACTACGTGCTACTCTTCCACGCCCCCTGCTGGCTGATAACTAGCGATGTCGGTTTTAGTTTACTGGTGAAGATTTGTATTCACTAGAATGTACCAAGACAGTCAGCATATTTGTGTGTTCTGGAAGAATTTATCTGAATCATCAGTTACTCTTTATTAGAAAAAGTTTTCCTAGTCCTTCATTTTCGGTGGAGAGTTTCACACTGTTAACAGTGGAATCCTATTTTCAAATTAAAATCTAAAATTGCACTGTTCAGTGTAATAGCCAATCTGTGTGGTTATTTCTACTAAAATTCAATTAAATTAAAATTTCACTTCATCGGTTGCACTAGCTACATTTCTATTGGCTAGCAGTCTCTTGTAACTAGAGATCTTGCGCTGGAAAATGCAAATATGGGACATTTTCATCGTTACAGAAAGTTTTATTGGGCAGTCTTGGTCAAGAATGAAAACTCAAAATATAAATCAGATGGAAGGGAAACTGCTTAAGCTGAGGGCCTGGGATCAGTCCCCAGATGTATCTCTGCTCATATACCTGGGTAGCATAAAGCACTGACTTAACATAAAGTAACTATTTATACTATTATATGCTACAATGAATGCAACTTTAAAATGAAACACATCAGAATTTATAATACATGCATTTTTACATATTTCAGTATAATTACTTTGGGAGATTATACTATTTTCCCAAGAAACACTATCATGCAAAACATTTTTAGATTGTCTGCCAGGTAAAGATATATATGGTCAATTTATATTTATTAATTAGTATGCTATATTTAACTAGGTAAAAAATGTTATATTACCTACCCATGTGATCTGTAATGCTCATGTCTTAGACGTGAGTAACTTTTGGCTATCAGAAAAATTCACTGGAAATGACAACAGCATGCCACATTTAAGAATATTCAAGGGCTGGGAATTTAGCTCAGTGGTTTCGCCACCTGCTGTGCAAGCACAAGGACCTGAGTTCGA
>NW_004624783.1:15286647-15305086 GCF_000247695.1 Heterocephalus glaber
ATATTCAAGATGCCATGCCATGTTCTGAAGGCATGCCCCAAAGAAGAGTATCAAATATTTTTTAAGAGTTTCAGAATTGTGCTAGTTTGCTAGGGCTGCTGTTACAAAGTACTACAAGCTGAGTAGTTTCAACAGCAGAGATTTATTGTCTTACAGTTCTGGAGGTTAAAAAATTCAAAATCAGTACACCTGCAGTGTTGGTTCCCTCAAAAAATTGTGAGGAAGAATGTTGCAAGCCTCTCCCTTCTAGTGATTTGCAGGCAACTTTTCTATCATTTCTCTCATACAAACATTACCACTCTGATCTGTGCCTTCATCTCCATGTGAGATTCTCCTCATAGATGTCTGTTTCCAGATTTCCTCTTTTCATAAGAACACCAACTCACGTTGGAGCCCATCTTTCTCAAATATGACTTCATCTTAATTTCATTACATTTGCAACAATCTTATTTCCAAATAAGATTACATTCTGAGGTACAGAGGTTAGGATTTAAACATGAATTTTGGGAAGACAAAATCTAATTCATAATAAGAATTATTAAAATAACTGAATAACTCAGCTCCTTTACTTTAAAATATAATCAAAATACTTATTTTCATTCATACGCCACAGAAGCATTATATTTGGATATCATCATTTTGAATGTATTGTAGGTAGTAACATTTGGCTTCAGTGAGAAGGCATACATAAGGTAGAATTAATAGACCAAAACATTCTTGCGTCAATGTTTCTAGGTGCCTTAGTGATTATGCGAGATCTTTTGCTGTAGGTGAAAGCCAGTACTACATTGGCTAGTCTATAATAGGATGCTCAATTAACAGATGCGGCAAAATCATGTTCATGCCATAAAACAGAAAACAGCATTCAATATTTTTGACATAGCATACAATGAAAATGTAATTATGGATATTCAAATACATTTTAACTTACTGTTAGGCATTAATAAAATAGGTGATTGCAGTATAGATATGTGTAGACATGTGAATTGAAGCCATCAACTTTCCTAATGTGAACTCAAACCATCTGTTGGCTTTCAGAAGTAGCAAGTCAATATGGAAAATTACTGTGCTGCACAACGTAATATAATTTCTGCTTTAGTGATCAGTTCTGATGATGTGATTATAGCTATGACTGAGATCACAAGGCTGACAAAACATAAGTTTGGGAAGACATCAGTTTCATACAAGTCTTTTCATTTTATTCAGATGAAAAATATTCAGTTTAACATTTAAAATCTTTTCCTTGGAAAACACAAAATTCATTTTTAGTACTTTAGCTTGAATTATTTTCACTAATAGTACTTTATAACAGTATACTTTACTTTCAAGATGTCTATAATTGTTGAAAGAAGCCACACTATTATGCATGTGCAAATTGGTAGCCTAGATTATTTTGAATATTTTCGTATTTTGTTCAAAAGACCTTCACTAGCTAGCTGGTATTCTCAGTTATAAGATATTCTTTAGACACAGACTTCCGGCCAATTAAGAAGTTCATTATCAGAATAATCTGTTTTTGCATTTTACAATTAATAGCAGATGCTGATATTGGTAATTATATAGTACATAATTGTATGCATAGTTGATTTACAAAAGTGGATCATTTAGTAGCTTTATGGCACAAGTGTAATTAAATCCATAATTAAAAATATGACTTAATTCCACTTTTCCCTAGAGAACATATGTTTTCTAACTGTAGTGTGTCCAGTGATAATCCAGTAGGAAGATGAGGGTATAAAAGAAGAAATAAGTGAATAACAGCTAGAAGTATTTGGGATGTTTACTCTAAAGTTAAAAACACTAAAGAGCAATATTTTAGATGTCTTCAAGTATTTCAAAGTTCATAATTCAGAACAGGAACTAGATTTACGCATTGTTGCTCCAAGGCCCAGAAGTTACAGGAAGGAAATTTTGAATCAATAGAAGGAAGACCTTGCTCATCAAAATCTGTCCAATTGTGAGACAGGTTTTCTTATAAAATAGTGAGTGTCTCATCACTAAAAATATTAAAGTCAAGGTCAGATAACCATGTCACTGGTGGTATAGAATGGCTTTTTAAATTAAAAATGAATTTGGAATAGATGAACTTCAAGGTACCTTTTATCTTTCATATTCTGTAAGCTCAGAGATAAGAACTGGCTGCAGTTCTGCAATCTTTCTTCGGTAATCTAAAATCAAGGAAATAAATCATTCTCAATCATCTGGTGGCCTGCCTGGTCCCTGACCCAATAATATTTTATGACACATTTTGAAATCTGTGAAAAATGATAGAACAGAAATATAGCAACAATTGCACATTTTAGAAACATTCCCATCAGAGGTGTTGTTACTTTCAGCATAGAACTCCTCCAATGTCCCTGAGAAGCTACATACTTGTATAGAAATACAGGTTTAAAAATCACAGACAAGAATATCTCCGATCCTCAGTTTAGTTACCTTCTATTCATTCATTCAAAATGTTTTGTGATTATCTCCTGAATTCCACGTGCTGTTCTAAATGCTGAGGATATGGGGGAGAATGCTGCAGGTGAAAATATCTCCTCTCTGGTCATTTATATCCTACTTAATGACATAGACATTTGATAAAAAAATTCAGTAATAAAAAATAATTACAGGAGGTAGTAAACATTTCAAAGACTGAATAGGGTAACAGGTGGGACCTTGTTGGTAAGGAAGCTATTTGAGATAGATAGGAAAAGATTATTTTAGAAGGGAGTAGTTGAATTGAGACCAGTAGATGAGGAGAACAGAGCCAAATAAAGATCACAGAAGAGTATTTTTAGCCTGTGGAACTTCAAGTTCAAAGGCTCACCCTCAGGTGGTCCAGACCCAGATTACTGACTATTTGCTAGTCTGTCCTTTGGAATCATCTGTGTAACCATGATCTCCAAATACTGAGTGTTATAACTGGCCTCAGCCAAACGTCAGACTCTGAGTTTCACTTGGTAAAATACAAGTAGAGAGTGCATCTCTTCCTTCTTTCAGTGCTGAGTTTTCCACCATACTCGCTACTAAAGTATTATGTCTTGACTTGATCTGAAGAAATAAGTGGAGAAAGGAAGAAGAAAAAAGAGGAAGAGAGAAAACAAGTCTTTATATAGCAGAGATGATCCACCTCTTGCCTATGGACATGGACCCTTCTTGGATGGACTTCAAGGGACAAAGGAATAGGCAATACTGCCAAAATTGTTTTCAGTATTTTAGATGTGTTTGCCAGTGAATAGGAGCCATAGCTTTCATCAGCTCTTCTTGGGATTCAATTGTAGGGAATACTTGCAATTTTTATCTCAGATGGAAAAAAAAGCATAAACAGCCCCTCAAAGGGACAGAAATGCCATTCTGCTTCTCTGTGTGCCACCTCAAGAAAAATAAATGGAAGTAAACAAGCTCACAACAACCCTACTTCAGATAGACCCACTCCAAATGTAAAGCAATGCAGGACAGAAAGTCAAGCAAAATGTACCTCCAGAGACACATTGTTCTGTAGTCAGAAGAAAGAGTACTGCTAAAATATATTGGCTCTTTCTTTGGAGAAATAATATTCTCAGAAGTTTATGTAAGGTCTGGAGAGAGAGACACCCTCCAAGTGGCTGTATGTCTTTTGGGACACTTTTCCTGTAAACCCTTAGACTTCTTATGTTCCATGTGTTGAGTATGAATTTCAAGTGCTCTTAATAATTTTTTTATGACAATAATGTTGCCCCAAACCATTTATGACTCTTCATATGTTTATTTCTTCTTCGGGTATCAGAAAACATCTACAAATAAAGGAGATGAGGAAGAGCAGGGAGTGTAGAAGTAAAGGAATGTGAATTTTTTTCTCCAGTCTTCACTTCCAGGACAAAGAACCTGGGTGATTATAAGAATGTATAGATCTTCACACAACATAAACAGACCTATAATGATGCTCTTCGAGATTAAAGGTTGAGACAGCTCATGGTGGAAAACAAAAATAATTATTCAGTCATACTTGTTAAAGACAATGAAAAAGACTTTATTCAAAGTGGGACTATTGCAGTAGGCACTGCAGAGCACTGCAATGGGGGAGACAAATTTGGTTCGACTCTGAATACAGCATGGACAACTTGGAATTTATAGTCAAGGAACAGGCTGAGTCAATGGATGGAAAATTGCTAAGTGACAACATTAGGAGTAAGGAGGGATTCTTGCCAATCTGAACCAATAGAAGTCTTGCTGAATACAGGCCGTGGTGATCAGAAGTTTCTTGGGGAAGGAGAGGTGTGTGAAGGATGAGGAAGCTGATTATATATCAAAAGTGATCAATATGAAGAATGGGGAATTCTAAACAAACTTAGCAGAATTCTTGCTAAAACTGAGCAATGTGCAGGCAAACATGGGATCATGAAAGTCTAAAAGTCAAAGTCTAGTTGAAAAACAGCTCAGGGGAGCCTGAATAGAGTTTGGTCATAGAGGAAAGCTTTTGTCAATCAATACTGTTGGAAATTTTTGTTCTCTCCATTGAGTATTGTATATTGGTTGAGCTCAGAGTTGCAAATTCACAATTTTTAGCTCCAACTTTGGTGATTGGTCTTGTCCTTGCCATCTCCTATGTACTCTGCTGTCTTTGGAAAATGGTATTTGTTTTATAATCAATATACATTCTTTTTTATCCTGGGCAATAGCTCAGCCCTCAGTGCTTTCAATTAGCATTCATCTTCTGTTAGCATCTTTGAACAGTTTGAAAGATTAGCCAATACTCTGTGTATTTGTTTTGACTAATAGAAACAATTTTTTGTTTTATAATGTTCATGTACAATATCCTGTTACCATAAATTTTTCCTCAGGTCTTTTGAACCAGAAGTGGAGACATGACAAAGGCTGTAGGATTTAAAAAAAAGACTGTCTGAGGCAGGAGGATCACGCATTCAAGGCTAGCCTGAGCTACATAGCAAGTTTGAAGCCAGCTTGGAACACAGTGAAACCCTGTCTCAGAAAAAGAAAACAATAGCAAAAATGCTGTGATGGGGAAGATAAGGCATAGAGTTCTAGCAAGTGCTACCTAGTTACTGATTCAGTTTGTTCTTAGTCTAGGTAACCCTGCTCTTAGGTTGATACTGGGAGTCTTCTAAGGACCAAAAAATTTCTTCACCTGGTACAAAACAAAAAAGAACTAAAAAGCAGGAAGTGAGAAATAATAGCTTAGGCTTCCAGCCAGGTACTGGCTAGTTACACTAACACGAAGTTGGCCAAACCTGCATGGAAAGGATCTCCACATCAGTGGCTAGAATATGAGGTACGCATTAGATAACTTACAGTGGGGCACAAAAAGGAGCTGACATCTTTAATCACCATTCATTTGATGATTGAGATGACCAGTGGAGGCACATAATGGTGGTATTAACTCACTGGCCTGCCAACCTTAGGTGATCAGTCAGTAGGTGCTATCCAGGCACACATAATATTTGAGTGACAAGGGGCTGAAAAAGTCCTGCCAAGGCTAGGAGCACTGATGCAAAATGAGCATGGCTGGAGCTCAGGGCATGGGGCACGCTGCAGACCGAGATGCCTGGGCCTGGGGTTATAAAAAACCCTGTGTGTCCAGCTAACACATGGATTGTGTACTGAAATCTCTGAATAGTTGCCAAATGAAGCAGCAAGTGTGTTCACAAAGTTGAGGCATTATTATAAAAGGAAGACTTAGGACAGAGTAGTCATGGGATGCTGATTTATTATAATAATAAAGCTGCTCTCAGATAAACACACATAGAGCCTCCTGCCTGGATAGTAAACGGTAGGCAGCTTTTCAGGCTCAGTGGTTATTTAGATGGAATATCACCAAGAAGTTCCAATCTCAGGATTCTTTTATATGAAGTCAAAGATTCTCCCTCCGCCTCTCTGCTGACTCCATTATCTCTTCCAAAACTGCCAGCAGGATGAGGTTGACTCTGGCTTGGAGTGGTATCTGCTTTATCATTCAAAGCCCTGCAGGACCAGTTAAGGCATAGTGGGGGGAAGATCCCTTTCATCTTCAGGCTTTGCTTGATGTAATCAGGCCTCAAACTGTTCAGCCAGTTTTGCTTCAGGTATACAAATGCATTCTTCTTTTCTTTCATTCTCTTTCTTGACAAAGTTCAATTGTGAGTATCCTGTTTCCTATTCACTGTTCAGTCAAACAACTTCTCCTCTTGTGATTTTATTAGTAAACACTTGCAATTTTTGCCCTTAGAATGCACTGATATGAAAGCTTTCATAATAGTCTGACCTGAGAAAGTACCTTTAACAATAACAATTTTAAATTTTGCTTAAAAATCAGGATGCTAGTGAGCATTGTGAAGAATAAGATAAGGTGGGGAGGTGCAGAGAGGATTGGATCTTCAGGCAGAGAAACTGAGTAGCAGCTTTTGGGTTAATTCATGTAATTATAATAAAAGACTGTGTCACGAGCAGGTACCGTGGGTAAAGAGGACTCGGACTCGGATGGCAGTTCACACACTTATCTTATATTATCACAAGTCACTTCAATACAATTACTACACAATATTAAGTCTGCCAATTACCACGTCCCTGTACCTGTACTGCGCAAGTCCAGGTGTGCAGATGTCTCAGGTGTGCAGATGTCTCAGTCGATAGTCAGATCAGCAGAGTGACTGGTCGACTGGTCGGTGGGACGGATTGTCGACTTGCTTACGGTCTTCAGCTCCTTTTATACTATTCTAACTGGGCGTTCGTCGTATTGGTTCAGACTTATCACACTGTCCATTTTGGGGTACACCCTGTCCAGTTCAGTGTACACCCTGTCCAGTTCAGGGCACACCCTTATCAGTTCCATACCGCGTAAGGTTCTACTTTCATATCTTATGGTTACACATCATTATATCATACTTAGGTTACAGCACTCTTAAAGTCACAGCACACTTTAGGGTTACAGCACACTTAGGGTTATACAATTCCATCTTATTTCAAAGTGTTCTCCACATTCCATCCCCTGAATCTGTAAGCATCTCAATCAGAGGCGGTTACAAGATTCACAGAAAAATCTGGTTAATGCCTGGCTTCGCTTGGTTTTCACTATCCATTTCCAATTATGCCATGCAGAATATTGGTATATCATTTCTAGCATTGCATCTTTAGCAATAATTCTTACACATATATCTTGTAGTGATACTGGTGGTGATTGTGTTTGGGTACATTGCATGCGTACTAGTGCATGTATGAACGGTGGTCTATTTATTAGGGTAGCATGTATCCATGTTGGTGAATAGTTATAATATAGTGACATGTATTGTGTTATTAATAGACTGATTGTTCTCTGTGCTATCTCAAAATCATATTGGCGTAGTTTGTGGCATACCAATGGATGGTATATGGTGTGGAATAGGAAGTATATAAAATCTTGTGAGTTATCATCAGTACCTGTTAATAATAATGAGGGTGTTGTGCAGAATTTACAATGATGTGCCATTAAATATTCAAATCCGAAGCCTCTGAATAACAGGTCTATTGGTGTGTGGGTTTCAGTAAATGTCATTCTCACAAAGTGTTCCATATGTTTTTCTGCACAAAATCTTCTTTCTGATTCATATGATATTGGTCTCATGAACCATGGTTCTTCTTTTTTAGATTTCTTGTTACATCTCTGTTTGCTCCAGTAGGTGTCCCATCTCACGAGGGTACTGGAGTTGTTGTCTGAGGACATCTTTGTAGTTTTCTGAAAAAGAATTCTTGAAACAAAACTTATAAATAATGGTTAAAAATTTTATCATTATAACAGCACATATAATTGCTAACATGATTTTAAAGATATGCTTAATCCAATAAAATGGGTCCCAGTTTGGATAACATATTGTATTAAATGTGAGTATCCTTTTGATCATACTCCATATTGTTCAGGGTCCTGAGTTGGTCAGTGTGCCTTTTGGGAGAGTTAAATCTTTATCTATCAAAGCTACTACTTGTTGGATTTTCTTATGGATTTCTTTTGAAGTATTTAATTCTTTGATGGTTTGTTCATGTAAACTCTCTAACTGTTTGGAGTTGAAGTCTGATATTTCCATCAGCTGTTTGGCTTTATTAATTATGTTTTGGATGTTTTGTAATTCAGTGTCCCATGAGAATGAAAATGCATCCATGCCTGGATATTTTTGTTGTATTCATATTGTTGTTGATGATTCCAATTGTAATATATGAGATAGATTTCTTGGGTTGCAAGTTGTCAGCATTATGATTGATGCATTGTGTACAATGAAACATCCTGGATATAGAGTATAATTAAATATAGCATCGTTGTGGCTTGTTGTGTTATAATTATTGATGGTGAGATTAGCCATTGTTGTAGTACATACCAAATGTTGGTAGTTACCTAGGTCCTGTAGTTTGTGAAATACCTTGGTAAGTGCTACATCTGATTCTATTGGTTCATATACCTTGTTGTGTGGGTATACAAATGTGTTTCCAAATCTGAATGTTTGGGATATTGGTATTGTTATATATATTTCATTAATTGATGCACATATATGTTGCCCTGTGGGGATTATCCAGTCATCATTATATCTTTTAGGTATGTTGATAGCGTTGTATGCTTCCATTGCATTCAGGAGGCTTATTTGAACAACATTTATGGTGCAAATTCCTGAAGTACATATTGAATCTCTATTTGGGTTTAGTATTGTTTTATAAAATGAGGTTTCTGTTCCTTGTCCTGTTGTGAATAAAATGTCCAAATCCCTGTAAATTAGATCCAATAGTCTTGTATGTTTGTTGCATTTTAAAGTTTCATATATTGATTGTGTTGATGATATTAGGGTGTTTTGTAGAGTGCTTGTTTCATCATGTTGTTTTTTAAGTTGTTCTATTATCAATCCTTGTTCTTCTGTTATATGTTGTGTTACTGTTTGCAATATTCCTAAGTTTTCAGATATGGTGTGTATTGCTTGTGCTTGATCTTGGGTTAAATGTTGTAGTTGTTCAATTTTTGTAGCTTGTTCTCTTACTGCGGCTGATGCAATAAGTGCTCCTATTGCTGTTCCTGCTACAAACCATAGTCCTGCTGCAATTTGCAATGGTTTTCTTCTTAAGTTTTGTTGTCCAGTAGTATATGTGTAAAGTGGGTGTGTGAAACCATTTTCACATTGTTTAGTAATTATGTCCTGTAAGTTTAGATGTATTTCCAAAAGTTGAATTTGCGGTGATAATATGAGATGAACTGGGGTAGTCAGATCTGGAACTGACCAGGGTGCTTCTTTAACCATAGGTGTTGTATTTGTTGGGGGTATTATGTATCCTGTTATGTAATGTGCTGTGAGAAATCTTCTTCCATTTTCTACATCTCCTCTATTCATCATGCATGGTTGATTGGAGTGTTGGTTGTTATTACATCTTTGTCTATTTATTGGAAAGTGGTATATGTTATCCCAATTCTCTTGATCTAGTATTGTCATTATTGATGCATTTAGTAGTGGTCTGTGTGCTATGAAGTCTCCTCTTGACCATTTCTTTGTTATTGGATGTGATAATACCATGGAGAATATATATGGTAGGCTGTTGTGGTTAATTTCGTTTATACCTTTAGCTTCCATATTCCATGTTCTCCACCAATGTAAGTTCTTGTGTGACCACTCATCTAATGAGTATTGTGGTATAGTAAAGTTTTCAACATCTGATCTGCTAATAAGTCCTGGTATGTGTATGTTATTTAAAGTGATTTGTGGGAATGTATACTTGTTTGTCCATCCTTCATACCATGAAGTTATGTTGTTATGAGTATTAGTAAATGTTATATTATGCAATTCTGTATTTATATCTAATGGTATTAGGAAATTAATTGCATCATTATAATTCCATGGTGTCAAATTGCATACTTGGAAGTTGTGTCCAAATTTCATATTCCATGTCATATTAAATAAGGGTTTTTGGTTGGTTATGTTAAACCACCAAGATGTTACTGAGAAGCTTCTTTTTATTGTTCCTTTATATGTGCGATTAAACCAAACAAAGCAATTTTGTATTGGTTTGTTATTTATGGTGATGTTTAATAGCTCTCTTGTATCTGTGGGTTGTGTCTCTAAGTATGTGTTATTTTTAAATAATGTTTCATTGAGTTTACTTGTGTTTGTTATATAAACTGGTACCTGCCCGAAGTAGCCTGCATAAGATAAAAGGGGCAGAAGGATGCTGTTGAGGGCCCCTCCCCCTTCCCTTGTTGCTTTTGCTGTCTTCTGCCACAATGAACGGATCCCCCTCTGCCATGTGCCACTCTGCCTTAGAGCCAGCTGATTATGGACTGAAATCTCTACAAACTGTGAGCTAAATAAACCCTTTCCCCTCTAACTTTGGGTGTCAGGTCTTTTGTCTCAGCAATGAGAGAAAAGTAACTAAGACAGTTGTGATGTGTTTCACCTTTGTCCTGACCCTTTCAAGGACCTAACCTTATCTGACTGCCTATAATATTTCTACTCAACTCAGCTGTCTGTAATACAAACACCCCTGTATTTTTGTGCTAAGTCTGATGAAAGAAGTGGATGGTTGTAGAGAAAAATGATCAGATGAAAAGGGATAAAATAGTTCCAAGTTGGGAAGGTGGGACTGCAGCAAGGACTGTTTCAGATTCTTTCCTGTGTTTCTATATGAAATCCTCCCTTCCCCAGCCCCAGGCATAAAGCAAGACACTTGTCTCATGAGGATCTTCAGGGGAGAAAGGAAGGGATCAGAAAAATGACCTTCCTAGCTTTATGGCTTACTTCAGGAGAGAGGAACTCTAGATTATATAGTCTGCCTTGGGGACAACAGGAGCAGGAGAAAGGAGGGAGGAAGAAGGGCGGAGAAGCCTTCCTGCTTCTGCAATCTTCCAGTCTCTTTCAGCTCAGAAATAACTGAGCATGCCAAGGCACCATCCTCTGGGGTGTTGTGTTCTGTCATAGAGCTGGTCAGTGACTGAGCTTGAGTCTATCTGATTCCAAAGCCCAGGCTTATAGACACTGAATTTTTCAGATGCTGAATACATGGTCAGGAACTAGCTGAGTGTTTGCAGTATTCATCATTTCTAAACCTCAACTCCTTCATGTAATACATATGATATTAGCAGTAACTACCTCACATTATGTTACAAAGATAAACTGACTACTACATGGAAACCCTTCACACACTACTTGGCACATAATAAACCCACATTTTCAGTGCACAGTGGTAGATAATGACAGTAATAACAGTAATTTATTGAAGTAAATAGAAAAATTTGTGACCTACTATTAGATTTTTAACTAGCTAAATTGCCTCTAGTTTTGCTTGTAATGAGAGGGAAGTGTGCTTTTCATGGTTATATAACTTTGTGCTGGCCAAAGGTATATTTTTGGGTCAAAATTTTGGGGACTTTGTGGTTTTCCCTCTTCCATCTAACTTTTTAGATGAATAGTGAAGGTGAACCGTTTGCATGAGGGTCCGTGAGTAATGTCTTCTGCTCAGCAAGGCAAGGGACACTTCTTGCAGCTGGAACTGGCCTCTCTGGTGATTTTGGTCTCTGATAACTATATTTTTTGGTAAAATAGAAAAGCATGCAATAAATGCAGTCTTTAAAATTTAATGATTCTCCTACCTTATGGGGCTGCTGTGGGAATTCAATGAAATATAAAGGCCTCCCATATATTAAAAAATAATAAAATGATTTTTTTCTACTGCATTTCCTATACATTGTTTAACTTTACTTTAAAGAACAGAAAGTCTTGCTGTGGATTTTATTGCTTGTTTATTTCTTTTCTTACACAAGCACTTATTTCCCTGTTGGTTTAAGATTATCAGTAGATAATTTTTGATCCAGCCTGTTTAATGTCTTAAGAGTACATGAAATCATGAACTGATACCATTCAGTTCTTTAATTCTGGAAGAAATAGGACTGAAGATTGTATATTTCTACCTGACAATCAAAAAATCATTTCCAACTTGAGAGTTATGTTTATCATCAAAACTCAATTATAAAAGTATCAATATTGGCTTGTATTGCAACCTAGGTTTTATTTATTCTTTATGAACATTATAAGGCTGTTTGATTTTTTTGGTGTGGCCTGTGAATATTAAGTAATGAAAAGCCATGATGTTCTTCCAATTTTAGAAACTCACTTTGGAGATGCATCAGAATCATTTCAACTGTATAATTTCCTCAGGTGAAATGAGGCATCCTGACATGCCTTCAAATAGATTCTAGGAAATGTAAGGACTCATGCTCTTTCTCTGACAAAGGCAGTGTTATTATTTACAGTTAATAGTTGACTAGAATTTTAATAATACAGCCAGTAAAGTAGGTTAGACAGCAAGTCTTATTCATACCCTTGAGTTAAGTGAGGTTATTAACTAGGGCTACTGTAGATTTACTTGGGAAAAAACATAACTGAATAAAATCAACTCATTGTTTTATTTTGAGAAAAGCAAATCAGTAAAATTCAGTTCTTTTCTATCTGGGAGAAAACACCCTTTGTGAAATGAAATGCAGTTTTGATCTCTAACATTTCTGTTACCTCGTTTGGCTCACTCAGCCAAAGTTTGTTTATGCAACTGAATACCTTTGAATAAAAGACATTATATAGAAACATCAATATTTTTTCTCTATCTCTCATATCTTGTTTTTCAACAAAAGTGTCCAAGTTTACACTGAAAAAATGTGAAGTATATGCAGAATTATTTTTCTGGCTCAAAATAAGCTCAGATTATGTTTAGGTTGAATTACTTCAATAAGAATGTATGTAGAATTAACAATAAAGCCTGGAGCTACCTCTGTGAAGAATTTAGAAAGTGGCTGAGGAGGAAAATTATCTTATATAGAGGAATATTCTTTTGAAAAGTTCATCTTTAACTTGAAGTATTTGTGTGAATAATTGATTGATACTCAGTGTGCAAGTTTCTACAATGCTTTCTAAGCTATCAAAGAAATTAAATTTTGCACACCATAGAGAATTTTTTTCTGTTATTTGAATGTTTACGTCTACCTCATTCAATCAAGTATTTAATGCAGCATGAAAGAAAATGTGATGAATTAAGAACAAAGTAGAAATAGAATTGGAAAGTCAAGGCTAAGTGGAAGAGTAAGCAGATATGCTTACTATAAAGGCAAACAGGGTTACTGTAGTTGAGTTTCCTGTTAGCCTCTGAGCTTTTTGATGACTCAGCTGAAAAGACAGACTCATCTGTTTAATTCTAATGTTAGAAGAATAAGTATTCCAATTTTTCAAAGTGGAAAATTCTAAAAGATTTTTCCAAGTGAGATCTTATATCTATCTACTACTCTGAAGTAATCTAGGAAAATGTCTTCAATATTATTTTTCACATGTCGGGTGACTTCTTATAGCGTTTTTTACTACATGTCACTAAAATGCATCTCAATTGAGAATAATATGCAAGGGCTTACGTTAATAATGTGTACTGCAAGTTGGCAGATTTTGTCAATATGGTTTGATGATTACATATAAATGAAAGTACTTAAAGGTATCAGTTGATTTTATTTATTTTAAATAATCTAGAGATAGTAGTTCTTCCTGAAAGGTTCTTGATAGGAGAGCACAAAATATAATTTAATGTATTCTCATGACAAACTTAAGGACTAAAATTCTGTGTTCTTTGAAAGATTATCTATGTGCTTTGTAAACTGAATGAAGAGGTGATACGATTGATATATTATTTTTTAAATTGAGGAATGGACCTTTGTACTGAATAAACCACATTGCTTATCTTAACATAGAGATAGTATTCAGGAAGGAGGTAAAGTGCCAACTATGTGCCATAACAATACAACCCTATGTCCACTCTTCTAGGAAACCCAAGATCCATTCAAAATTGATTGTCCTTAAAATGTATAATAGGTAATGTGAAATAGGAAGAAAAGGGGCAAAGGGGAAGGAAGTGGGAGGGCTAGGGGAAAGGATAGAAGGGAATGGGATTAATATGAGACAATGGAAAAATAGGAACAAAATCTTTGTAAATAGGGAGGAATGGAGGGGTTGAAGGGAGGGCTGGGCAAGGGTGAAAAATAAGAACCAAGAGAGATTATGTAAAGGTGCAAATTTCCAATGATGAATGTCATTATATTGTATACCTAAAATGTACCAATGATTAGAATGAATAATCGATAATGTAAAATAGGAAGAAAAGGTCCAAAGTGTTAGGGGTAGTGGGAGGGGCAGGGGAAAGGAAAGAAGGGAAAGGAAAAATGCTGAGAAATGGAAAAAATGGAAATAAAGTCTTTGTAAATAGGGAAGGTTGGAGGGGGTGAAGGGAGGGCTAGGAATGGGGAAAAAATAAGAACCAAGATGCATTATGTAAAGGTACAAGTTCCCAATGAGAAATGTAATTGTGTTGTATACCTAAAATGTACCAATAAAAGAATTTAACAAAATAAATAAATAAATAAAAATGTTACTTTAAATTATTGATACAATAAAGCTCATCTACCCCCCAAAATTGATTGTTTTAAAATTGTATTGCATTTTCTAATTTTTTAAGATTAAAAATCTAGGGCTGGGGATTTAGCTCAGTGGTTCTGGCGCCTGCCTCGCAAGCGCAAGGTCCCGATTTCGATCCCCGGTACCAAAAAAAAAAAAAAGATTAAAAATCTATGTCATTTTCAAAGAAACATCAACAAGATCAGCACAATCCAAAATTGGATCATCAGAATGATGAAGTACATGCATTTGGAAAATTTGAAGAAATTAGGAATAATTAACCAGGAGAAGAGTTTGGTTAAAGGGAAAGGTATGATTCTTCAGATATGACTCCTTACTTTTATGGAAAAGGGATGGTCAAAGGGCAAGCCTAGAATTAGTGCATCCTATTACAAAGGCAAGTTCCATCAAAACAATGCTTAGATGGAGAAGAGGTCATTCCGAAGCCCTTATTATACCTAGTTAGCTAATGTCACTTCAGAAGTGCTTTTAAACCATGTTTTTAAAAAATAGAAAGTTGAGCCCTTTGATTTCCAAGTTTCCTTTTCACTCTACAATATTTGATATTAAGTAATATATGTTATTCCCAAACTGTCCCAGATAAGATAATTTACTGTACCTTATAAGAAATAAATATGATTGTGTAAAAAATCCTAATAGATGTTCCAGAATGCCAAAATATCAAACAATAGATTGTACCTTTTTATCAATTGGTGCTTTGTTTTACTAATATATTTTAAAAAGAAATATTTCCTCTCCTGTACAATTTCTCAAATTAACATGGTATAAGCCCATTCACTCCAAGTGTTCTGTCGCCTGATTAAACTTTGTTGCTGTTTCCTTACCATTGCATGCCATGTCCAATTCTTTGTTCATGGTGCACAAGAACCTAGAAACCCATCCAGGACCCCATTGTCCATTGTAACAGCGCCCCAGCAAGGAGACTCTTGCCAGATGTATCCCCTCAATATTGCATTTCTCAGTCTTCAGAAATGTAAGAAATAAATTTATCCTCTTTATAAAAAATAAAATGAATTAAAATGAAATGAGATACCAATAAAAATAAAGAACTATATAGGCAAAATTTAAGCCCCAGAGACTATTGAAAAGGTAATGATGAAATGATCATTGACTGATAACATTTTGTAGCATTGAACTATCAGTTTGTGTATTTCTTGAATAGTTTACCTTTTTGAAAATACATTAGTATCTGTAGTCATAATATTTTACAGTAGATCTCTTGAATTTTATTTTTCCTAACTGTAATTTTGTACCTTAAATTGTTTATGTTTAATTCTGAAATTATAATTACTACTAAAATACTGATCTACCCACATGAAGTTTTTTATATTCATTAGTGACCCATCTTTGTATTAAATACTAAGAGCATAAGTAACAAATCGATAGTCATAGCCCAAAGCCATTTATGTTGATCTCTTGAAAGACAGGAATGAGGATATAGTTCCACATTGCCTGGCAATAGTATTAAATGAAGTATCTACATAAAATAATTTTCCTCAGGTCTGAAACCAAACCATTTTTATTTTACTGTTTTTGAAGTGACTTGTTGCAAATTATGGTAAGTATTTCCTCTGCTTAATCAGGAGGCTAGTGATCATATGTCTCAATGGCAGATAATCATTTTAGAGAGTGACCTCTTTATCCTGAAAAACAGTGATGCCCACATTAGCTATAGTAAGCAATGGCTGTTGAATCAATTTTCACTGGTGACAGGGCCGGGTATTTAGTTCAGTGGTGATGTGCCTGCCTGGTAAGCATAAGGTCCTGAGTTCGATCGCTGCTATGGAAAAAAAAAAAATTCACTGGTGAAAAAATGCTATATTTCTAGTGTTTCCCATACATTTTTACAAAGTGTTGAAACTCATACTTTACTGTGTCTGCTGGTCACAGATTTCTATTTTTAATTTGAGCTTTCTGATTTGGGCTGGCATGCCAGATAAAACTGGACTAGATATCATTCTAAGTACTTTTTTGTTCAATCTTGCCAATATCCCAAACAGGTACTGTTACTAAGTGATCTCAGATGAAAAAACCGAAACATGGAGAGATTAAGTAACTTGCCCAAATTTACATAGCTTATAAGTAGCAAAGCGGAGATTTAAATTCAAGATTTCAAGTGGATAATCTTAACCATTATAGTATACTATATCATATAAAGATGTTTATTAGACTTGCACATAAACATGAGTGAATGGGCTCTGACAGTATACCTCAGTGAAGCACTTGGAAAAGTACTTGAAACTTGATGAATTGCCATTGTGACATGTATTTTGGCCTCCCATGGAATATTTGTGTATATGTATTTATGTGTATGTATTTATGTATGTATCAACTAGATAATATAGCAGAGATATGACCTTATTAAACCAATGTTAAGTGTTATAAAATCATAAATATTTTAATTTCATTTTTGTGAAGTTGGTGAATATTTGCTATTCTTTTACTGTTTTTATTACATGGTATACCAAAAGAAAGAAGTTATTGAAAATTGTCCTTGACTAGTTTTACACGATTTTTAAATTTCTCTAGAGTAATGTCTTATTGGGGTAGCATTACCAATCAATGTCTTTGGAAATCCAAGAATTATATATTATTCATCCCCCCCATTTAATACAATGTACAAGTTGAATACTGATCTATATTCATTTTCTTTTCTTTTTTTTCTTTTTTTTTTTTTTTTTGGTACCGGGGATCGAACTCACGACCTTGGGCTTGCAAGGCAAGCATGGTGTTGCTGAGATAAATCCCCAGCCCTCATAGTCTTTTTCTTGACTTAGTGATCTCCTTGTGGAATATGGAGAAGAAAACAAGGAGAAAGTGATCTAAATATGAATTTCTTTTTATTCAAGCGGCTGCCCCATAGGGTAAACACCTAGTTGCTTTTACTGGAAACTCAGAATAAAAGCTTTCAAAATCAAGTTCTTGTTGCGAGATAATTTTTTAAGGCTGCCTCATATTTCTGTGTGTCTTGTGAACTGAGGCACTAGGTACCTTTGTACTGAACCATCTTTTCAAGAATGTATGTGAAGGAAACAGCCTTGAAGATAGAGGTATTGTCTCTTTCATAGAAAATACAGGTTTTTATCCTGTCCTGTATAATAAAAATAGTCCTCTCTCAAGTGAAGAATGGAAATGCTTACTACCCATGAACAAAGATTAGGGTTTCCTCAGCTCAGTGTTCCTCTCCCATGTACAACTTACCGTGTGCATACGTCATCTGGCCTTCTTTATATTGTGCTTGGAACTTAAGAAAATGACATAGTCCCTGACAATTTTTATTACTATGAGTAATAAATTCCTTTTCTCTGCTTTCTGCCAGCATCCACAAAACTGTGGCAAATTAATCTGCTAGTTTCTAAGTAGAGTAAGATCTCAGAATCTTCCAAGTTCTTGTCATTTTTTTATAAAGCACTGTCACAGGTTGTCACCTTAATGTACAATGAGAAATTTATAATTTCCCTTTAGAGGAGTAGATTACATTTATTTGCTGTGAGTTCACTAGAGATGAGGCATATGGCATGGTCACCTGAGATACTGGCCACTAGAAACAAAGCAGGTATGCTTGATCACTGAGAAGGGTGACTTAGGACAGTTGGTAGTCTCAGTCTACCTCCTTTTCTTTATTCCTTCTCCAGTTCTTCTTTATCGTGAGTTTTCCTTCCACATTCTCCGTTCTCTTGTCTTCCTTCAGAATTCTCTTCTGTATCTGTCATAGGAATCCTTTGACTTTTGTACTTCAAATACAAACAAAAAAACTTGCTTATGTTTTCTTAATACAGTTGTCTCTGATCTATGTAGGGCCTGAAGATATTTTTCAGATCCCTACTTGGTAAAAGTAGAAGCTGGGTCATAACAATAATTTCCCCATATGTATTTCTGCTGCAGGCAGTGGACAAGGGTCAGGGTAAAAATGTTGATTTTTACCCATCAGCATGTTTCAACAGCAGACTGAAAGAATGCTTCTGATCCTTGGGAAAAAGTTTCTGACTAGAGAACTAGAACTATAATTCAACAGTGAAAGGATTAAGAGAGAGAGA
>NW_004624783.1:15306722-15317178 GCF_000247695.1 Heterocephalus glaber
TTTTTTTGGTACCAGGGATCGAACTAGGGTCCTTGTGCTTGCAAGGCAGGCGGCGGAACCACTGAGCTAAATCCCCGGCCCCTAATAGAGCTTTTAAATTCAGCCTTGGGTCTATATTACGTTCATAACCCTTAATTTAAATGCTTAAACACTAAAATTTGAAAACTACAGTGTGATACATAATCATTAGAATTCTGAATGTGGTCTGGTCTTTAGGAAGTATTGACAAGAAAATTTACACATAGTTGATTCAGCAAGCATTTAGATGCTGTTTTCTCCTACATAAAGACTGTTGTTGGAAATAAACACTTCTTAAAAGAACTTACCTTTGCCTTTTCTAAACAGAAGCAACAGTTTCCAAGTCAGTATAATTCTCCAATGAGTAGTATTCTTTGTCTCCAGAAAAATGCTTTAAGAATCATTAAAGTGACAGTTTGACAGAGATTATCTTTGGTTTATCTCATTGATTAATATGTTGTGGCAGATTACACAGATTATTAATTTTTTTACAAAAGTAAAATATATTTATTTGAAATGGGAAGAGTGCATTTTACTGTATTTTGTGTATCGTGTTTATTTCTCAGATGATGGAAAGATAATTAAAACAAATATCAATAAATATTTTCTAGAGAGTAATAATTTGTACCTATTTTTTATACATTCCAAGCACCTTTACCACTTGAAAAGATTATCAAGGGGAAGAAAAACATGAGTTGGGATAACTGAATAAAATATTAATAATTTCCAAACTCTGGAAGTGATCTATACAATTATTGTCACTGAGAAGGTACTGGTTTATTTTTCAAGCTTTTGTTTTAGCTAAATGATAAATAATGTAGCTAAATGATATGATGCAAAAAATAAGCCCATTTACAGTATGTTTATCTCCTGAGTATTTTCACATCGCAGTTTGGTAGGGCTATTATTAATTTTTAAAGGAACGTAAATTAGCAGAGCGTGGTGGTACATACCTATAATTCCAGCTACTTGAGTATTGAGGCAAGAGGGTGGCTTGAGCCCAGGAATTCAAGGCCAGTCTGGACAACATAGCAAGAATTTGTCTCTTTAAAAAAAAAAAAAAGGAAGAAATAAAGTGAGTCTAACAAATTCAATATTTGAACTTGAGATTATCTACCAGATTTTAATCTTCCATAGATTTAAATGAAAATTGGTTAGTTGCTCAATCAAAAAGATCCCCTTTTATAATTTCTTCAATTCCCAGTAATTCCACCTACAATACCCAAATAACTGAGACAGTTAAGAGTTTTATTTGAATTTTTGGATAATTAAATTTATTGGCCTATCTTTTAATGTGTCTCAGTTACTGAGAGAACAAGCAGCTTAGTAAAAAGAAGTTCTTAAATTATAAAAGTTGATTTGTACATTTTCGACTAGATATTTTGATATATCTGATTTACTGCCCTCTGAAATAGTGAACATAAATTTAGACAATCATCTGGTGTACAATACATTTGCTTAATGGGGACAAATGATATTTATAGCAGAGGTCCACAAAGGCCTCTTGTACTACTAACACACCTGGAATAATAAAACTGCAAGGAACTTTAAAAAGTATATATTGCTGGAGAGTTGAGGGAGTTTGATGTTTGGGTGTATTGCGATCAAATTTTAACTATTTCTTTGGGAATTTTTAAAGCTTTTTTTTTCCAGTAAATATCACCATTTATTAAAGTAAAAATGTAAGAAGATATTTTTAGTCTCATTAACAGGCAATTCAAAGTCCCCTGGAGACTCAGAGCTGGCAATTAGAGATGATGCCGGTTCTTAAACCCTGTAAAATGAGTTAGAGACAATTGTGATAGCCACAGGAAAAATAAATAAACATGCCGGTGAATAGAGCTGTTCTTAAGAGGTGGAGGAAAGTGGAATCAAGGTGGTTACATTGAGGAAATGACCTATAAGTTGAGTCAGGAAGGGAAGTAAATGTTAAGCTAATTTATGAAGAACATTCCATGAGCTATGACCCTAAGGTTAAAAACGAGCACTATTTTGGAGACAGGTATTGTGGTTCAGTGTAATTAGGCAGAATACAGAATGCCAGAAAAACATCATAAGAAAGGAAATGGAGGAAATTTGGGTTTGAGGATTCATTCTGTAGGTTCAGTGGGGATTCTTTGAAGTGTTTTCAGAAAAAGAATAATGATTTTTCAGACATTTCTCTAGATTAGCTAAGTAAGAAACGAGGCACAGGGAAGCAAGTGTGCCCTTTGCACAGCTCCCCAGAGGCAGCCGTCTTTTCCTGTAGTCTAAGTAAATGAATAACTCGTGCTGTCCAACTCTGAGGGCCTTTGTGGGAGACTGGATAAACTGCTTTTTCTGTATTCTTGAAGAGAGATGAAGATGCCCACCAGGGGAATGCAAGTCAAAAAGCAGAATGCGTAAAACAAATCCCTACAGGGTAAATCCACAAATTTGACAACATGTTGACCTTGAGGAGTATGGGACAAAAAGTGAAAGAACTGAAATCTCTAAATTTTGTTCTGAGTAAATTGGCAATGGCATTAATCTAGATAGAAGGATGGAGCAGAATGAGTGTGTGGGAGAGTAATTAATTTGGTTTGGGATCCACTGAGTTGGAGATGCCTGTAGGACATACAGATGGAGATGTCTACAGGCAGCTGTAAATTCCAGGCTGGAGCTCCAAAGGATGCACTGTGGAGCCTGAGAATTTTTATGTATTGTATTTCCATCTCAGGAAGCCTGACAGAAAATGGGCTGAGAACCAAATCTCATTTGAAGTAACTACTAAGCAGGATACTACAAAAGTTTCTTTTTGTCTGAACTCCCACTCCTACAAATGACTCCAACTGGTAAAGAAATGACAAATGAATGCACAACTGAATTGTGGCAAAAGAGCAGCCCCCGTTTTAAAAAATTACTACCAACTGCTATCTTGCTTCATCTAACCCTTCTTCCTGTTATCAACCTGCAATTTAAAAGTGGATTCACCTTTCCTGTGAGCTGAGTTCTTGCTCCCTTACCTCCAGGCACATCCTAGAAACATGTGTAGGAAAATCTTTGATATCTTCTTCAAAGCTCATTTATTTCTTATTTTAATATTTTAATTGCAATCAGTCTATCTCTTATGCATTCAAGGATTCCTAGATAGATGATAGACACACCATCCAGGTTGCTTTGTGCATATTTTCTCTGCTCTTTACAATTCCTTTGCAATTTGTAGATATCATAGGTCCCATTTTACAAATAAAAAAAGGACTCAGACAGATTTAACTAGTATGCACGAGCACTCTTATTTCTTCCTGCTCCACTTTGAAACATACTTGGTGAGGCTCAGCTAACTCCTTATGCAGAAAAGCCAGATTCTCTTACATGTAAATCAGTATCTCCAGGTCAAACGGGTAGCCACATTCTACAACTGCTTTCTTCAAAATAATACTTTTGTCCAACTAATTTCCTTCCCTGTAAAATTTCCCAGAACAAATCCAAATATCTAAAGGTTTGATTGCTCTCTCTCTTCCTCATCTCTGGTATCCCACTAATATATTTGTGAGGACACACAAAACCAAATTAATTTCTTTAATCAGTTTTATTGGGGCCTTAAATACATACATATGTATCATACATGTGACAACAATGTAGATAAAAAACATTTTTATTACTTCAAAAATTTCCCTCTTTTTGTTTTAAATCCTGCAATTCCTATCCCAAGCTTCAGTCAACGTGGATCTGCTATATTTATTCAAATTAATTCTTGTTAATCTCAATTCTTATCCTGTCACTTCCTTTTCTTACTCAAACACTTCAAAGCGTTCTCTGTTTTAGGCAAGACAGAGCTTTCCAACTTAGTATGTATGTCGTTTATACAGCACATTCAGGTAAAGGAACACCAGAGGCACTAGCCCTCCTAAGAATTGCCTGCCTACCAGGAGGACTATAAGGAGCAATAGCTCAACACATAAGTTTAGCTCCTGTTAGAGACCCCAAAATACAATAGATGAAACAAAATAGAAGTGAATTTATTTTTCAGAAAACACATGTGTGAGTTACCCTAACTATGGCTGCCTGACCATGGCGAGGCTGTTTCCTTGTTTCCTGCAAGTCTGCTATACTAAAGTGTTTGCCAGCTCCCATGATCCCAAATAGGACACTACTTCCATGTTTCAGGCAGCATGCTAGATAAAGGGAAAAGTTACAGAAGAGGAGGCCTGCCTTTTCCTTTTCAGAGCACACCTTGAAGCACACCTCCCTTTGGTTCCTGCCCATAGCCATACTTAGGACTCCTCACAAAGGGTTACAGATAGCCTTTGTTCTGGGCACTTGTGAATCAAGTTCAACCAGGAGGTTCTACTACCACAGAATATTAGGGAAATTGGTATTGGGATCAACTAATAAATCTTTGCCTCCTGCAGAATAAAATCTATAATTTGAACATATTTTCCCAAACATATTCTCTAACATTTTCCTAGCCACCTGGGCCAATTATGGATGATTCAACACCTGTAAAATCCTACCTATCCTTTGCTTTCTTGACTTTGCTCACATCAAGGACTTCCCTGGTATAGCCTCATTTCCACAGATTGAACTTGTGTTCAACCGGTAAATCCCTCTCAGTAGCCAGTTCTTAGAGGAATCTTCTACCATGGCTCACAGCAGCCCATAGCAGTCTTTCCTCTTCTTAGTCCAGCATTTATTTGTTGCAGCGATATCTATGTTGGTCTTTGTATTTTCTATTTTATAGTATTAATATTAATTTATATTATTTTGCTTTGTTTATTTGTTTGTATATCTGGTTTCTCTTGAGGATACATATTTCATTCCACCATTTTTTTCACTCAGTATTGTGCATAGCGAGGTCTACATGGGCAATATTTCTTATATATCAATTGCATATCTATTCACTGTGTGTATAAATTAATATACACATGAACAATGAGTCAGCTAAATGAGTGAAAAACCATTATCCAAAATGACTCCAATAAGGAAAAACCACTGCAAAGGAGGCCATTAATTTTTCTTGACTTGGAAAGAGGACACCAGTTTATCATAGGCTAAGTACTCATTTAGCTATAAATGGGTGTAGATTGAATTTGCAGGATGCGTTTAGAGCTCAGTCAAGCCTTATAAATGTCTGAGTGAACTCTCAAATTGTACTTGTGGTCTAATAATATAAGTGTCATAGATTTATAAAATGCTTTTAAGCCTAACTCCAGATCCTTTAACTTTCAATATACTTTCGTTTGACTGCTACCATACAGAGTAAAAGCACATCTCTAAAGAAATCCCTAGACAGTGGAAATCTAGAGTATATCATAATGACTTTGCAATTTCTATGTGATTCTAGAAATTAACTTCAAAAATGTGGCATCCAAAATATCTGTGCAAGTGAATCAAGCAGTGCTTCAGTTACTCTTCACATATTCCCATTAAGGTCATTTTTATACAAAAAAGATATGTTAAAGAACATGCTTAGCAAGTAAGTGATATTGGTGGGATTTTAACCAGGTTTGGCCAAATGAAAGTCTGTGCTCTTCACAAAGAGGATATGTGGGTAGAAATTAAACACATGAGAAAACATTCAACTTCATTATTCATTAGGAAAATTTAAATTAAAACTACAATGTACCATTATACATTTACTAGAATAACTAAATTGTTGAAGTCTCACAATATCAAATGTTGATTAAATCTGAAGTAACTGGAACTCTCATATACTATTGGAGAGAATGCAAAGGGCCCAAAACACTTTGAAAAGGAGTGTGATTGCTTCTTAAAGTGTTAAACATATACCTAAACTATGACTTAGCCTTTCTACTCCTGGGTATTTACCTGAGAGAAACGAAACTTATCTCCATACTGACTTGTTCATGGTTGTTTATGGCATCTTCGTTGGTAAGAGGTTTATTAGTAACAATCTAAATTCTGTAAGATGTGAATGAATAAAGAAATATTTCTAGGGTTAGGAATGTGGCTCAGTGGTGCAGTGCCTGCCTAGCAAGTGCAAGGTCTTGAGTTCGATTCGCTGTACTGCAAAAAAAAAAAAAAAAAGAAAGAAATATATCTATATAATGGAATATTAGTACTAAAAAGAAATCTACTATTGATACATGCAACAATTTAAAACTTAAATAAATATCAAAATAATTATGCTTCATGAAAAAAACTTCGGTAACAAAAATGACCCATTGATACCCACAGTAACACTGGTAAAAACAAAAAGAATTTTTCTAAGTCAAACAATAAATAATACAAACCATATGATTCTACTTATATAGGAAAATTCAAATTATCTAAAAATTTTCAAATTAACTAAAGAATTCATATTAGTACACAGTGACTAAAGCAGTTTGGTGGTTGCCTCAGAAGGAAAAGGAGGACATGTTGTTAAGATGTCATTTTCCCCCAGCTGCTTAAAAAGGGCAGGAGAAAACTTTTGGGGCTTTTGGTTATATTTACTCTAATTGTGGTGATAGTTTAATGGATGCATACATACATCAAAACTTATGAAATTCCACACATTAAAAGTTTATTTTGTATGTCAATAAAACTTTTTGAAATACAAAAGAAAAGTTGACATGAACATAGAATAGAGGTTACTAGAGGTTGGGAAGGGGAGCCAGAGGGTGGATGAAGGGAGATTGGATTTGATCTCTACAAATAGTATTGTTTTGAAATATCACATTTAACCCTATTAATATGCCCAGTTAATAGATATTAAAATTTTTTAAATGAAAAAGATTTAAAAGGAATGAGATTACTCACTATAAAATTTTTTTAACATAGCAAAAAAAATCATCATGTTTTCTTTTTCTATTTAACTACTTAGATTAGTTGGTATAATTGAGTTGTATACTCTCTTTATTACTAAATATTTTATATGCCATATGAATAATTGATACAGATGAGAGTGACTAATAACACCTACATTTTAAAAAACCATATTAATAATATTTATTTAGACTTAATTTACTACTTAACTGGTTTGAATTTCCAGTGCCATTCCTAGTAGACAAGAGCTTTCCTTCTCATGGAAACTTGGAGAGATATTTTAAGAAAGAGTGTGTGAATGGCACAGTCACTCTTATGTTGCCAGTTTGAGGGTAGAGTTTATTTACTTTATTCAGGAAGAGAACATTCCTTTCTCAAAAAAATATTGTTTGTCAAAGCCCTGTAGACATTGTTGAGTCAACTTCTAGCACTAATTTTCCAGTTTACCGGATTAAAGCTGCACTCCCTTTAACAAAGTAGCCTTGAGAGTCACATAACCTCTCTTTCACTGTGTTGTTTTGGTTACACACAAATTTCAAGCCTGCCAGATGCAGGAGAAGAGGAATCAGACTCTGATCCTTGAAGGGGAGTACACCATTTCAGAAGAGTATATATCTAGTAGGAGATGTGGTCATCTTTAGAAAATATCACCCACCATAATGGCTTATTTTTTTTCTGTCTTTCATTCTTAATTTTTGGTTTGGGGCATTCAATCTGGGTCCTCAAGCATGCTAAGCACGTGCTCTATATCCCCGAGTCCCTGTAATTTCTTAATTTTCCATCACTTAAGTGGAAATTTTGACATGGGTTGTTATTATTTATATTTGTGTTATAATCATTCTCAAAAGCCAGGTACAACTTATTCTTATCACTTCATGAAAATACCTGTCTGAAAGTATCTAAGTAGAGAACAACAAACGCATACTGTCATGGTATGCTAAGTAACTGAAGAAGTGTTTGAATTCTGCTATCCAATAGCCTATATTCCCACTTACCCATTTAGACTTTGACTTATTTCTTATTTTGTTTCTACTTCAATTGCATGTTTCCAATCCTGTTCTGAAATTTGAGGACATCCCTCCTTCAGGAACCATTTGAGCAACTGATTTTAGTATCTAGTAGGTAATACTTTGTTTGGATTTGACTAAATTTCTTATGTTTTAGTTTATGATAATTTCACCTGAACAGAGCTGAACAAATCAAATGTGAATCTTGCTCTTTAGGCCACATGACTCAGTAAGCTAGGCTGTGCCACCTCTCCCATTGCTCAAGGGCTCATTCTGCTTCAGTTCAGCACATTTCCTCCCCCCACCCCTCATGGGATTTTGCTCCATTGCCCAGGCTGGACCCGAACTCCTTAGTGCAAGTGATCCTCCTTTGTCAGCCTCCTGGGTAGCTGGGACTACAGGCATATGGTACCGTGCCCAGCTAGTTCTCTCTGCTTTACAATTCACCGTCCAAAAACTTGTCAAAGAGCATAGTACTGCAGGCAGAACAGTTAAAGAGAATAAATAGGTGCATTTCCCAGAATTTAAAATTAAGCCTTGGGCTATTACGTTTTATATATTAGGGACTAAGCATGTGAGAATTTTACTGCCTTTGTGTTGTTAACTTCTCTACACATGCCTAGCTTAAACATCTATTTCCCTCTGGAAAACTGTTCTGGCAAAATCTAAAGAAGAAAATTGTGGCAATGAAAGCTCTGCTTTTATTCTGTTGAGGTTCAGTAGGAATCAATCTGACAATCAGATGTCTAATGATAATTTCTAATTCCTTTTTTTCTCTCGTACTTTCCTTTGTAATTTATCTTCTTATTTTCTCTTGCCAAGTTTGAGACCAATGCAATTCTATTCAACAAGATGTCCTGAGCATCTGCTGTGAGGAATAAGTTGAGCTGGATATTTTGAAAATCAGTAATACAATGTAAAATGCAATCCCTGCCTCAAGGAGCTCACTGTTTAGTTAGGCAAATGGACATGAAGTAGTTAACTAGTGACTGATCCAGCTTCTAGTATGTGAATGTACTCATCAATGTATGAACTGAAGAAACAACACTGAAAAATGGTATAAGGGTAAATGAAAATATATGTAGTACAGATACAGGATTTCAGAGAAAGCACAACATCAAAGCAGGTTGAGGGCTTGACAGATCAAGGAAAGAGGCAGAGTTAGATGAGAAAACATTAAAGGCATTTCAGATTAGAATGATGACAAATAAATCAAAGAGTTAGGCACTGGTATAGTGGGTCCAGCATAGGGAACAGCCCATTCTGACTGGAGAAGATAAAGAACAGAAAAACACGTAGGTAGATAAGAGCAGATAGCAGAGGCAGTCATGAGAACAGGAGTGCTGTGTTGTAGAATCAACACTTGTATTGCTCTCAGAATACACTGAAAGAAATATACTCCAAAGGCAGTGAGACTGGAATGCAGAAATACAGAGATTGGGTAAAAATAGCTTGAAGTATTATGGATCCAGTATCACTGAGAAGGAGAAAACTAACCAGGGACCAGGGACAGTAGGAGACAATGAGACTTGAAGATTATGAAGAAGAAGCTATAAAGTTTGACTCTGGTTTAAAAGTCAAAGATTCAGAAGAACACAGTAAAAAATTAATATGGTTTTAAAGAAAATTTTGTTTGGGATTCCTGTTTAAGATTATTTTGGGAAAGTCAATATGGCACAGTTTCTAAAGGTAGAAGGTAAGGTGAGGGATGGGTGTTTTAATAGCAGTGGGTTTAGGTTCTTGGAGAAAATCGGGTTGTCTTTTGTCAACCACTGTCTTGTCAGTACCAACCCTATCGCTCTCTCATTCTTTTTTGTTTCACGGGAAAGAAACCTAAGACTGATTTCTGAAAATGTCCTTCTCTTGTGGTTTCAGGGTAGATGATTCTAATGTGAATCACTTTTGTGAAGTTGAGAGGCACAGCCCTCACCATCTCCTGTGGTCACTATAGTCTGATCTCATTGGTAGTTTTATTTCTGTGACCTTTCACTTTTATATTTTTGGCCATCTTCTGGACTAACTTTGGCTTCCCCCAGGCCTGAAGTTATGTAAACTTGTAAATCCTTATGTTACAGCCATTTTTGCTAAAATTTCCTAAGAAAGAGTCTACTTTCCTCACAAATCCTGAGATAAAACACCTTCCATGTGAAGCAGATAAGAGCAATGACAGAGTCAAACTACATTTTGTGTGTGTGCTACAGAAGAAACAGAATGACACAGAAATTGAATGACCAAAAAATTATGAAGGCAGAATGTAACAGAAATCAAGTGAGGGAAAAATTGTGAGGCGAGATTTTTTTTTTCAGGTAAATGGACAAAATAGAGAAAAGGAAACTACATTGAAAAAAAAGTGTATTATTTCTCAAGGTGAATGACAACTTGTATGGATTCAGTTTCAGTGTTACAGTATTCCTACACATTTAATTCCAGGTGTAATTAAAATGGGCCAACATGACATTTGACAGGATAGTGGGACAATCCAAATGCCTGGCATATGGTTATAACAAATAGCCAGAGAGTTGGTTAAGTCCCTGAGTTAACACAGGGAATTCACAGTGTTGTGATTGTGGCCTAGTAATTGGTCTAGAGAAAAGGCATTTGCCAGAATAAGATCAGACCTCCCAAATTTAAAGACCCAATCTGAAAATGGGCATCTGAAATGAACAGACATTTCTCAGACAAAGAAGTAGAAATAGCAAATA
>NW_004624783.1:15340306-15362005 GCF_000247695.1 Heterocephalus glaber
AAGCAATTTTTCTTTTCCTGGTCACTAATTGCAATCTTATCTTCTATATCTGAAATTTTGTCCTCACAATGGCTCATTCTGCTGTATAAACTTTTAATGAAGTTTTTAATTTCCTGGAAATCTGTTTGTATCTGTTTTATGTATTCCATTTGTTTCCTATGTTGGGATTCCATCATGTTCCTCAGCTCCTCTATTTTTTTTTATATCTGTGTCCTCTCTAGATTTATTAATCATGTCTTGCACTATGAGAAAAATCTCTACTGAGAAATTATTTTTGATTTCATTTTTTCCAGATTCTCTCATTGCCAATTCAGGTAGTCCAGGTGGTTGAGTATCAGATTTTTTCATCTCTTTTCCCTTTGGGGTTGCTTTAGGTGATCTGAAAGTCTGGTTTTGAGACTTGTTTATGAGTCTTCTCATTTCAGTGGGGGTGTTGGTTGGGGGGAGAGATGTGTGCTGCTGGGGCCCGTGAGGCTCACCACCTCTGCACTGGGGGTATTGGTGCCGTAGCCCAGAAGGTTCACCTCCTCTGTGCTGGGAGTCACTCTCCTAGGGGTGGTGGTCTGGAATATGAATATTCTATTACTTGGGTAAGTTACTTAACTTCCTTAGGCTTCAGGCCCCTTCCTTGGAGAATGAGTATACTAACACCAGCTTATATGCATGTTGAAAAGAATTAAAATGAAGAGAATGGCTCATGCTGGTTGATTAATGAATACATATTAGCTGTTATTTTTACTGAAAGACATTTATTTTGGCCCTTAACTATGAATAGGAAATAAATAGGATTCAGGAATGAGAAAATTTTGATGTATTTCATGCATAAAAAAATAGCTGAAATCATAAAAAGGCCTGACATAACAGCAATAAAAGGGGAAAAATTAAAACCTATGACTTTTACTGAAATCAATCAATTGGCTCTTTACATTCCTATAATAAATATACACGTGCTTCCTGGTCTGGATGCTGTGGGCCTGGTTGACTTTCTTTGTTTCAGGTGTGCTTTTTCCCATAGTCCTTTCCTTTACCACCACATCAAGAATCCACCTCCGCAATTTTCCTCTTGATCTGAGCACCTTCTGTTTTTTCCCAGGACATATCTCACTGGAAACAGGTAGTGTTATGGCTTGTGTTTAGATGTCCCCATAAAGCCTCAAAGCTCTTTCAGAGGTGGCTGCATCTAGAGTATGTGATTGATTCATGGTGGACCTAGGCCCAGGGGCACTGAGATTAAAGGTGTGAGTGCTATCCACCCTAAGTAGTCTGAATAAGATAAGAGGGACAGAAAGATGCTGTTAAATTCTCTTGTTGCTTTTGCTGTCTTTTACTGTCACTGTGAACTATTGCCCCTAACCACCCTGCCTTGGAGCCAGATAATAATGGACTGAAACCTCTACAAACTGTAAGGCAAATAAACCTTTCCCCCTTTAACTTTGGGTGTTGGGTATTTTGTCTCAGCAAAGAGAGGAAAGTAACTATCACAGGTTGTTTACTTATATTTCTACCTGTGGTGGGTCCAAGTTAACAAATAGACTACAGATGCTACTGAGGGCAGCATCTTGTTATCATTCTACCCCTAGTGTCATTCCTGTTATAGTGCAGTGCCTGGGATATACAATGTGCTCACAAAGGAAATAAATGCGTAGAATTTCTGCATAGCCTGAGTCTCATGATTAGTGTAATATATTAGTCATATTTGAAGTACCGTGGAACGGTCATTCCTGTAAGAAAAAATCTCTTCATTTTAAAAAGATTTCTGTAATGTGAAGCTGAGAGCATCATACCATCCATTAATGGAAATCATACAACTGTCTGTTTAGTATGCAGGATACACTTAGCATTCCCATTGTGTGAGATGAGATAGCTTCCTTACTCTTGTCATCTCTCAGGCTCTCCACATAGTATCAAATACACTTATTAACATCAACCAGAGGATGTGGGTTTGTACAATCTGTGATTCTTATAGATTGAGCACCAAACCCAAAGAAAGCTACTTAGTAATGTGGAGAACAGAGAGAATAACGAGCATATGCATATATTTTATAAACAAGAATTTGAAATTCTTGGTGTCCTCTTCTAATGATAAGACAGAAGATTGCTTTTCATAATCCAATCATCAGATAGATTTACCTTAAAATTTAAAACAAATTTATCTAAATTAAATTTTAAGAAAACATATCTATTGTTGTTTTACTTAAAAAGTAACCTAAAAGAAGAACAGATTCTCAGTAAATTTGCAAGTTAGTAAATGAGGATTTTTTTCATGTGTGCACTTGAAAAACTACCATCTCATTTCTTCTTTATACTTGCTAGTACAGGATCAGATATTCTACAGCATTTAAGGTTGAGAAAAAATATGTTATGCAGTAATATGAAGAATACCACTTTTCATATTCCTTTTAGGAAGAGTCATTTGAAAGCCCAGGCATTGCTACATTATAATTTTATACAATCAACAAAGGGGGGAAAAAACCTTAGAAAGTATAATGATTACTGGCAAAAAAAGTTTTCTTCCAGATTTCATTAAAAAATTCTACTATCATCAGGCTGCAAATAGAACTCCACATTCTGATTTGTGTTTGCAGTGCATGTGTGCGTGTGTCTGTGACACCCATGATCCCTCTTTCCTTTAACATTTTCTTTCTTTGGCTTTATCTGAGACATGAAAGATTTCATATCAAAACATCTCCTTAAGTTATAAAGTAATCTATGGCTAAAAGTAGAAATGTACATATAGGAAATTTCTCAATAATTTGTACTTCTATTACATTTCTTTACATATTTCTATTTTTAGGAGTATGGGATGCTTAAATTAGCTCATTTGTTTGGCTTTCTCTTATATTGTACAAAATCATTTGTTGAGGTTGAGCTTTTATGTTTTGAGTATTGAATATGCTTGTCTCTCAGTTATGAGAAGAGATGAAGATGTACAACTAGTTAGAAATAAAAGATAGCCATTCTAAAGTTCATTTGTGTTTCAAATGACTACAGGTAAGAATAATTACAAAAACATTTAAGTCGGGCATGGTGGTGCATCCCTGTAATCCCAGCACTTAGAAGGCTGAGGCAGGAGGATCGCTGTGTATTCGAGGCCAGCCTGGGCTACATAGTGAGTTCAGGGCCAGCCTGAACTACAAAGGGAGACCCTGCCTCAAAAAACAAACAAACAAACAAAAAGCCAAAAATAACAAAAAAGCCCCATTTAATCAGATTCAGAAACACACAGAAACAGGCATTTGTACCCTTGCATTGAGTCTTCTAATTTGAGTTCATTATAATCATTTTAGTATTCAATATAAATTTAAGTTGAGATACTTATTATAGTTCCAAAATATAGGTGATGAGGCAAATGCCTTGAATTTATTTCAGAAGCCTATGTAATTGGTAAGTCAATGTTTGGTAGTAAATAATTGCATCAAAATCTAATTAAAATCTCAATATCTCTGCCAATGAACTGAATTCTAGTTGTTAGTCAAATAAAGTGACATGATGTTGGACTTTTATGCTCTTTTGAAGCTCTGTGTCTCACAATTTGTTGTTTCTAGTTCTTCTAATCAGTCCTAGATTTATTTTTCTCATGAGTTGGCTCTTGCACATTTGGATGAATAAATGCATCTCATTTTAACAGTGGAGCTGTTTGTTAATAAACACATGCCTCTTTTTCATAAGGACAGTGTGATTTTATATTAGAATTGCATGATTTGCAGTGCCAGTTTGGAAGAAAACAAAAATGAGTGTTTTTATCTTTCTATATGGCAATTTGGAGGTTTTCTTATTTTATAATATATTTTAATAGTTTTATAAAATTATAATTCATCTTATCAAAATTTTATAATTTGTTATCAAAATTTGACAGCCATAAGCCATATGTAAGGTTGATTCTTTTGTACATGTACCATTAATTCTATTAAAGAGGATTTTAATTTTTCATGTAAAAGTTTTGACTGTAACAATAACACTTAAAATGAATTACACATTTACTATTTGAAAAGTAGAAAGGCAAAGATTGAAGTGGATGGTAAAGAGATATTATTAATAGGCCAGTGTTATTTTGGAACATAAAACAAGCAAATGATGAAACCCAAAGAGGAAGTTTTATTGCAAGTAGTTATATTCCAAGTACCATTTTATAAGGTACATTAAATTTTCTACAGTTCTGTATAAATCAAAAGTCTGTGCTTACACCTTTATTGAAGCTTTCTATTTTATTAGGAACAAATAAAAACTATCAATGACCTATGTAAAAATTTTGGAATTCTTTATTAGGATGGGAAAATCCAAGAATATTTTTAATTGTACCATATTAATTTGGGATACTGAATTATGCATCTGTTTTTGCCAATCTGGACCTCTGTTTACTTTATTTTGCTTATGATGTTAAATTCCAATAGGAATTTGCTGTGAATCTCTGAAATTTTTGTCTGCAAGAATTTAGGAGGATAAAAACAATTACGAAGTTAGAAAAGACAACAAAGGATGGGATTTGTAGTTATTGGCATTAATTCCAAAACATTTCTATTCTGTTATCATTAGCCCCCAGGTCTTGGACCCTGGGCCACTAAAATGCTTCAGGCTTCCGTAATTTTGAAAGTCCTGACAGGCTTTGTTCCAAAAGGGGAGCAAGTGCACGGTGGTGGACACTTTAACACATGATTTTCTCTGTTGCTGAACATTCACTCCATGTACATGCTGTACTGCTGTGGGATTGTAGAAAGAATCTTTTTCTGTCAGGACAGAAATATGTTTCTTAACCAGGCTCCATTTTATTTTACTTTCCTTATAGTCAATGAGGAAGCAGCTGTTAGCAGCATACTTTTCAATATAAGAAAAAAAAATTGAAGAAAGAAAGTGGGAAGTATAATTGTCTTTGATAAAGAACTTGCATCCACTAGAGCATGGATTTAACTGGCCTCCTGCTGTGCCCTCATCATTTTCTTTAATTTCTATTTTAACTTAAAAGAAGCAATAGCATCAATGTTTCTGCACAATAGAACTCTATCACAGCAATACTTTGTTTAATTTAAAGTTTTATATTATCTAAATTAGGAAAATCCAGATTCATTATTTTTTCAGAGTTAAAGTTTTCTCAACAGAAAACATGGTTAACACAATTACCTAATGGATTGGTACACAGAAAGTGACTAGTAAATTCCTGTTGTATACCTAAGACCCAATGAAGTCAGCAGTCATAATTGTTTTTACCTTTTCATAGTTGTTATAATCAGTATTTACTGCTTACTATGAATCTGTTGAAGAAATTGTGTATTGAAAAGTGTGCATTAGAATTTTACTTCTTTGGTTTGCATGTTGGTTTTTTACCATGTTGCTTGGGAATAAAAGTGTTCTAAGCTCAGACTGAGTCCTATGCAAAATTGTCATGGAAGTGACATATTTACTTTTTTTTTATATTCAAAAATTCAGTTTTCCTCTTATTCTTACAGTAAGTGGGAGCTGACATCTGTAACTTACGGGGAAGTAAATACTTTTGTTTTCTACCTCCTAGCTGAACAAAAACACACATAATGTTTTCTTTAGACAATACTTGGTTGTTTTCTGGTTTTTTTTTTTTTTTTTTTGCACTGGGGATCGAACTCGGGTCCTTGTGCTTGCAAGGCAGGCAGCGTAACCACTGGGCTAAATCCCTGGCCCCAAGACTTGGTTTTTATATTTCAATGAGAATAACATATAACACTGCCTTAAACAAAATGACCAGAGTATAATGAAACCATCTTTGGAGGAAATGTTTAATATGCATATTTTATTTAAATAAATCCTCCAATAAGAAATGGAGAATTCATTGCCTTTACTTTGAAGGCTTTGTAGTTATCTGTCAAATTTATATGTGCAGCTCACCAACATTCCCTTATTGGAAATAGCAGTATTTCCACATAATAGTTCTCAAAAGGACTTAAAAGTCTCAAAATTCTGTGTCTCCTTTGGCTTGCTTCTCTCTTGATTCCACCCAGGCTTTATTAACGGTTCGCTTCATATCATCATCTCCATCTTCATAAATTTTCTTTAGAACATTTATTAATCCCTCACTAGGATCTGTTTCAGCATCGTAGGATGGCTTTTCTTTTCTTTGCATTCTTTTTTCAACCTGAGTAAAGTATTCCCATCGTGTGTTTTCTGCTTTCTGTCTACCTAAGATAAGAACTGTATCAGTCTTGATTTTGGGGGGGGTTTAAGAGATTGCTCACAATCATAGAGTAACTCTTCCCATTTAGATTCTTTACCAAAAGATCAAATGACCTCTCTGTGAAATGCACCTGCACATTCTCAGCAGGAACTTGATGAACTCGTTAAGGTAATACAGATTTTTACAAACTTATCTGACTGATCCCATCCGTAATTACTGATTTTCACAGTATATCCTGTTGTGATGGGAGCAACCACAGCAGCTGGTTTTTCATTGTCAAGAAATTCTGGTTTCTTTTGTGATTTTTGTTGCACCTTTTTTTTTTGGTACCGGGGATCAAACTCGGGTCCTTGCTCTTGCGAGGCAGGCAGCGGAACCACTGAGCTAAATCCCCGGCCCTACACCTTGTTCTTTATTTCTGTTTCAATCTTGAGTTTTGCAGGTGTCAGGGCATCTCGTTTTCTCTTCCTAGTGGCCTTTTCCAACAACATCTTTACCTCTTCTAGATCATTCTGCAACTCCTCCAAAGCTGAAGCCATGGCCGGGCTGGGTCAGACCAGAGGCCAGAGCACCAGGCGTGCACGCAAGGACAGGACCCAGAGCACTCTCCGAGAGCGTGGGGCACAGCAGCGTGGGCCGCGGGACCGGCAGCTGCGCACACACTCCACCTGCGCGAGATCGCCACATATTTACTTTTAAAATGTTTATCTTCTGATATAAAATCTCCTTTCTGATTAATTTAGCAGATTCACTTACCCAATTCAAGATCTATTCAATTTTTGTTCTTCCAAATCCTTTTATCAAGTCTTAGTACCAGTTCCTTATTCTGCTATCTTGGGGTCTTGTTTTCTGTTGTACAGTCAGTCTGAGCTATATCTGAGCAATTTATAGGCACCTACTGAAAACTGATAAGAGGTTAAGATAGCTCTTGGTGTTGTGATTAGAAGCACAAGAAATTAAAACAATTTAAATCTTGGGTCGGGGATTTAGCTCAGTGGCACTGTGCCTGCCTCACAAATGCAAGGTCCTGAGTTCGATACCCAGTACCAAAAAGAAAAAAATTAAATCTAACTTTAAAATGCTGGATTTTCAATTAGAATCATATCCCAGGATGCCTCTGTACTAACTTGTAGCCCTTGTCAGTTCCTCTAGCTTTACTTCCAAGGGTTCCTACAAATGTCTCTCTAGATCTTTGATACTCACTCATTCAAATATCCTTTCAGCCATTCCTGTACTTTGGAATTGACATGGATCACCTAGGCCCACCTTGTTGTTGAGTGCCCTGATTTAAAAAAAAAAAAAGAAAAGCTTTTAAGTTGTGCTGCTCTTTAAGGTATGTCAATGGGGTAATCAGATGAGCTAATTTGGGGTTTGGTGTTAGAATTTACAGCAGCATTTCACTTTTTCTAAGGATATAGTAAGAATTGCAGAGTGGATACTTGGGAAAAGGTTAGAAGGTTTTTTTAGTGTTGTTTGTTTGTTTGTTCGTTTTTTAGCATGATCAACTCACAAACACAAAGCTTCATCTCTCTTTGGTTTTATCTTGTTTCTTATTCTTTCTCAAAATAGGCGGAGGTTCATGTGTGTGGCTCCTGCATCTCTACAATGGTTTTCTATAAAAAGATGATTTTAATGATAGGATGGAAAGACTTTTAGAAGGTATGTGAAGAACAATGTCTTCATACAAGATCTGCTAAAGAGATGCCTCTGGGAAACCAAGGCAGAAAAGTGTCTGTCAATGTGGCAGCAAGGAGAAAATTTGGAAAGAAGTCTAATGAAGTCTGCACAGTGCAATAAGCCTTTCTTATATCTGTGAATTAATTGAAAAAAAACTCACTGCAGTAATTCTCTAGGAAAGAGGAGATGCCTTTTTTATAGGACTCAAAGGAGTCATCTATTTGATATCAAGAACCCTTTTTATTTGTTTGAGCAGTGTTACTGGAAGACATTACCATAACTCCCCAGAGGCTATTTCCAAGCCAACGTTGTCACTAAATTGAAGGAGCAGGGAGGTGTGTTGAAACTTTTTAATGCACAATTGACACCTCAGTGAATCAAGGCTGTAAATGAAAAGAATTAACAAGGAAATATAGAGACTACCCACCCTTAGTTTCAATACTAAATGATTTCTTTGTATTTTTCCTACTTGTAATAAACACTTAACACAGCCCTTTTTTTTAAATCCCCTCCAGGATATTGAAGGGAAACCATCAATAATTCATGTTTTAAAAATGAACAAAACAAAGGGGAATTGGAAGTGGGAGGGGTAGGGGAAAGGAAAGAAAGGAATGGGATTAATATGAGAAAATGAAAAAAATGGAAATAAAGTCTTTGTAAATAGGGAGGGATGGAGGGGTTGAAGGGAGGGCAGGGGGAGGGGGGAAAATAAGAACCAAGAAATTATGTAAAGGTGCAGATTTCCAATGATGAATGTCATTATATTGTATAACTAAAATGTACCAGTAAAATTGATTAAAAAAAAGAAAAAAAGCCTATGAATGTGTATATATAGATACATATATATGTATGAATACATATATATTCATACATACATACATAGGCTTTAAAAAATTATATCTATAATTTTTATAAGTGTACACATAGCTAGACAAATATATCATGCTGTTTTGCTAGAAGAAAAATAAATTCTTTGAGAATTTAATTGATTTCTGTTCAAAGCTATTATCTCAGAGTTTCTCCCTGCTTGATCCAAATAGATGTGGCTATGAAGTATATAATATCCAGCAACTGCTCTTACTTAAATGTCATTAATTTTTCTGTTAAGGTTTGTTCCTAATTTCTCAGTTTTGGGCAGACAGCTATTGCCTCCACTAGTTTAGACTAGTTAAGTGTTGAGTTCTTTGAATTTGTATGTGTCACGGGGTTCTCCCACATATTACTGGATAGTCCCACCCTAGCTTTTGGAAAGAAATAAAGTCTAAAAAAAAAGGGCAGCAGTCAACCACGTTGTCCTGTTCAAGCATGCACATGTTTTATTTAAGTATTCTCCAAAGGTCTATTTTTCCAGCATAATGCAGATATTATGCTATCCTTTGAAATAAGATATATGAGTCTCAAACAAAATTGTCAAAAACAATGACCTTAGTTACTCCATATGATACACAGAACTAATCACATTTCACTTACAATACAGATGCACTTAACACAGTCATCAATAGTCATTCATCACCAACACAGTATATTTTAATATCATTTAAAACATCAAAAAGATTTTTTTTCAAAAAGTCTAAAGAAATTAATGATAATTTTGAATAAGTGGTAAATTGAAAGAGGAGGCAGAATTGTCAACCAAAAAAACCAAACTGCATTTTCTTTTATGTGATATTAACACTGTGAAAATAAATCTTCTCATTGGGAATCAAAGGATGTCTAGTATTCCTGATTGTAGTTTTCTTAATCTACTTTTAAAAAAGGTTTTCAATAAATGCCATCAAAAAAGTTTTACTATATATTTGCTCTAGAAGCATAAAGTGACAAGAGGCAGGTGTTATTATGCTTATGAATACACTGCTGGAAGATTAGTAACTTTTTAAAAGACAAACTAGGATTAAAGCCAGTTCTTCCCAAGAGAAAGTTGAGTTTATCTTACTTTCAGCAAATGTTTATTAATATCTACTGTGTGCATAGCACTGTTCTAGAATCTATTCTAGAAATGGGAAGCAAGAATTTCTGGCTTTACTTGAAAATGGTTGGATTAATTCATTTTATGATGTTATAATTATTTTTAAATCTCTATATAGAGGGATAATTATTAACTCTTTCCAAGTATAGAAATTAAGCTTTATTCTTTACAGTGGTGGCTTAGAATGAACAAAACTTTTCATTTGACATAAAACTTGTTTTACACTGTGCAGACATGTCTGCTGATATATTTTAAAGGTGAAAAAGTATAAAGACTTTTCACTTAAATGTACACAGGAATCAACTTTGCATCATCAAACTCTTGTCCTCCCCCATTTAGGGGAGAAGATTGCACCTTTAAATATACAGGAACTTTTCTGAGATAAACTGGTGCTACCTTCCTGAATGACATAAAAGACATGCTTTCATCAAACATTGCTACCTAAAATACTCCGGTTTATCTCTGCATTTCAATTCACATTAGTTATTCTCAAAATGTATTCAAGGTCTAGAGCAAAATAAATAATACATCAAGTAAGATTCTGAGATCATTGATCCTGTGGTTTTAGTCCCAGTACACTCTTTTCAAAAAACACGCACTGATATATCCAGTATCTGGGCATTTCCATAAACAGCAAAGACGTTAGAGATAATTGATAAATGTCAACTCCTTTTCTCTAGTTTTTGACCAGGGGATTGATGATAATCTACTTACAAGATAATATGTTGGTGAATACAAAAGTAGGAAAGTCACTTGAACTACAGCAAACATTAGTCCTTTTGATGATAAACCCAATAGAAAGGAGCTATAGAAATACAGGAATGAATAATGCACTGGGTCCCAGGATTACAGTGGCCCAAAGAATACTACTAAAAAACATTTATGACACAATAGTTTTGGACTAAAACATCACCTGAAACCAGGCCACATCAAAGATTTTTTCTATGAATGTGGCTCTTATTGTATCTATGAGGATCTGGAAAGTACAACAACAAAAGAATTCTGATTCTTGATACAATAGGTGTACAATGAATTATTGCAGTCGTAACATTAACTAGGTGCAAGGTTAAACAATAATTAATACTGAACTATCTGAACACCTTAGATTTACTAATGAGCATCCCCATGAGAAATACTGCAGTCCTAAAAGGAGTTTATTTGCACAGCCCACCATGAAACATGAACAATCAGCTTGTTGTAAGTGCACAGAAATTTCTCCTTTCTACAATTGTATTTTATCATGCCTATTCTGAAGACAACATAAGGAAACTGAGATCACTGCTCCAAAGAATTCTAGCATGCATTATGATGGTTTCCTTTAGTTAATACAAATGTGTCGTATGAGTTTTTTTCATATGTAATAATCTTCATCATAGCCAATGTTCATGGTTTTAACAGGAAAAATTTTTATCAAAATGTTTCCATATTTTTTTGTTTTGCATTCAACTGGAACATTATGTTCAAAGATTTATTTTATTTGTTTTATTAAAAAAGAGTTCTGATTATAAGAAGCATCAGTAGGTGGCATTTCATTGTGCTCATTCACAAAGTCAAAGGGCCACATAATAATATTCTTCTGTATAACAGCTTAAACTGTCTAGAAATGCCATTTGTTGGTTTTTATTCACATCGTCAAGTTTAGAAGCTGTATTTTTGTTTCACTACCAACCTTCTTGTTCTGCTGTCTTAATCTGCAAAAGGTTATTGATTCTTCTTTCTTTCCACATTGAGATTCTTTCCATAGCCGGGGCTTAATTTTTCTTAGGCCTATTCCAATTGTCTTACAAAGCAGACACTCTGACAATATTTCCTCCCGAGTACTCAGGAGATTCCGGCCTGTCGTCTCCTTCTGGTGTGGTCACTGGAGGTGTTGGGATGCTTATTATTGCTGTAGTCACATAAGGTTGTTCACAGTTTAGTTTAACACACTCTTCAATTTTGGCATTTAAGCTGGATCGGCTGATGGGAAAAAAAAAGTTGTAAGAAAGGAAGTTGTTTACCTAAAACATTTTTATGTAACTGAAGAAAGTATTATTTGAATACTTACAAATCTTACAAATAACACTTACATGCTTAATAAAAATTACCATATAAAAATGCATGTTATCTTTAATGCTATTCAGTTTATTAACAATACATACAATTCTAAAAATAAGCTTGATTTAATTCGCTCATTTTGTTTCTTGAAAAAAATTTGTGTACTTGCAAGAGAGGAAGGGATCTGGTAAGATGTGAACAGCTGAGTTGAGCAAAGTAAAATAGTCATCTTTTTTTTTTTTTGTACTCGGAATCAAACTCGGGACCTTGCACTTGTGAGGCAGGCGGTGAAACCACTGAGCTAAATTCCCAGCCCAGTCATCTTTAAGATAGGGACTTTGACAGGTTTGAGCACCATTATGAAAGGGGTTGTACCATGTGGACTTTTCAACCTTTGCTCACGGAATCTTTTCATTATCATATTGTGTTTTGGAAACAGAATGCCCTTAATGCTCTCAAATTAATGATGGTAGCACATTAAGAACCCAAAAAAGTTAGTTATTACTGTTTAATAGTTCAAAGTTTTTCCAAGGGGTATCAACACAGCTGTCATCCTCTGTGGAGGAGAAGCAGGGAGCCTGAGCCAGAAGGGTATAAACAGAAGATTAAAACTATCTTCATGGAAAACAATTAAAATGTTTTGCTTGAAGATTTTCTTCCTTAAGACTTCTCCATTTCATTTTGTAATGGACATAGAGCAGAGCAAAAGTGAAATGTCTTAAGGACAGAAATTTTCATTGCTTTAAATTTTAACATTGTGATCATAAACACATCCAATCTTGTAAATCAACAGAGGCTGAATTTAGGGTCTCATCTGGTTTTCAACAAAAATTGGTGATTGTAATGAAGAAATAAACCTGAATGTGTCTACAGACAGTCAGTCTAAGAATTTGCTCTTAAAAGTAAAGAATGAGGGGCCAGAGATTTAGCTCAGTGGTTCCACTGCCTGCCTTGCAAGCACAAGGTCCCGAGTTTGGTCCCCAGTACCAAAAAAAGAAAGTGTGAAAAGTGCAGAATGAAGTAAATTTTCTGGCAAAAATAGATCTTTGTAATGATTTTTGTAATTTAAATATAATACTTTTATTATACATATTTTCATGGTAAAAGAAAATAGAGAATAATGAAAAGCAAAGGAGAAATATTAATAAAAAGTTTCATATAAATTGTTTATACATTAACCAGAAGGAAACAATTTTAGTATTTAATTTAGCTTATTTTTTTCCATATTAAGCATTGAACCAGGGGCACTCTACCATGGAGTTCCATCTCCAGCCCATTTTATTTTAATTATTTTTTATTTTGAGATAGCATCTCATTATGTTGGCCAGACTGGCCTCAAATTGCAACACTCAGCCTCCCAAGTAGCTGGGATTTCAGGCCTGTGCCACCACACCCAGCTCCATTTATCTTTTTTAATATTTGATTATTTTGTGCTTGATGTTGCCAAAAATACATTTATGATCAAAACTATAGATTGATAAAAGAGATTTGTGTGGGCATAGTTTTCATTGAAGAAGTTGATGTATTTTTAGGTGCTACTTAATAATTTTCAATCTTCTTGATGTGAAATTCATTTGACTTTTTCAGTAGCGTTGACTGTCACTTTAGGTCATTTGAGTGAACATAAGGGGCTCCTGAGTATAGGTCAAATAAGGTTCTTGATCAAATAAAAAAATTATGGAGTTGAAGAGATAAATAATTATTTGTGTGTGCCTGGCCATCCTTTCTTTCTACTCTTAACTCTGATATAACAGCTACTTTTGACCATAGTATATATTTTCCTACTTTTTTGCAGTGTAAGTTTTTTTTTTTTTTCTGGCAGTACTAGGGATTGGACTCAGGGCCTTTGTACTAGCTAGTCTCAATTTTTTCATTTTTGTTTTTGTTTTTGACAGGCTCTTGCTAAATTACCCAGGAGTGGAGGCTTGAGCTCAAAATCCTACTGCCTCAGCCTGCCAGAGAACTAGTAGTATTACAGGGGTGCACAACCATGCCTAGCAGTTTTATCTCTCTGTCCACTCTAGCAGCTGGGACTTGGATGTCACACAGGTGGCAACAAGACCATGAGGCTGTGGCCTGTGAACCGTCACACAACACTGATTGACCCCTGTACCTGTTGGACAGTGGTGTTCTCTCCACACATCTGATCTGAATCGTACTGAGTTCCTGCACACTGCCTCGATGGCTTCCTGATACATTGGCATTTGGGATGCGGAAAGTTTTTTTGTGTCGTCGTGAACAGCAAGTGCTGGTGACTCCTTGTTGTGAGGAGAGAGAGGGACTGTGACTTGAAGGACGGTTCACTGTTGCTACTTCCATGCAGCTTTCTTCAAAGACTTGCTCATCCACAAACTCATGATTCTGTTTAGTAATGGTAAGAAAATGTGAAGGAAGCAGAGAAACACTTTTTTAATTTAAAAAAGGAAATGAATAGCTTTTTTAAAAAATTCATATATGTCTATGTAAAGTTTGACTTGATCTGATAGATAACTAACAAAATTTTCATAGCAATTAGAATATCAGAGCCATCTACACTGGACCCTCAAGTTACAACTGGCCTGACATACAATTTGGTTTTATTCGATTAATGGAATATTTATCTGCTTCTTGTCATCTGTAGTGTGTAGCGAGGTAAACATCTAGATCTCAGCTGCACTGACTCAGTTACAGCCAGCTCTCAGGAATGGATTGATTTCATAAGTAAAGGATCTACTGTACTTTGTCATTTGTGTGGAAATAACATCTCTCTTGTCAGAAATAAAGATTCACATACATAGGCTGATTCTGTCCATTCATAGACTAATTTTATGTTGAAATATCATTTATTAATTTAAGCAGAAAAGGAAGTTATAAACTGAAGGGGAAAACACATTTAAAATGATATAGATAATATTCATAGGAAATTTACAAATTCACATTGACTCATTTTTTAAGTAGATTGAAGTTTTGAAAAAGATACTATTTTAAAGAATATCCCAAGATGGACTGACTGTTGCATATTAGCAAATACCTTCACATGGATTGAAACATTTTTTTAGTTAAAAATGAGATACCTGAGACACTTCTCATTTCTTCGAGTCCTTCCTTAAAATTCCCAGTATATAGAAAAATATGACGCATTATTAAGTAAGATTCATTCATCTGCAAAGAATATCTGTATGTTTGACTCGGGAGGAATTAATGCTGAGCTTTTGTGGCCTTCTTTTTCATCTCTGTGAAACCTCACAGGATGAATCATGATTTCAGTCTGTGTTCATGACTCTTTCACCAGTCTTCCTACCTTCCAGCTTGCAGGCATCACTGCACATACTAGCACCTCATTTTATAGAAGCATTGCATATAGGTGACTTTTAAAATGTTTCATAAGGAACTGCTTCCTAAAATGTCTGTGTAAGAATTTTACCTCAAGAATATGGGGAAAAATATTTTTGGTCTGATCACTAGAGAATGACTTCAATTACTATTTTTCCTTCATGTGAATGAAAAGAGTCTTAAAATAGAAGGTTTACATATACTGAATTTCACTTGACCATCTCTCATTCTAAAGTATTAGTAAAACAATTGAAGCAATTCACTGGATAAGAGGAAATAGATTGTTTAAATTACTCATTTTGTCATTTCTTTGCTGAGAAAAGCATTTTGAAATACATGAAATTTAACATTCTACTGTTTAGAGTCCAGAGAATAATATGGTAAGATAGAATTTCATGTTAAATATTAAAATTTAGAGAAAAATAGTGCACAAAAGTTTCATGATCTATCTCTTCTTACAAGGCAAAATTCACACACATAATCCAAGTTATAATATATGAGATATATATGAGATTCTAATTTATCTTGTTAGTGATTGGAATTAAAGAATTAATTGTTATTGGTGACATATATTTGTAAGTAGTACAATTTAAAGTATATTTGTTGGTGTTAAAATATTTGATTAAAAAAACTTAAGTGATAAAATAGTGATAAAGAAAAATAAAAGTAAAAGAGAAAGATAAATGCATTCTATCATTAATGAAATTATTTAACTTTCTAAGTATTATCCTAACAGATTATAGACCTATCTATATCTTTATTTAAAAAAGCAAAGCGCAAGATCCCAAGTTTGATCCCCCGGTACCAAAAAAAAAAAGCAAATATAATCATGCAACTACCCCGTTAAAATACTTCAATATTTTCTATTTAGCATGAGATAAACATCACAATTGTTCATGTACCTCCAGAACCCAACATTGTCTGGCCACTGCCTTTCCTTCTGCCTTCTCTGATGCCATACTGGAACTGTTCCTTCTGGTTATCCTCACATTCTTCCCCTTAGGCTAAGTTCCTGCCTTCTTGAGCTATTCACATCACCTTTCAGCTTCTGCATTTCTTTGCCTAACTAACTCTCTCTTAGTCTCAAATTCTTTCAGGAAGCCCTGCCTCAGCCTGTCCCTCTGTGGCACCATCCTCTTTGCTCCACTCTGCTGTGGCCCCATCATCGCTTCCTCTGGTCACTGCTTTCTCAAGTAACAGCTATGTTTCCTGTTTATCTCATAAATGGAAGATCAGTGGGGACAGAAACCATACTGCTTCTGTTGTTCATACTGGATCTGGCTCACTATTGGTCACATAGTAGGCACATAAGCAATAGGTACAGTATTTGTTGAATGACAATATGGACAAATTGACAGTAAATACATTGGAATCAAGCATGCCTACAATGTGTCTCTGGTGAGTGAATGAGCTCACTTGACTCAAACATACTGAAAGTTTTGTTCTGCTCTGATCCTAGCCTGTGATTCTCGCTGAGCATCCAGGGAAGGGATGGCTGCCTTTGCTATGGAGGGTTCCCACTGAGAGCTTGCAAGTGAAGACATGCAGCCTCACTCCTCACCACCCAGGGGTAGACTTGTGATTAAATGTGCTACTTAAAAAATATGAAAACTGTTTTTATCTCTGCCTTAATTCATTACATCTGTGAAGGAAAAAAATGTTTACATTCTGCTTCCCCTTTTTTTGTTATTGCTGTTTATAGTCTATTCAGATGTCAGGAATACTTGAAACTTCATCCTTTTTCTTTTTAATTAGCATTTTTAAAAGAAAGAAGAAATGATTTTTTATTGGACTAGCTATCAGAAGACAACTTTGCATTTGCATTTAACTAGGTTCTTAGACTAGAGATGTGATACCAACCACTAAGGATAAAGCATCTTAGGTCCCTAAAATAATTTCCAAGCTGAAATGTCACTGTAGTCTTCCAAAGTAACTTTAAATACGTGAGCTTTCTGTTTGTCTTTTAGCATATTTTCCAGTAATGCTGAGAGTGAAATCATGCTTGGAAGCATTACATATGCCCCGAAGCAAATGGGATTACTGTGTAGAGGCAGACAGTCATGCTGTCTCCTTACCGTGGTTTTCTCCAGGCAGTGAAGCAGGTGGTGGTGCTGGGTTTCAAAGCTGGAGCCGGATTTGCTAACAAAGGCCTGCTCCTCCTCTGAGGACTGTTAACAAAGAGAAGACAGAAGTGGTTTGGTTTTTTTTTGCAAACTATCTTAACCTCAGCTACACATTTGCAGAGAGAGATCTGGCCTATATTCTGAGATTCACTGGCAGCATTTTATTTATTTTTTAACCAAAAGGGGACAAATGTGTAGTTGCTTTTAAATTGGATGTGCATTTTATCAAATTATTGGTATAGTATTTTATAATATGCCTCCCTGAATTGAAAATGTAAATCTCTTTTACTCATTCAATGACTACTTTTGTAAACCTGGAAGCCTTGCCTTTGGATAATAAATTTATCTTGGTAGGTAGATAATCCCGAATCCATTACTGAAACAGTTACAAAATGAGCTCTTGGTCTCACAAAGTCAAAGAATGAAGTTGTGAGCCAAAAGGTGGAAGTTAGGAGAGTTTTTATTAGAAATAAGAAATAAAAAGCTGGAGGTGGATCTCCATCCCAAGGGGATTCAGAACTGAAGTCCAAGTTGCTTTCTTTGTCCTGCCCATATATGAATTTGCAGAGATCAGGAAGTGGCTCACAGAAACTGATTTCAAAAAAAACTGGTTAAATTGCATTTCTAAAGGAGGTAGAGAGGAGCTGTTAAATAACTTAGAGTACTCTGGCTAAGAGCCTTCTTTCTGGGCTGTAAACTAGCTTAGTGAACTCTGGATATCTTTTGTTCTTACGTTTTCTTTTACTTTTCTAGCTGATTGAATTAGTAGGCTATTTTCTTTCCTGAGACCCTGATTGCCTAGTATTCATAACTAAACTAAACTACAGCACTATCAGGCTACCTACATGAAAGCCATTCTGTAAGGAAAGATGATTGAAATCTTAAATATTAAAAGAAAGTTTTGAGGTAAAAGTTTCTCATGTTTTTCAGACCATGAACTGAATGAATGAATAGTGTTTTCTCTCTGTTAAGAAGTAAACGAGATGTTATACCACTCCCTACCCTGTCTCTCATCCAACTGAACTTTAAGGAACATAAATAATTTTGAAATAAAAAGAATTAGGCATTTGGATTCTTGAGTATTTTTTACGTCTCTGATATTAATGAGATAGTACAAAGATATTATTGCCTGATTACAAATAGGGATCATGGTTCACTGACAATATTGCAGAATACAGTTGCTAACCTGCTATAGCCAACTGGAATGTGTAGGAGGAAGTTATAAAAAGTGACACTTCTGTTGTTTCACTAGCCATTTTCATAATTACCCACAATAAAATTATATCATTAAGTAGAACTAAATCAATAGAACATCAATAAATTGATCATTAAAAACAGCGAAATGCTTGACTTTACCTGCAGCTGGTTGCTGAGTAAACCATTCCGTTTGCTCTGCATGTAAGCGTTTGCACTTCCACTTTTGGCTGCCCGGATTCTGGCCAGTCTAGCTTTCTGCAGGAGAGGAAAGGTGAATGTCTCATTAATGCCTATGAATTTTTTCTGGAGACAGTCAGTGACTACATTCTTGTATAATCCTTAGAGTTGGGTCATGTATTTAAAAATTACAATTAGTCTTTACAATAAAATCAAATTATTTCTTTACTGTTTCTCTCAATTCTGTCAAGAGAAAAATAATAGTATTATTTGACTTATATATTTTCATTTATCCTAATTTGAATAACTTAATGAAATGAAAACCAATAGCTCAGCGAACTGCCTTCCAACTCCCTTTCATTTAAAGTAAAGTCCTTTTTTAAATTAGTAACTAAGTTCCAGGAACCAATTTCCTCTCTCTCTCACTCTTTCTTTTTTTCTTTCAGAACCACTATTTGGCTGCATCTGCATCTTTCAACTCAAATTTTATTTGTGCAATTATTCTGTTAATTTAGCCAAAGAAGAACTCATGCTGAATAATATGGACTTTCTAGATAAAACCCCTGAAATTATGTGGCCCAAGGCCACATAATTGTATGCTCATCTGATTTCTACTTAACTCTTGAACTTGTTGAAATGAAAAAAAAACAATGAACTTATCCAGAAAGATTTCTGAGATTATTTCTAATTTTAAAGCATTTTCCATATAGAGCATGCACTTCAATTCAGAGAATTTCAGGTGGTCATTTCAGTGTATAATATACATTGGTGGTATTATTATAGACAGCTAAGTGAGGTATAACTATTACAGGCAAGTCAGTCAGGGCTGGACCCTCAAAGGAGTCTGTGCAAAAGATGAAAACACTTTACAACTATGGCTGAAGATATATTGGTTGAAGAAAAGGCCTCAAGATAAAGACAAAATGACCCACCCTACATCCTTCCCCAAGGGATAAGATAAGTGGTAACACCTGGCCCAATAAAGTATAGATAGACATCAGTCACCCCAGTGAGTGAACAAGACCTCCTGATCTATTTTTTCCTAAGAAAGTTCTTTGTTCTTTCCATGCACACTTGCTATGTCACTTCCTCCCCCATTGGATCAATATTACCAAGGTGGCTATGCTTGTAATCTTATTGGTTGATCATAATTTTGTCCCACGTTGTACCCACCTGGTGATTTTGCTCTATAAAACTTTCCCTGTGAAGTAGGGTCCCCTGCAACCCATTTGGGTCTCCTCCTTTCTCTCTCAGGAGCTATATTTTTCCCCCTTAATAAATATTTCCAACTCTTAACCTCCGATGTTCCTTAGAATTCATTCTTCAATTTGGGAGAACATGAGCTTGGCATATCTAGCATCTAGAAGGTTGGGAGTTATATTATTTCCCCTACATCATTTGGAGGTCCTATGTCAGTATTACTGAGCAAATCTATGTTTATCCCAGTTTCTGGTGAACCATTCTGCTTTACACCTGCTGTTGTACACCTGCCTGTAGACTTCCTGGAGAACAAGACTTTGCTGACCACTCCATTTGTATGACTTGTATCTAGAAAGTGTGTGTAAAAAAGCAACTAGGATGGCTTTGGTAATAATTTTCTTGGAAACTTATCCTGTGAAGTCTCCATTTCCATTTCTAACTCACATAAATATTATTTTTAGTCTCAAGTCCTATATTTTAATAAAAATTTTAAAAATAGAAAACAGATACGGATATATGACAAAAAATTGTAATACAAACAAGTCCATACCAACAAGTAAGTCTCTCAGACCATGGAGCCATCCTCTTCCCATGCTTCAAAGTCAATGACTGGAAATATTTCTAGGGAAACATGCCAGAAACTTTCTAAGCACATAAAACCACTACAATATTCTCCTCAGACTTTTCTGCACTTTGTTGTTTCTGTGTACCACATCTTAGAACCTCTTCCATGTATACATGTATAGATTCACCTCATTTATATGGATGCGTAACCTGCTGCCGCATTAATGGTGCATCATTTATTTAGCCAGTCAACTACCACTTAATTTTTGAGCTTCTTTTGTTACTAAAGCAAAGCTGCCTGCTATGAACATCATGAAGAGCTTATCTGCAATAAGATTCCTGAAAAAACTGTTATTACTAGATTAAAGGATGCATGTGTGTATGTGTGTACATGTGTGGATGTTTGTACATGTTAATATGTTTTTATCAAATTTACCTTCAAAGTTGTTATACCAATATGTTCCTTCATTCACGTAATTTGAGAGTAGCACTGAGATGTTTGAAGCTCTCAAAATGGATTTAAAATATCATTTTGGCTTTAAATCCACCCTTTCTTCTTTCACCCTTAAATTTATTCTTCCTAAAAAAAAAAATTTATTCTTCCTGTGTGCTGATTCCAGTGTAAAATATATTGTACAAAGGTTATATTTATAAATGATAGTATTATAGTATTATATATTTATAGTATTAAAGAGCATACTTATAAGTGATAGTATTATAGACAAATATCATATTTATAAGTGATAGTACTATAGATACATAGGTAGAAATATTATAGGCAGTCAGATATGGTAAGGTCCTGAGAGTCAGAGTAAAGGTGAATCACATCACAATTGTGGCTGGAGATACATCTGTTCTAGACTGGGACTCAAGACAAAGACAAGATGACCAGACCTGTATATGTGAGACCAAAGCGACTCCATTTTGCTAAAATCCACTATTCCCCTAGTCTCTATTGTCCTCACAAATTAATGGTTAAAATGTGCTTGCTCTGGGACAAAAGACACAATCTGTAATGAAGCAAAGTTCCTAAGTTAATTACTCAACCATCTGTGTACCTAGGAAAAGAACGTTCCGGGCCCCCTATCCATGGAACAATCTGTAGATGTGCTGACTGTCAGTATGTAATGGTCGTGACTAATAGTCAGTGTGTCTGCTGACCATCAGTATGCGACAGTCAACCACTAACCTTTGTCCCTCATTTCCCCCATAAAACCTACATGTAACCACCCCTCAAACCCCCGATGGGCCTAGCCAATCAGAAATATACACTTCATGCTTGCTAAATGTCAACCAATCATGTAACT
>NW_004624783.1:15390757-15428898 GCF_000247695.1 Heterocephalus glaber
TTTTTTTTTTTTTTGTACCAGGGATCAAACTCGGGTCCTTGTGCTTGTGCAGCAGGCAGCAAAACCACTGAGCTAAATCCCCGGCCCAAGTTGTTATATTTTAAAGTTTTAAAAATTAGCAGTCTTAGCATCTACTAAATGACACAGGAAGCCAGAAGATTCCTTTCCCTAATAGAATAGAATGAATTTGTCCTGTGTAGTGCACAGAGTAGACTCTTCAGGAATTCGTGGATGAAATCACTTGGCTTAGGTAACTCCACAATAATGTATATTTTTCATATGTGTTGTCCTAAATAGGTTTGGTTAATTGTCAGTTTGGATTATTATTATAAAGCTTTTATTAAATTATCAAAAGTGACATGGGTCAACTAGAGTGTTATAATTTTAATACTTAAAAAGATGTGTCAATATAAAGAGTCAGCCCTAAAACTGCACTGAAGAAATGCTGCAAAAATACATTTTACAATGGTTGAAATACCAAATATCCACTAGGGGGCATAAAAACCTAAATGGAAAGTTTGGAAGCAAACCAGGTCTTTTCTGGTTTTCACAAACTGAGGCAGAGAAAAGTATTTCCCGTAAACTGCAAATACCAATTCCTTATCTTTACCTACACACATTCAATATTTAGGGTGTATTTTGAGCATCTCATTCCTCCAAAAAATAGTGTTAACAGGACAAAATCCTACCAATTTCATAGATTACCTAATTTCAAGGTATTTCCAAAAAGATACAAAATAATTTTGAGAGCATTAGCATTTTGTTTTCTTTAGAATGATAAGTAATTTTGTATAATGTAAGATATCACTAAAGCATAATTTTAAACAAGGAGTCTTTAACTAGAACCCTTAGTGTGAAAATTAGGGGAAATTAAGGGATTGGTTTTGTGTATTCAAAGAAGAGAAAATCAAGGAAAGGACTAAGATGCTTTTAGCACATCTAATCAAAATTTATGCACTATGCCCACATTTGATTTCATTTGGGTTTATTGACTGTGTTCCTTTGGCTTGTGTCTTTTTAAAACTACAAATTCTTTTCTGTCTCCAGTTTTTCCCCTTGCCTTTTGACCATTATTTCATCAAATGACAGCTTTAAGAGTTATACATGGAACATATGATTATGGTTTAATATCTTAATAAAATATTTTTGCCAAAATGAATGCCATCAGTAAAATATTTTAGAATCTTCTTTAAAGAATGTTTCTGTTATTCAGAGGGCACATTTTAAGCACATATTATTTTCCATTTATTTTGACATTATGAAAATATATGTAGAATTGATTATTGAGGCACACATTTAAAGCAAGTAAAATAAACAAAAACCTCATTAGGGACTGGCTTTCCCAGCTGTGGGACCACCAGAAATATGTTTGCATTTTCTTCCTTGTTTTGTTGCCTGGAGCTCTCCTTTCACCGTCACATATTTTTGAGTCTGATCATGTCATTCTCCTGCATAAAAGCCTCCCTTGTCTGGCCATCACCTGCAGGAAAAGCTCTTGCTCCTTAGCATGACGTACACAACTCTCCATGACATGGCCACCTCATCATCCACTGCTGAGTCACGTCTCCTATATTCTAATTGGAACAAATAACCTTCTAATACTGAAAAGGACTAGATTCTTCCATTCTTTTATGCTTTTGTAATACTGTTCTTTCTAGAATAGTCTTCTTTGTACTCTTACTCGATAAGTCTTTTGAGAAAACTCCAGTTTGTATTGATAAAGTTCAAACATTGGTTCTCATTTGTAAAGCTTCTTGACCGTTTTCTTACTACCAAGGAACAGTATCTATTCTTCCTTTTCTATGCCTCCAATGCTACTTGCAGCTAATAGAGTACAATTAGTTTTTTACAGGTCTGTCTTTTCTCACCAAACCAGGAGGACCATGGGGTCAAGGATCATGTTACCACTATAAACTCAAGTTTAGCACAGACCTTGTCCAGTGCCGAGCAAATAGTTGGAATTCAATAAATGTTTATTGCTTAGATAAATTCTTCAGGAAAGGATTTGATGGTAAACAATAAATATTGGAGGGAGTGAAGGGAGATACTTGTATATCACTCTTTTTCTCTTAACCAGATTTCTTATGCTCTACCGAACCCAGCCCAGCACCATTTCACCTCGTCAGTTTGTCTGAATTCCTCACTGAGTACTTAGATGAAGTATCCAGCAGAGCTGGTTCTATACTATCTATACTATTAATGCATCTTTTTATACTCAGAGAAATCATTTTCAACCTAGATGATTTTAAATAGAAATAGATATGGAAAGACCTGACCCTTTCCTAGTTCCTATCTGGTTTCCATTGTCACATGCTTCACAAACATGAATCTGGCCAGAATTTTGAAATACAAATCACCTCAAGTTTGACAGATTTTGTAATCTCAAATTCCCAACAATTTGAATGAATACCGACTGCTTATTTTTTGAATGTCCACTCATGATCCTGGGAAATGGCTGACTTTTCTCAGATCCCTGTATTCTTTTCCTGGATGCTGCTAATCTTAGACAGTGAGCAATAGCAATCCTTTAAAAATTCCTTGGTGTGGTCTCAATTTTTCTTGACAGGGATCACTGTAGTTCTACTCTAGGAGTATACTGGAGAAGGTATGTTTGCCTTCTATCAAAATAAATTAATCTATCAGGCAAATCAACTTGTAGCAAGCGCCTGGACATTTTTGTGTTAGTGATGGCACCAGCTTCCATAGAATACATATTTTGGTTTTGCATCCCAAAGGGTTTTCTCTTTAATTCTGCCAGGGCTCCTCTCACACTGGGGGCTTCCTTCAGTTACCTGCTGGTGTTGCTTCCTCCTCTTCTCCTTTGAAAGCTAACTCTGTTGGATGAAACTCCCCACTGTGCATGTTTCCAGTCACTGCTGTTTCCCTGCAGACTGTCTCCCAAGGAACCAAATCCCTAAGCCAGTTCGACAGTGCTGTTGAGAAACTTGTCTTCTTATAGCCAGCTTCCTTTTCACTTGTTGACTGCCGCAACTGCTCACTGCTTATAGTTAACTCAAAGCTGCTCAGTGCCTTTGTCATGGGAGAAGGAAGAGCTGGTTTCCAGGTTTAGGCCTGCAAGAGGAGCCTTAGAGGAGAGTGTCAGATAGGCAAGTTAAAGGCAAGAAGTGGAGCTGCTTATTGTGATTTTTTTTTTCCTCACTGGAGTTTGCAGTCTAAAACCAATTAGCTTCATGTATTACAGGCCTCAAGACAACTTCAAGTTGTCATTAAGTATTTGCCTATTTTATTTTCAACTATACTTTTAAAATTACTTATGGATTATCCAGTAATGACTTAACAGATCTCTTATTTCTAATGCTGTCCAGGAAGGCCTGATGATTTTGCTGCCTACTATTTCTCAAATCTTACAGAAAAGAGCACATTCAGGTCTAACTGTCTGGGAGATGTGGCACTTCAGTGAAGCAGAATTAGGCCTTTTTGGAAGAACTGGTGTGTGACTGAGATGATGGCATCGCAAATGCAAGCTGTGTCCCTTCTGGCAGACCTGACCATGCCACACTATCCCAAAGCCCCTCACCCAGCTGAACACCTCCAGCAGGCCTGAGCTTCTCCTCTCACTCACGAGGGGAAGTGCAGGACCAGTTTGGAGTTGACCACCACCAAGCAGGTCTCCTAAATCATGCAGCCAAGCTGCAGCCCAGCCTGCGCCTCCCTCATCCGTGTCACTGTGTTCACTGACCAGGGACTGCTTTCTGCCAGACATTTCAAAATTCTTTAATTATAAATTATTTAATATGATAATGCTTCGTGTAAATAATCATAATTATTTAAATACAAAAGGAAAGAAGATTGGAGACGTTTTGATTTAACCTCCCCCAAAACAGTCCAGTATTTCCATTGAAACGTCTAGTCTTCAATTTAACCTAGAAAATTTCTATACTCTTAAATAAACTTTGTTTTTAATGAGAATCCAAGGGCCTATATTTACATTAGAGATGTTGTAGGAGAACAATTCATTTCTGATCACTGCGAGATAAAGTTATTTCCTAAGATTAAATAAAGAAAGTATATATGTTCAGTGTTTAGACTCCTTTGCCTCTCCTTAGGAAATTTGAACATTGGCTGAATGGTCATTCTTCCTACTAACTATGAAAAAGTAAACATGAAGAAGGTTTTAAATTCATAGTTCTATTGTCAGCATTCTATGTGAAAATGGTGCTATAGTTGCCTTCTGATTATATCTAGTTTAAAATCTAACACTACTATACACAAACATAAAAATCAAACCAAAAAATATACCTCCTTAAACATAAGCCAACTATAAAAGAAACTTTTACAAAAAATTATCTTTCCTAGGTTTCATTTTAAGGGGAGGAGATAATTATGTAAAAAAAAATTAAGTGGAAAATAAAATTTAAATATACTTCAGAATATATCCTACTTCCTAAGCACATTTTTAAAAATTAATTTTATTGGTACACTTAAGGTATACAATGTAATGACATTCATCATTGGAAATCTGCACCATTACTTAATCCATCTTGGTCCTAAGCACATGTAATACATAAGTTCTTATGCCTTTTTGTATATTTCTATGTACACTTAATTTTCTAGAAATGAAACTAGATACTTAGCATAGTACTTTACTTTTAAAGTACTGCAATTTGTATTCCAGGTTTAAAGCAGGAAAAGTAACAACTTCAAATATTTACAACAGAAATGACTGAAAGAAGGGAAATTGATTACAAGAAGGGAATCACAAAGGCAATGAGGTTGTCCAGAAGCCTTGAGACTACCCGGGAGTTAGCAACAGCAAGAAACCACTACCAGCAGGAGGCTGGAGGTAATGGAGAACATTTTTGAGCTCACGGGCAGAATCTTGAAAGGAGGTTGGATCTGTACCAAGCCTTTACTGTGGAAAGAACTAGAGCCATCGAGGCGGCCGAGCGACTGGCTTAGAAGATGCAAAGGAAGTAGAGAAATATACGTTGGCTCCTCTTCCAACCCCCTTCTACTCTTCTGCCAATGCTTTTCTTTGGGAGAACTGGCAGAAAATTTGATGACAAGCTAGCCAGGGAAAGGCAGGCTGCTGGCACCTGCACAGCTAGTAAGAGGCACAAGAAAAATGGAACATGGGGTGTTTACCCCAGAGCTGTGGTCGGCCCCTTTCAACACAGCTCAGCGCCTAAGTCCATTTTGGTTCCAAGCTGTTAGGACTCACATGCAAAGCTGTTATTTATTCAGTTGGTTCTCTCCACCCCTCCCCCTAAAAGCAAAACATTCCATGTTACCAGAATTAGAATCCCATTAGTGGGACTGGTAGGACTTTGAGGCGTTTGTTTTGTTTTTTGGGTTTTTGTTTTTTTTTTTTTGTCAAAACCATGCATTTCAATCAAGAACAAGCCAAAGAATCAAAATATCTGTTTTGACAGAGTGTGGGAGGGGAGCCAAACATGAAGCAGCATTTTAAAGATGTAAATAAGATCTGATGATTGTAAAATGTTCTACTTGTAGGAAATGGGCACAATGTGTAATGAAATCTGGTCCCTGGGGCTTCCAAGTCTCATGGTGACTAAGTGTTGGGAAAGTGCCCTCAATTAGAATAAATCATTTCGGAGCAGAATTCTTCAACAGATCACCGAGAATGCCATCAGTACTAAATTACAACTGGATTTAAAGGACAGGTGAATACATGTGAAGCCAAGTTGCCTTTAAAAATGAATACAATTAGTTTGGTTGCTCATCAGCTATTGTAGAACCTTCGGTGTCAGTTGTCGTTGATTTTTATTATAGTAATGAAAATCAATAGCTAAACAGAGACTAGCTGTTAGTGATAAATTTAAATAAAGAAAAACTCTTACGTTTAAAGGAGAATATAATGTTGCTGATGAGGATTTGGAAGTAAAATGAAAATATATGATGTGCATTTTAAATTAAAAACAAGAAAGAACATAGTGACTCCACTATGTGCGTCACTAACATGAATAGCTTGGATATGCTTAAAATTAAGGAGGGTTTATGATAATGATTTGTTTATAGTTGTAAAGCCTTTTGTGCTTCCCAGCTACATCACTAATTTATGAGAATAATCACTAAGTGATCACTGCTGGTTGATTTTCATTATGAGAAGAGGAGACTAAATCATGTAATAACAGAAGTCCTATTCCTTGAAACTTTTGTGGCTTTATAAATACAAATAAAATTGCTTACTTAGATAAAAGGACTTAAATTAGTGAACTTTACATTCACAAAAAGAAAATCTGTGAAAGCAAATGATAAGTGTTAAAATCAAATAATCCTCTTAAATATACTTTTCTTCTTTTTTTCAAAAATTATCCAGGTCTTATAATGAGTAAGTTGCTGCTCCTAATAATAAATTGAACACTTGATTCTTTTCCCAAAGATCTCCCAGTTAAGGAAATAAGTTACAGCAATAATTGAGGTCTCTAAATATTGATAGGTATTTTTTTCTACCTTCAAAATTCCTAAGGTTATTGTTTGAGTTCTGTGTTCTATCTGATCTAACACCTAGAAGAAACAATTATAAATCACCACATTTACACTTATGTTATTTACCCTAAAGAGGAAAGCTTGATGGCTCACTTTCTTCAAGCCTGGGAATCACTTTCCTCATTCTCAATTGTTTACCAACTTTGGTTATTAAGAGATGCAAACAATGTCCTTAGGTGCCTACATTGTTCTTAATATCCTCATTTGGAGTACTCTTCTTGTAAAGAGCAAGACAGTATGCAGTTTAGGCTTTACAAGGCATACTCCCTCTGTCACAAGAAGGCAGCTTTATTATTGGCTTACTAAAACAACCCTGCATAATCTATAAATAAACAAGGGTGACCAAAATTCATTAAATTTTATGAACATTGAAATTTGAATTTCATATTAATTTTTCATGTCAAAAAATGTCTTTTGATTTTTTTCCTCACCATTTAAACACACACACACACACACACACACACACACACATCTAAGTTTGTAAGCCATACAAAAACAGGAGACATATTGCATTTGATCTGTCTGATCATATTGTGCCAAACCCTGACTCAGAAGGACCTTTCTCTGTGTGATCAATTCACTCTGGAAAGGGTAAGTGCTGTTCCAGAAGAGTCTGAAATCATTCAAGAAACCATTAAAGAAAATATTACTTCAGTTCTGTTGAATAGATTTGTTCAAACTTTCCTGCTTCTTCACAAAGAATATATGTTCTGAGGAAAGAGGACAGGCACACCTCTGTATCCCAGCTCATCAACCTCTTCCCCATACGGCCCTCTCCGCCTTCTGTCAACAGGTTTACAGCAAATGAAAGGGAAAATGGGCTGAATGCCCTGCTCACTACCATTACCTCACAATGGTGCAGGAAGTCCAGGGAGGTGGTTTTATGATCCGAACGGTGTGATAAGTGTGGCAGCAAGAAATGAACAGCAGTAGTCCTTTCTCTTAGCAATCTAGTAGGGAAACCTCTAGTAGGGAGAAAGAAAACAAGAAATAACAAGTGTAATAACTGCTACAATAGAAATGATTGCAGGATTCCTTGGGAGTTGAGTGTACTTGAGAAATACTTCTATGAGTAGGCAAGATTTGAATTGAATCAATAAATATAAAAAGGAGCCAGTCAAGCAGCAACTAGAAAGGCTGTGTTTTTAAAGACTTCCAGGAAACTCCTAGTTGCAGAGTGGTCTTAGGAGTAGGCTTGCCCTGTGATAATAAGATGGCTTCCCCTCAACTTCATGTCTCAGTGACTTTTTGTATTACTTAAATCCCACAATTTAAGACTGAAAGTTAAACATTTATAGCTAAATGGAAGCACATTGAGGCCATACTTTTAAGTGAAATAAATAGGACACTTATGTGTAAATAAATAGTTTCTCTGGTGTGAGAAACTGAATGTGTAAATAAGGATCAAAACGTATAATAGACAATGTGCAATAGGAAGAAAGGGTGAAAAGGGGAAGGGGAAGTGGGAGGGGTAAGAGAAAGTAAAGAAGGGAATGAAATTAATATGAAAAAAGGAAAAAATGGAAACAAAGTCTTTGTAAATAGAGAGGGGTGGAGGGGTTGAAGGGAAGGCAGGGGAATGGGGAAAAAATAAGAACCAAGATATATAATGTAAAGGTACAATTTTCCAATGATGAATGTCATCATGTTGTATACCTAAAATGTATGAATATAATTAATGAAAAAAAAGAAAAAAAGACTGAAAGTGGCAGCACATTAAACCTTTGAATTCATATTTCTTTGGGATTAAATTTGTATTTCAAATTTTTTCTTGAAGGTAGGTTTTAATGGGCAGAAGTTAGAAAAATTATATCCAAAGAAGGGAGAAAGGCCCAGGTATGAAGGAAGTCTGAGATTCTGAGATCCAAACTTGGGCTATTCAAAAATTTTAGCAGTTCCTGGTTGTGTCTAGAAAAAGCCTTTTTTTTGTTTTTTTTTTTTTTTGTGAACTGACTTTTAAAAGGGTATTTGTTTGTCTAGCAAGAGTGAGCAGAGCCAGCTATTATGCCTTGAGACCCTGCATTGATCTTAGCAGACAAATCACTAAATAGGACTTGACTACTACACAATGGAGGATTAAGTCTCCCTTCCGCATAAGCCTACAGTAGGCATGTCAATATGCACTTATGAAACCTCCTTCTGTGTGACGAGGGGATTGAGAACCTAATAAACAAATTAATGTGGGGATGTCAAGAAGCAAAATGACATTTTAAATTTTTTCCCTGAATTAAACTCTATGAAATGAAAACAGAAGAAAATATAGCTTTCAAAGTTTATTCATGACTATTTATACATAGGAGAGTACTAATTATATTTAGCAGAAATAAAATATGAAAAAATTCTTTACTTTTCTTCTTATTGAAACATCCCAAAAGATTATGGAAGATTTGAAATAAAATTGAAACTAAGTATTTATGGGCTCTTGCTACTCTAGAAGTTTGATCATTTTGAGTGGAATTGTGTTTAACCTCAACTAAGTGAGTGAAAAAAGGAAGAAGGTTCTCTTATCTCATTGTCTTAGAGATCTCAAAAAAATGTTTAAAAATGAAGTGATTATTTTCTTGACTGATCAGGGATGGATATAAGTCTAACTCATTCATTGCAGTTAATGACACAAGTTAAACAAGTAGAAAGCAGGAGAGTAGAGAATTCACATAGAAAGGTACATGCTGGCTTTACATCCAGTCAGATAAGCTTTTGGTTTCTATGAAGTGTTGTCACTCTGTACCTACTAAAATATGGATGTGGAACCATGGTGATATGTGTTCATTTTTAAGGTCTATGATTTTTCTTATAACTTGTGTGACATGCTATTTTAAGTTCCTCTCAATTTTCCTACTCAAAAAAAAAAGTAATCTTTAGTAGTTGTGATTCTTATGATTCTAGGGTCTGGATATGATGTCTTTGAAAATAAATGGAATTGGTTTTTTTTCTTTTTTTTTTTTAGGCTGTGCTCCTGCCTTTGCATAGTCTTAGTTACTTTCTCACCACTGAGACACAGTACCCAACACCCATAATTGTTAGGAGGAAAGGTCTATTTTGGCTTCATAGTTTGTAGAGATTTCAGTCCATAGTCGGCTGGCAGGGTGGCATGGCAGAGAAGGAACAGCTTATGGCACGTTAGACAGGAAGCAGAGGGATTATGGAAGGAGGGAAGTAGATAGATCCTTCCAGGCCACACCCTCACTGAGCCATGTCCTCCAACCAGGCTTTACCACTCAGTATCAAATTTAGCTATAAACTCATCAGAGGATTAATCCACTGATAAGTGTCACTCCCCTATAATCCAATTACCTCTCCAAAGCCCCATCTATGAGAGCTGGAAGCTTTGAGGGAACATCGAGATAGCATCCACCCTTCAGTCAGTGATGTTTCCTGAGAGGAAGAGCCTTCTACTCTCATGGAGCCAGGGATTGGGATAAGAGAACTGAACATTAAAGGTTTTAACTGGAAGGAAAGGGGTAAGTGTAGTAATAGTTCCTATACTTTCATAAATGGATAGAGAGTAGGTAATTTTAGATGGGTAGGATTACCTTTGAATAACTTCTTTCTTTCTTTTTTTCTTGAAACAGGATCTCACTATGTAGTTCAAACTGGTCTTGAGCTCATGATCCTCCTGCTTCAGCCTCTCAAGTCGTAGTATTACAGGCATGTGCCACCAGGCCCAGTGAATAATTTCTTATTTTACTTGGCTATACTATCTACATTTACTTCCTTTTGGTTTTTCAAAAATAATCTTGACATAGCTAAAAGAAAAATCTTGATGACAACAGAGGCGGTCTTACTCCAAACGTGCCAAATCCGGGCCACATGCAAGCAGACAGATGTGAGTCATCCACAGTGCCTCTACCGGTCACAAATTCTTTACTCAGCTGTGATCAGTAATGATTGTGTTTTCTCTTTAATGGCCCACAAGATGGGTGGCAAGGAAAGTCAGAAAAATGAATGGCAGGTGCTTTGCTGTATCTGGTCTTTACTATCACATTGGGACCATAAATTCTTGGATCCCAATCATTGATTTTTGATATCACAATATGTCTTTAATTGTCTAAAGAGTTATTTAATATTTCCAACAAGTTTGCTCTTGGTGTGATTAAATTTTGTACTTCATTTTATTGAAGTCTGTTATTTAATAAAAAATGAGAGTAAAATAAAATAAAAGCAAACAGGGAAAGATATCTTAATTCCCAAAGGCTAGGAATGGCTACTATGAGATTTCCCATTTTCATGTTCTATTTCATTATTCCATGGTCTCTCCAGGGGAAGGTAAGTACCACAAACATCAAATGTAAGCAAACAAGAGGGTAAGAGGGAACAGTAAATGAACATTGCTAAATTCTTAGGATTCCAAATGAATATATAATGCTGGGAACAAGAGTTCAAAGATTAGTTGTTTCTATGGATAGATATTTGCAAGCAAAATATTGGCTCATCCTGCAGTACAAATTACTCTATGAATTACAGCTGAATACTTTTATGTGTTAATTGCATTGTGTTCTATAATCAACACATGTTTTTCCTTACTTAATGAGATAAAAACAGTAATTTATTTTCTTTGTCAAGACTTTCTTATCATCTAAAGGAAGCTTTATCAGATCAACTTTAGCTGGCAATTTAAAATCCTCAATGATTAGTACTATTGTCAATGCAAGAACGTAGGAAGGAAATGTTTTTGTAGGAAGAAAATAAGTGAGCTTACTTAGACTGAAGGACTTGAGGACTCAGAATTAGCAAGTGTTTGATTTTCATGTATGGTGTACCTATTATCATTAGAGATTAGATAATAATTGAGAATTGTAAAAGATATACTATCCCTAGATGTGTGCAGAACTTTTTAAAACTCAATTCTCCTTGAATAAATTATTGCAAAGAGGGGAATGTTTACAAAACCAATAATATAGTATAGGGCTGGGGATTTAGCTCAGTGGCTCCGCCACCTGCTTCACAAGTGTAAGGTCCTGCGTTTGATCCCCAGTACCAAAAACAAAAACCAAAACCAAAAACCCAATATAGTATTATCTCTCAGCTCATTCTTTTTCTTTTGTCTAAATTTGTTCCGAATAGTCCAGAAAAATTAAGGCAAACAAAAACAAGAATAGTACTTCACGATAATCCATATCTAACAAAATATTCATCCTCACGTTTAAGACTGCGCAGCTCACATAACTAACAGAATTTAAGCATAACCTCACAATGGCAATGAGGCCTGCAAGGCCCATTTACCACTTTAGTTTGTGTCAGGAAAGAATTGCACACAACTGAGTTTCAGATTAGGAGGAGATGACAGGGTGGTTTGAATGTGGGTTGTATGTGAAGGCTGATACTTGTCACTAGCCATGTCTCTGATGGCGTATTTGCCCAGATTTGTACCCTGTATACATTTTTTGGGAAACAATGAGCCTAATGTTGTCACTAGTTGTCAAACACTCAGGTATTAGGCCTGGTTTCAAAGTTGATGGCCTTTTATTTGAAGCAACATGTCAGCCAATTTTATTTGGAAAGACATGAAACCAGAAGACCTGCAGTACAGGTTAGCTTTGTCTCCTTCCATACTAACTGTGTGACATTGTATCCCATATCTAACCTCTCTGAGATGGTTTTCTTATCTGTACAGTGTGGGGAGAAAAATATTCACTTTCTATGTCCAATTTGTGACAGAGACCACTACATGAAAACAACCAGGTGGACTCTACTTGTGGAGGCTGACATGGTATATAGTAATTTGGACTCCCAAGGAGGTTCCCTTATAAAGTGCTGAGCTTCAGTGTATCTTGGCTAAATGATAGGTAATATTTATTAGACACTATACTAAGAAACTTATATAGACAAACACATTTATAATAAGTGCATAACCCCACAGTGAGGTAACTATTATTATCACCCCTATTTTACAGGTAAGGGAAAGGAGACTTTAAAAGGCTAGGTTCTTGCAGAGATAATCACAGGAACAGGGAGAAGGGCCAGGTAGGCATGACCTCACAGTCCTTAAAAAAGCTCACATGTAAGCTTATGACCCTATTTATAACTGAGGCTATGCCCACAGACGTTGTGCATGGTCATTAGTGCCAGAGAGGAAATCTGAAGCCATGACCTTTTGGCTGAAATAAGTCTTTCAAGAAGGAAATTGGGGTAGATCCTGAATCTGCTGGAAAACTTTAGGCTGGGCTATCACTCTAGAAACCTGTAGCTTGTGTTTGAATTTCCAATTTAAGATTCTTATTTCTTTTAGTTTCCTTCCATTTTAAAGTTAAATATAATTCCTTTTTATAGGTGAAAATGTTTTGCACTTTATAGACTTTTGTTTACTTTCCTTATCTAATATTCTTTTATTCATTTGTATTCTTCTTAGACTTTAAAGCTAAGTTAAAAGTGCATTTCAGAGGTTCAAAATCCAAGGAAAACCTACAAAACAGTCTTAAAGAATTAAATAAGTTTCTTAGATACAAGTACAAGTTAAACTCTCCATGCCCCAAAAAACTGGCTTTCTTATCTCAGTCATTTAGGGTCCACACTGATAGAAATTAGAGCTGGAAACATCAGTGGAGCCTGATGAAGCAGCTTCTTTTAGTCTTTTAAACTGGGAGGAAGTTCCTGAGTCATCAACCATCCAGTAGAGCATAAATATTCCGTCATCTTAATTTTTCTTAAAATATTTAGTCTTTGTTACAAATAAGCTCTTTTACTATCTACTTTAGCTTGTGTATTTTGATTTATTCAACTATTGACTTGTCTGATCATTAACTACTTGTAAGATCAATAAATTATGATTCTTACTATTGTGGGGGGGCCTTACCCCCCCCCCCCCGCTAGAACTCTTGAGTGCCTTTTACGGGCATGTCTAAGCCTGCTGCAAGTCTACCCGGCAACAAGGAAGTAGCCCCAGTACCCTCCCCTTGCTCCCTCCCTCTAGCCCTACGGTATATATGCTGTAGCAGCTTCCGCAATAAACGAGACTTGATCAGAAACCTGTCTTGTCTCCATCTCTCATGTCCCCTGTCCTTTGTCATTCTCACTCCCCCTCTAGGGTCTCCGTTGACTTACCCGCAGGCCGGGACATACTATAAATACAGGCATTGGTGCATCCTGATATTAAAAACAACCCCCTCCAAGAAAAAAAAAAACACCTCATTCCTACAAATCATTTATGAACTATATTTGCCTACATACTAAAGCCTCAAAAATATGAGAATATTCTCTGAGCTAAATCACAAAAGAATGTCTATAAAAAATGAAAACCATTTAAAGCCTTTTATTTATTCCTAAAGAAATACAAAGACTTCATGTCAAATCCTCAGTGACAAGAAAGGCTCTTTCCTCATGCAATGTAACACAGGGAGACCTACAGTTCTCTTACCTGGCTTGACAGTTTCCATGACCTACTTGGTTCTACCTGTTTTCATAAAAGATGATATCTCTTGATATGAGCCTCTAGAATTTTTTAAATTAAGGTTGGAAAAGGAGACTTTCATAGCTATCAGACATTGAATTGTTTTAGGGATCTTGGTAAGGGGAATGAAAGTCATTGCAAATACAATGTTGCATTCACTGATTTGCATATACCAACCTTCAGTTTTATCACATAAATAATAAATGTTCTAGATGAAGTGGAATACAAGCTCAGATCTAAATGGGCATAGGCACTATAATGATGAAATCTGTAGTATCTTTGAATCTTTGATCAAATGCTAAAGTCAGGGTCTTTGATGTGAGGATATGAAATCTCTCAGCCATTTTACAACTCTACTTTTTATTCTTTGTTTAATCACTTGTATATATAGTATAAATTTATATAAAATGTAATATAGCTCTACATTTATACTTTTGTATCGTATGTATGATACAACTCTAATTGTAGTGCAGGCTAAGGAAATATATTTTTCCATATGTATCTTCAATAAATATGGAAAAATTAGAAAATATGTGAGAATGTATGTAGAAGGACTAAAAGTATGTATTCTAGTATGTAAAACTATAACAGAGTTTATTAGTGTAAATTAAAATCAGAAAAGGGGAAAAGGGTACTATAACTCTGGTTTCATAAAACCTAAAGATAATTGTCATTACCTTATCTTTAGCTTTAGTGAGCTTGTTAGGACTGAATTCTGGAACAATGCATGCTCTCACAGCCCTGGGTGCAAATCCTAACATTATCACTTACTAGCTATGTGAATTACTTAAACTTAGTGAGGCTAAGTTTTCTCATTTGTCAAAGACTTGAAAACCTGTTTACCTTTCTTGATAGTCTAAATACTAATGTTAAAATAACTCTTCAGGCCAAGATAGTTACAAACTGTAATGGAAATTATGGCAAATTGTCTTTAGTGTGGCTGTCAGAACACATGCCCTTAGAACTAGGATTGTGTCAGGCAAAGCTTGGGGAAAAGTACAAAATCAACCCATACCCAAAGAGCTGTGAAGGGAGTTGTCCTTGTTTATGATTGTCCCTCTTACTAGAAGAGGCTGAGAGGACAATGTCTTTCTAGATAAATTATTTGCAATTACATCATTGTATAATTCAACTTTGTGCAATTTCAATAATGAAGTAGGGGAAAAATATAGCTACACTAAATTACCTGCTCCCTGCTCAGATGTGAATATTTAATAGCTCAGTCAATGGCAAAGCAATTATAAATGTCTACAAATAAAAAATAATTTCTTATTCCTGGTATGCCAACATATGTATCTGTCTCCTTTATGGGTCACAATAGAAGTTTGAAAAGAGACCTGGGAGCTATTTGTCATCCTTTGTTGTCCTTATAATGCACTGAAACCAGGTACCTTTATCTTCTTAGTATAATATGATTCATTACTATGTACTTACGTACAAAGTACATAGGCATTTGGATATAGTGTCACCAGATACAAAGTAGCAACATGCAGTAGATTAATATAGAATACATGACTGGCTTCATCAGTATGTGACCTGTTTTACACAAAGCCACCAGCTCAGAAGGTCCTTGGAGTAGATCTGATGCTCTGTTGATGCTGTCTTAAAATTCTTAATAATTTTATTTTTGATCCCATGTTTTACAAGTCCAGTGGACAAGGAGCATGAAAAATGGCAGTTCATTCTTCACTACCTCATTTGGACTCATGATGTCCCATAATGAAAGAATTCTGGTGGACCTATATGTAGGAGTTTAGCAAGACTGAAAGCAACTACAGGGCAAGCATGCTACCATCTGCCCTGGTAAGCTGGGGTGCAGCCAGCTATCCTCTTGAAGCAGAATTTGCTTCAAAAAGAAAGAAGGAATGGCATTCTAAGAAATATGAATAGCCACAGAATTTATACTCCTTTATACCTCCTTTCTTACTGCTATTAATTTCCTCTGTTAGCCAACTAGTTATGCTGAAATGATGCCATACAAAGCAAGGGGAAAGGTAGGGCAAAACTTAGTTCCTTTTCTTTTCAACCCTTCTGTGCTCATCTGCAAGATGAGGGTGAAGAACATTTATATAATGTGTGTATAATCATGAAGTGACATAAAAACAATTGAGCTGGTTCTGTGGAGCGATCCCATTGTTATGCTAAGAACCGACTATGTAGGTAGGCACAAGTTATGAAATATGAATTGTATAATGTGATTCTGCATACAAATTAAATACTCATATTTGAATTTAAAACTGATGTTAATATAAAGATGAATAGCAAAATTCATGATAATAAAGTTGTAAGCTTTCTTTATTTTGAACCATTTAAGTAATTAAAAAATATGACAAGTCAAGAGAAACTAACTGGAAGAACAAGAAAAGCTGTATATTTTAATAACTTCAATGGCACCTTTCCCAGTTTTTGAATAAGGAATCACATTTTTATTTTGTATTAGGCCCTGTGAATTATATAGCCTACCTATCAGTGACAGGGTAACATAGTGGTTAATATCAAGGACTTTGAATGCACTATTTGAATCATGATTTGCCACTTAGTTATTACCTTAGTTAACTTTTTAAATTCTTCATTTTTCCATTATTTATTTATTTAGCCAATCTATGTTTATTGAGCCTACTATGTACATAATGAGGGACAGAACATACTCTTTCTATCTTCATAGACCTTACGTATTACAGGGGGAGACACACATTAAACCAATAAATAAAAAACAAATGTAGAAATATAACAAATGATGATACCTTCTGCCAAGAAAGATCAAGATTTTTTGGGAAAGATAATTAGGATGATGTTTAGGCCTAATTTACTTTGTGAAGTGTAATATTTAAATTCAGACAGAAGATGAATAGGAGATAACTAGAAAAAGAAGAAATATAAGTACCCGTCTCATGAGATACCTATGAAGGTTATATGGGTATAGGGGGTATAGGATGCCTATGTAAAACATTAGTACAGTCCTAGCAGCCATAGATAGTGAATACATAACTTTTATCATGATTGGATAACAGTCTAATTTTTAGTTTTATCTTTACCATTCATCCATATTGAATAATGTGCATATAAATATTTTTCTAGAAAGTTCATTGTCAATATAGTCATTCATTTATGGTATTTAACTGACCCATCAACATATGATACAATTGCATTGCATCATTTCTCTCTTTTTTATAGCCTTTCCTCATACACACATATCAGTTTCTGATAAATTTATCCAGGTCTGTAATTACAGTGGTTGTCTGTCTCAGTTAGGTGTTATTGCATTATGGTAACATACTTGCCTTTGGGCACAATCACATTTCAATTAAAGAAAGGTGGTGAAGACATTTCTATCCTGTCATTTATTTTCTTTTACTTGTCACTGATTTTAATAATTGTTGTGAAAGTGAAAAAGAAAAGTGCCTTTCTTCTCTGTGAGTTGTCACTTTTGCCTCTCTCTTGCTGCTAATCATGGAATGGAACTTCTTTGTTGCCTCTTGTGTGATGGAACTGGAGTTCTGAGGACAGGTTAGTTTCTTGTGAAAACAGAGGCAGCTAGAGGAGGCTTGGGGACATGGAATGATCCATAGAATAACTGTGGTAAAATTGAAGCTGGTCACTGCTATCACTTATCCTACTTTTCCAGTTGCTCTCTTATTGCCTTCTCTCTTTGAGCAGAGTACAGACTTCTCAGGAACAATGTGCCTCTACTTCATCCTTAGTTGTCATCCCCTAAACCAGCGGTGGTGAATCTATGGCACATGTGTTCTTTTTCTTTTAAGATAAAAGATGTTAATGTATGAGCTATTTTTCCAAACTAAAACCTCAGTATTCAAGTTTAATTTCAGTGTTGGCACTTTGTGATAAATAAGCAGGTTTTGGGTTGCAATTTGAGCACTTGTCTCTAAAAGGTTAGGCACAGCAACCCAATAAATTTCTGTTCTTAGGGCTCAGGATTTAGCTCAGTGGTTTTGCTGCCTGCTGCACAAGTGCAAGGACCTGAGTTCGATCCCTGGTACCAAAAAAAAAAGACGTTTCTGTTCTTTATAAATGACCCAGTCTGTGGTATTCTGTTAAAGGAACATAAAACTGTATGGAAATAACTTTATTTTTTGGCCTAGACGTTGGTAGTCAAAATTATGTAGCCTTCAAGTCCCACAAGAGTCTTACTTATTCCTCACTCTAACTGTGCACATCTTATCAGAATCTCATTGTTAAGATGGTAACAACCTTTTTATATGATCCTTTGTGCCAGTTATCTTGGGATCCATGGAATTATAACAGTACTATTTCACATCTCTCATTTACTTGAGTTTTGAGTGTCTTTTTGTTTCTGGCAACCAGAAAGTCCCCCCAAATCATTCTTCTCAATAAATTTGCATTTTTGGAGGACCTTGGGAAACACTATCTATGATCAATTGAATGTCATCCCAACTATTGAATGCCTACACTATCATTAATCTTCATAATATCTCCAGCAGATAACTGTTATTATCAACATTTTACAAGTGAGAAAATGTCCTTGGAGAAGGTAACTTGCTAAAAATCAACCAACTGGAAAACAGGGCTGGATTGGAACTCAGCTTTGTCTGACTTCACAGTGTGTTCTTTCCATGTATCATGCTGTATGGCAAGGTCTAAAACCACAGGAATTAGCTGTGGCTGATGGAGTTTTACACATAATATTGAAGATATAGCTGTTGAATGTTAGAACAGGCACAAGCCACACAGATCATTAATTCAACCTCTCATTTTTACATTAAAATTACTTGTCTTAGAAAAAGTAGTTCAAGTTTTCAGAGTAAGTGTTGGAACAGAGATAAGAATTTGAGTCTTCTGGCTTCGGTTAATTAAATTTAACCTATCCTGATTATGTAAGAGAACCTTAGTTATAGTCTGATGGTACTTCTGCTTCAATACAAATTCTTGTTAATTCATATCTAATAATTTGCAGTTTGTAATTTTGAAAGAATACCTTAGTAAGCAATATTAAAGTTGTTAAAATGCCAACTCCTTTAAAAAGATGTTTAAACTTATTCCATATGTTTATTATAAATAACTTACTTTTTAAATCATTTAGCTTATTTAGAAACTAGGAAAATGACAATACTTCCTATCACTTATCAATTATTTGCTAAGATTTATATACATTGTTTGCAATCCATATACAATATGGTATAGTATTTGCAAGGACAACAAAACTTGGGAAAATTAAGTAATTTATACAAGGACCCCAAACTATAACAAGTGAAACAGGATTTTTTTTATCCCACACCATGTTGACTACAAATAGCAAGTGTTTTACCAATTTTGATGAAGCTCAACATACATGAAATTCAAAATGTGAGCATTAAGATATGGCTTATATTATGCCCTTGTTACTTTGGGTTTCTTTCTTACCATCTGTAAAATTATTATGGCTTCCATTGAAATCAGCAATCTGGTCAATAGCTTTTAAATATTCCTCAAACAGAAAACTTGGTAGATAAATACTCAGGAGTTGTGGATTTTCTCATTAAGCAGGAATAGCCTTTGAAGAAAAGATTATGATAAGAAAAACAGCTCAGCTGGTCTGAGCTTTAATATTTAAGAATTATTTCTGTATTTTAAACTGAAGTTCAAGGATTTAGAAGATTTACTTAAACTTGTAGGGAAAAAATATCCTGGAAATTCTATCATCCAGAATACTGGAGCATCCCAAGATAAACCAGAATTTATGATGAAATTCTGATATTTTCTTTATTTATTTTTTTGGTCCCAGGAATTGAACTCGGGTCCTTGTTCTTGCGAGGCAGGCGGTGAAACTACTGAGCTAAATCCCTGGCCCAAAATTCTGATATTTTAGAAATATCTTTTTCCAAAATGCTCCTTGGCTATGTTATCATTGATTAAACTGATATTGATTTTTGTTCTTCCTGAATAAACAGAGGTTTATAAAAGGCAATATTCTTTACCAATACTTTCTCACCCAGGATTCTATTAGAAGGAAAGTACACAGGACTGGATAGTGTTCGGCCAATGGCCATTATTATGTGAGATAAAATGAATATAAATTCAGTACAGTGCCTGATATACAGTAAAAATTCAGTAAGTGTTATCTATCACTATTTTTGTTATTAATCATGGAAAGATGCCAGAAAAACTATCAGCAATGTGGATGGCTTCTTAAAACAAACATAGCATTTTGTCAAATGCTTCATCAGATATCTAAGCATTAGAAGCTAGTGGTAAAATAGAGCAGCTGTATGTAGCTACAAGATGGGCTCTGGCTCTCATCTGGCTTTGTGCCAGCTATGTCAGAACCCTTGTGGATTGCTGTGGAAGTTTGATCTGACCTGCTGATGTGACATTGCTGACACCACAGTCCGGCCAGAGCCACCTGCCATGTATCAACACTTTTCCTTCTGCAAGTGCCACATACTTCTAATAAATATCCAATTTCTCACTCAGAGAATAAGCTTTCTTTTCTTTTCTTCTTGAACTTAGTGCCTCAATTCAGGTTCCACTGCAGTGTGATAACTATTCTGAATGTTACAGCAGAGAAGCAGGCTCAAATCATTTTTCTCCTCGTAGTTATCTAAAGGGAAAAATTGGCAAGCCAAACACTCTGCTAACATAGTCACATCAATCCAAATTATTTTAACTATAAAGGGTAAAAAAAACCCAGTTCAATATCCTGATAATTATTCTCAACCAGGGTTCACAACCTTTGAGAGGCAGCTTGCCAAGGTCCTGGACATCACCATCTGGAGGGTGAGGGCTAAATGCTGACTCCTGTCATGAAATAGGAAGAATGGATGAGCACTGACCTTGGATAATTCCCAAAGGAAGTTGCTGATGAAGGTTAGGGCCAGCTATGATTCTGTTGTTAATTTAATAGGAAGCTGGTTGCAAAATTTCCAGCTCAGGTGCCAGTGAAAATTGACATGTGTGAAAATTTGACTCATGGCTCAGATGTTTTCTCTCTTTAGTATCAACAGTTCAAATTTCTAGGTAGTGCCAATGTAGCTCTCAATGATTGGACTACTTAGATGTCTAGATTACACATTCCTTGTTTGAGGTTGTTTTCTGCTCTTTTCACTGGAATGATATAAACAGAGCTAAAATAATGAAGAATCACAAAGGTGAACTAATTCAACTTCCTGGGCAACTGAATTAGGAAGGTAAGGTCTCCATTTGAATGTAATCAACTAGTGATCCTATCATCCTAATTTCACCTGGTTTCTACTATTTCCTGCCTTACTCTCTGCATCAGTATGGTGATTAAGGTGAATTGTCAGTTTGATTGGAGTGGGGGCCACCCAGAAGATTAGTAAAGCACACTTGTAGATGTGTCTGAGTAAGTGATGGAGGTGTGACCTTGGGGTCTCTGTCAGGTCTCTGTTCCTTCCTCTTTGGTTCTGTTTCCCTGCTCTGCAGCCCAGCTGCCATGAATTGAAGAGCCTTGCCTCATCTGACCTTGCTGCTTTAGAGCCAGATGACCATGGGCTGAACGTGCTGAATTGAGCCAAATAAACCTCTCCTTTAAGTGAGTGGTGTAGAGTATTTTGCCAGCAAAGAGAAAGCTGACTAATACTGAAAATTGGTACCAGGAGTGAGGCCATTGTTGTGACCGTACCTGACCCTGTGGTTCAAAAGCATTAGGAATTTGTTGTTTATAGGAGATTTTTGGAAAGGTTTGGAGATGCTATCTTTAGAGGCCTTAAAATGCTGTAAGCAGAGCCTGACAGGTGATTCCAGTTGGAACTATAGTAGACCAGAATGCTGACATAAACACAAATAGTGAAGGTAAGCCTCGTGAGGTTTCATGCAGTATGGGGAACAGGTCATGCCTGTCATGTTCTGGCAAATAGCTTTGCCAGGGGTCAGGGAAGCTTCTGACCAGATTTCAAAAGAAGGCCTGGAAGGCCAGGCAAAGAGCCTCAGGGAGGTCAGTGGGTGAAGTGGAGAGAATGAAGCCTAAGGTACAGTAGAGACCCCAGGAAGTTGAAGATGTCAAGAATGTAAAATATCTGCTGAGAAAAGTTCCAGGTTGTGAACAGAACTAGTCTGAGAGAGAGGCTATGTGGGCTACAAGCAAAGAGGCCATAGAGGTGGGGCTTCTCCAACTCTTTGGAACACACATTTCAGTATCATTTGCCCCGAATGCCTGGCATGGAGTTACAAGACTTAATTATCACCCTGCTGGGTTCCAGTCTTGATTTGGTGCTATTTTTTCTATCCCCTATTCTTCCCTTTTGAAATGGGAACGTTTACCCTGTGCCATTGTACCTTGGGATCAGTTAACTTGTTTTTATTTTTATAGGTGTTCACTGCTAAGAGTCTACCTTGGACTTTTTAGCAATGGTGAGACTGTTGAGGAAGGGATTGTTATATTTCAGTTGTTAGCCAGAGAGTTGCATTATTTTAGGTGAAATTATGTTAGGTATATTATGGCCTTTTGTTTATTTGGAGATCTAGTATGGTTTAATGAGATGTGTTTGTTTATCAAGTTGACAAGAGGTGGATGTGCTGGTTAAGGTGGATTGTCAACTTGATTGGCTTAGAGGCCACCAGGGGATTAGTAAAACACTCTTATGCATGTGTCTGGGTGGGTCATAGAGGTGTGACTTTGGGATCTATATTTTGTCACTTGTGGTGCTGTCTGCACCTTCTACTCTGGTGCTGTCTGGATCCCTGCCACCATGGTCCAAGTGGTATTGCCCTACCACTCCCTTCCTCTTGCCTTGGATCCAGACCACAAAGGACTGAATTCTCCAAAATCATGAGTGAAGTAAACCATTCTTTCTCTAAGTTGTGGGTGTTGGGTGTTTTGTCTAGCAATGAGAAAGCTAATATGATCACATAGGAAAGAGTTGTGAAAGCTTTAAATCTTCATTGTAAATGGAACCATGTGGCAGAAATTGTTACATACCTCCCAATATAGCTAATATATATTTCTGAGTAAAAGAACTAAAATGCTGATGTTCATCTTGGTATTACTGTCATTCAAATAGATATTAATCCAGCTTGGTAAATTGTGTGACTAAGTCCTTGCCAATGAAATATATGCAGAACTATTAGTACTTTTAAGCATTTTTATAAAAGGGAGTAGAACATCTTTATTTTTCTCCTTTCTACCATCTGTTGCCTGGTACATAAATGTAATAGCTGGAACTTCAGCAGCCTTCTTTGCCCATGAGGATAAGGGGCACACCTTAATGGTGGGGAACCAATAATCTGGAAAGTGCATAGCGCCCTACTTTCTATCTTGATGTTTCCTTTATGGAGAAGTCAAATCTATTTCTATTTTGTTTAAATTAAATTGCAAAAAATAACCTTCACACAGAGAATTACAGGCTTTAGAGAAGGCTTTGAACCTTGCGCTTATTAGCTCTTGTCCTCCCTTAAACAACTGTTTAGAAACCTATGTACTTTTTGCATTCAATAAATACTTATTGAAGAAATGAATCTTAACCATCTAAGGACAGCTTGTATTACACCCACAGAACTTGATCTCAACATTTATTGTCAAGATGATTAAAATTCTTGTATTAACTTTATCTGTTTTCCTATTTTTTAAGTGCTCAAAGTTTGCATGTTGATTGGGGCCATAATATTTTAATTATTATGTACGTCATGGTTATATCATTTCATCTAAATATGATATTGATGTAAATGAAGAAAAAACTGTGAATAGCCTTTTTATCTTGTCACAGTCTTGTGCGATGGCCACAGTGGAAATGTGGCTATGCAAACTGAGGCTACCACTCAGCTTATTTGGGGAAGTGTCCCACAAATGATTCAATAAGGAATAGTACTATTTAGGAGAAAGAGTATGAATAGAGATAATTTTGCAACTGTCCCTTTTATAAGTATAATTAAACTTCTATGAATTATCTCCTTTCTTTCTACTGGCACATTTTAGCAACAAATACACATGGCAAAATATTTCCATTATAAACCTCCACAGACTTTGTTTCCTATCGTATCCTTTTATTTAAAGATCAACTTCATGAGAGATTAGTCTGAACCAACTTGTGTCCTCACCCCCATGAGGCTTTTCTTATCTAATTAGCTTTGGCTTTGGCTTTCCTCCATGCCCCAGTTTTCAACATCAGCTTTTTTTTACTGTGATCCTATCTTAATTCAGTCATATTTTGAGGCACCCCTAATTTATACATATTCTTGGAAGCCTATCCTGTCTAAAAATCTTGAGAACTCCCCAGGCCAGTCTTTATTCGCTATTGTCCATGCTGAAATGGCAATATTGTTTTATTTGGGGTTCTCTCTTGCTAGTCCCTTTCCCTCACTCTCTTATCAAGACCTCACATATCATGGATTTTCTGATGACTCATACTATACATTTTAGCTCCTGAATTCAGAGTTGTATTTCTATAATCACTAACAAAACCCCACAGATCTAAGACTGAATACATCTACCTCAGATTCTAAATTGCTGCCTCCTTCTTCTCCTCTAGGAGTCATCACTTTTTGGTGTGAGGTACCACCATTTTCCTTCTCTCTTTGCCTCGGAAAACTCATTTACTCTTTAAGATTAATAACATGTTTCACTTTGATCATGGGCTTTTTCTCTTCTGTGCTTCTGTCCCTTGTCCCTCTTAGCACCGAAGTCTTGCTTGTGCTTAAAATTTTCAGTTTATGTTGCCATTACTAATTTCTTTGTAAAATACCTTCCCTCCACTGTTAGTGCTTTTTGAGCAGGACTTCCGGTTTTTTATCTCCATGGCTTTAGAATCTACCAGTGTCATACAAACGAGAAACTCCAGAAATGCTTCTTCTTTTTTTTTTTTTTTTGGTACCGGGGATTGAACTTGGGACCTTGCACTTGCTCGGGGCAGGCACGGGAACCACTGAGCTAAATTCCCGGCCCCAGAAATGCTTCTGAATAAATGAATGAATATTTTCTCAACCTTTGCAAAGAGTTAGTTTAGCTCTATTAGTCACTGATTTATCCAATTTTCCATTTGCTAGACTTTACTCATCTCCCATTTTAGCTAGTCTTTTTTATACTTAAATTCCTATTCATTTTAAAGACTTAAGTAACAGTAGTAGTATGTGTGTTGAAATTCTTTTAGAAAAATAATAGTAATATTTTCTGGTTTTCACATTTCTTGAACCAAAAGAACACAGCTATTTACATGGTGGGAATGGAAAAGTTCTTGTCAGAATCTAATACCAATCGTATGTATACCATTCACGGGATAATTGTGATCAGAGAGCTGGCCTACCTTTTGGGTCTAACATTGTGATTAAAGCCTCCTTAATTAATGACATAGTCTAATACCAGTAGATGCTCACTATTTGTGGAATGATTTGATGAATGAGTGATTTCATCTGTTATTTCAAGTTGAGATAGTGTGTGGACTTATAGTTCACAGCAATCATGAATAGCTGACAATGACTGAGATCGGAATGTGTGCAGGAACAGTCTCTTACTGTTGTATATGTATTATCACATTTGATCCTCATAACCACCTTATAAACTACACATTATTATTATTATTATTATTATTATTATTATTTCTATTTTATAAATTGAGACACTAAGCCACATGGTTGCAGCAAATTGTCCAGAATCTCATTATTAGCAAGTAGAAGAACTGTAACTTTAGCTTGGTAGTCTGACTCCACTGTGCTCTTAAAAAATTTGCTAGAGTTCCTCTGTGATAGACAAAGTGGCTCCAAATTTATTAACAAGAGTAAATTTATATACTCAAGTACACATCTCTGAAATATGATTGCTATGGGTATGCTAAATAATAATAATAATAATAATACAATTTACATACTGGAGATTGAACCCAGGGCCTTCAGACTGATCTAGATACCAGACATTTTAAATTTTCTTATTTTGACACTGGATCTTGCTAGGTTGCAGAGTTGCCCAGGCTGGGCTCTAACTAGCAATTCTCCTACTTTGGTTCCCAGAGTGCTGGGATTACAGGCATAAACCACCATGCCTAGTCCTTGATGGTTTGAAATAAATTCATACAAGGATATTTAGAAATGGGTGATCCACAGATGGGTGAATAATAAAATCTTTCTGAAATGTCCAGAAATTTTGAGAATGGTTGCTAAATGATATTAAAAATACTTCTTCTATCTCAACCTCTGCTTATTTTACCAGTTACTAGCAGTCTACTATCATTTTAGCTATTTGTCAAGCTTTGTTAATTATTGTCCTTAGCATTATCCTCTCATTAGCCCCTCAGTTTCTACTTTTCATTCTCTTGCAAATGCTCTACTGGGGCAAATAGACTGCTTTTTTAACTTTTTCACTTTACATGTTCTCATGCTTTTATGAAACCTCTCTAAAGTATAATCTGTATATCACCAACACATGATTTTCATATTAAAGTATACAGCAAAATTTATACTCTGCAAAGGCTGTTAAATCCTGCTTAGCATATCAGACTAGGGACTCTTTTTATGAGCATTTTGGTATTTTAAAAATATCCTCAAGCTCTACTTTAGTTTCTAAAACAAATAATTATAACAAAAAACTCCTCACATCCTCAGACAAATCTAAAAGGGAATTCTTGTACCCATCTATAGAGGCAGAAAAAATACTAACTTTTGAGAGACTGGTATTTAAGAAAACAACACTGAAAAAAACCACTTAGTTAAGTAATGCAAAAAATATGGGTTGTAGTATAAAAAGTTATCCTCTGATTACTTACCCCATAGTCATTGCACTTGAAAGGTGAAAACACATAAACCGTATTGTAATAAGAAGGCAAACTCACTCACTTATCAGTGCTTAGGGAAGACTGAGCCTCTCAAAACTTCTTGGGTGAAAAATGGTAACACTTTCATTAGTTCAGTGAGACAAAAGTTTTGTAAAATAAAGCCTTCTCAGAATTTAAAAAATATTATTTAGAAATAAATGTAACTCTAGGTTTTTAAAATATAAAGGGTGATTGCATTTGCTTGATAATCTATGAGCATTTTACTGACTAGGGAATCCAATTTAGGGTTTAGGTTCAGCCCACATAGTTTTGTAACATGCCCAACTTAAGAGGTCACAAAATGCTTCCATCAATGGGATATATGGTGGGTGAGATCTTTTCAGGCCACTTCTGATTAGTGATGGGAATGCCTAAATTAAACTTGGCCCTCGCATGCTTAACAAAATGCTAATTTAGCTGTTAGTTCAGCCAAATTTATTTTTCTGTTGAGGAAAAAAATACACAGTGCCTTAACATACTGAAATAATTTCTTTTTATTCATTATCAAGAAAGACTGACCATAACTTGTATAGACATTTCCTCCACACTGGATCATCCAAGAAAAATAAAACTGGCTTTGTAAAAAATAAATTATGATTTGAGTTAGGTAGCTCTATGCAATAGAAATGTTGTTTGGGATAATGACATTTCTGGCTGGTTGCCTTGTCTGATGCTCCCAGAAGTGGTTTCCATTGAGACTGTTAAATAAAAGGATTGATGTGTTATGGAACTTGAGTCAGTGGTGCCACTTGTATGAGGATTAGTTGACTCTTTGATTTATTTTGACATTTCATTTTATACCTCTTTTTGAAATCAACTCTTGGCATTGTGGTCAATCAAGCTCCATCTATAAACTACTTGGTGTACTTTTATTTTGAGATATTTTAAGTGTGTTCTGATTAGTCTTATCAAAAACTTTGCTAAAAGTAAGTGAATCAAAGGCTTTATATGAGAAGGGGAGGAACTGGGAAGCCCTGCAGATAAGTATGAAACAATAAAATTTCCATTTCTATCCTTATCATCACCATTATCATCAATCAAAAAATGTGTTACTTTCTCATGTGTACTTTTGTTTTCTGCATTTCCTTCAGCATAATCTTGCTGGAAGGAGCATACATTTGAGAATTATTTAAAAATATGCTAATTTAAATTTGGCCTAAGTCCTCTCCTTCTTAAAAGGCAAGAGAGTGTGGAGACTACACCATATGTGATAATTCACTGGCATTCTTACCAAAATATGTCTGATGTAAAGAAATAAATCTCATAGTCTCATCAACAGAGAAAATACAAAACATTAAACAGCCATGTGTTTCATTGCCAATTATCCTGTTTTATAATTAAGGACAAACATTTTTCCTACATATGGTTTTTTCTTAAAATCAAAGCAGATCAATAAGGCAAAAAAAAATCTTTCTGGGATAGATATATAATAGATACAAATATAGATAGCTTGAACTCATCTATTTTCCTGGTTTGATTATTATAAAACAAAACTACGTTTTGTTATATGGTTAGCATCTTCAAGTACATACTCAATGTCAGGATAAGAACTGACTAAATCTCTAACATTAGGAACTTGCAAACTTTGTTGGAGAACAAGAATTCCAGTCATCAATCCAGTCTTCATTAAGTGTTAAAATATGTGTGTGACCTAAAGTGCTACAGTAATTCAGTGGAAGGAGGTCATATTTAAACTGCACCTTCAAGGTTAAGTAGGGTTTCAGAGGGATGACATGCATACCAAATGGTATTTAAGCCTGGAATAAAATCTTAAGCAAATGTAGGAAAACAGAATGAAACACAGTTGGGCTGGGGTAACTGCATAGGTAGTGAGTTTAGGGGATGGTGGCAGTCTAGGCTATACAAAAGTCAGGTGACTTCTGAGTGTGCTTAGTGCTGAGGATTAACTTTCCAGTAGTTCATTAACCACTAAAGGACAAGGACAAATGACTTGGAGCACTGTAAGCATCTTAGGGGTAGTAATACCCATATGAAATAAAATTATAGTAGTTCTTCTAGGTCATTGTGGATTTAGTCTTCTGCATAACAAGACATTATGCAATAGTATTTTGGAAAAAATTCCTATAGACCCACTGCAAAAGCAGGGGGCTTAGTTTGGACATACCATTTTATATCTTGGCTCACATGGGAAGAGATAGTTGTTCTGCAACTTGTGTCTCTACATAGCTCTTCTCAATGGAAGAAAGAATTTCCAAGTGATAATTATGTATTTATGGATTGAACCTGACAATTAAACCCAGGTGCCAAACTGCACAGTCTATATGACAATATTTTGTAAAGATCACCTGTACCTGAGTACAGGCCTCAAATGGATTATTTTCTAAACTATCAAGCTGGGATGGACCTAACCCAAGAAAGTGTGTAGACAGGAAATAGGGTGAAAGTTATCAGAGTGTTGGGGAATGTGGATTATTACTGCAGCACACTGGAGGTATGAAGGGGTTGTTTGGAAAATGAGTCATCAACATGGGCTACCAAGAGTTGGTTCTGTATCCAGTTTCTACAATGTAGACAGAAAAGATCATTTTTGTCTATTTTTGAATATTTACATTTTTCCTCCATTCTGGTTTTGCTCTGCCTTATTGTTTCTCCTATTGCATCAGCATTGTATCCTACTGCCTCAATATAATAGAAATCAAAGAAACAGATGTGTTGGTGAGCTAGATAGAAGACTCTTTTGTTACTTTTCAGCTGTATAGCTTTAACTTTTGAGTGTGTTTTTTTAAATAGAAATAATAGTGAGGTGCTTTCAGTAAAGGTTAATTAAGGTAGGAAACCTAAAATAGCTAAGCCTGAGCTAGACATCTACAAATGATGCATTGGAAGTTAATTTAGTCATTTCCTTACTCCTTCTTTCTCACATTATCTCTCTATTCTTTTCTTTTCTTCCTTTCATCATTATCTATTTAGAAATATTTAATCATTTCTAATTTGCTAAGTACTATGTTTGGGAATAAGGATGAGTTTGATGAACTCTCCCCTGTGAAGAGAGAGAATAATCCCTGCCCTCATTAGTTTATCTAATAAGAGAGAAAAACTTTAATCAAAGCAATACATCAGTGAGTATAAAAATTGTAACAATTAATCATAAAACTGAAGTATATGGTGTTAAGTTGAATAATAAGATTAAGATCTTTCTCCCCCATTAATCTGAATCAGAAAATAAACTATCCTAGAGGAGAATTCAGAAAATTAACAGAAAAATGTAAATGCTTATGTGTTGGTGGATTGAACTTGAAAATATATGAATATTGGTACTTCTGTACTTTGAGATTACTGGAATCAGTTGTGTAAGAGATGTCACAACCTTACATATTTCTACTAGATTTTTCTAATTTATGTTTCTTTTCTTCCGTGTGTGTGTGTGTGTGTGTGTGTGTGTGTGCAGTCATCTTAGCAGACTTTGAGAGGTTTACTCTTTCCTTGATTAAATGAATCGTCTGTTCGTTGGGGGCAGGGTGTACTTTGGTGTCTGAAACAATGGGTTGCCCAGAAAATCTAAGTTCAATCATGTTACAACCCTCAAAAGGAAATCGAGCTTCTTCCCTCAGAGGAGTTTCACCATAATGAATAGAGCTGAAGCAGCCTCACAATGTGGAATCCCCTGTATGGGGCAGAACTCCCAGGGCCTGTGGTTTGGAGAGATTAGAGAACCCCAATTCCCCATCTACATAAGAACTCTTGCCACATAGTGGCAGAAGTCAGCAGTCCCAAACAGCAAGATACTCTCTTATTGGATAATAATTCATTTCTTGTTAATCCTAGAAGGGATAGATTCTTTGCAGGGAGCCTGGGGGTGTGGGGTGAGATTACTTGTTATTAAAGCACTGTGCTTGGAAATCTCTTTTTCTTACTCATCCTATCTGCCAAGGATGGGGAACTTGGGTCCTTTTGGGGTATTTATATCACATAAATGTAATCTAGTATAATATTTTCTCTTATTATAATAAAGGACTGTTTTATATAAAAACCTGGGCAAGAGAGAGAAAAGAAAGTTACCCCAAATTTGTAAGAGAAAATATGGGCATTATAGTCAAGAGCCATCATTTTAGGAGTTGCCTTTGGTGTATATTATTCAGCCATGATAATCTTTGTTTCACAAGGGTGTGGATTCACGTAGTATACCACACACAGGGTGCACCTCCTCCCTGTGTCCATGACCAAGCGGCTCCACTTCCTTTCTCAGCCTCCTCCTCATTTTTACTCCTCCCCTTTATAGCAATATTGCTTGAAAGAACTGTATCTCCGGTTCATCTCCTTTCACTCTCTTTTGTTGCCTTTTAATGAGACTGTCTTGCTCATCACAGCACAGAAACTGTTCCTTTGAATTTTCTCCAATTTATTAAATCAGAAGGTCAATTCACAGTGATCATCTTACTTGACTCCTTCATGGTATCTGACACAAGTGACAGCAAGATCCTCCTTGGCCTTACAGCTTCGAGTTCTTGCCTTCCTCCTACATAACTGGTGGCTGCTTCTCAGTCTTCTGATTGTCTAAACCCCTTGGTACTGAAGGGATACAGCCTTCAGGGTGCCCTGATGCCACTCATTCAATAATAATTTGAAACAAATACTGTCAGGACCTCTCTTGGAGTTACTTGTGGATTTCTTTTCTTTACAAGAAGCATTACATGAAAAAGCAACAGCACTATGTTTGTGTATGCATGCTTTCATTTAAAAAATAAAGCAAACTGAAAAGTCATTCTAAAGAAGGTATTTTTCTGTAGGTCTGTACTTGCACCATATATGAGCCCTTCATAAACAAGCACCAGGGCACATACTTGTTTAATGAATGCCTGACACTGAAAATAAAATAACATTTGCATTTAAAAATAAGTATTGTTAAAAAATAAAATATAAATAAGTTTTGTTGAAAAACAGAAACATTTTCTAATACTAGAATCATGCAGCAAGGTCTGTGCTCTGATTTACAAAGTGCCAAGAAGCTCGGGAAGGGCCCAGAAGCATCACTGATTTGATAAGTTCTATAGATCTCTCTGCAGATGGTAAAAAGGGCAAAGACACAGGTACTAATAAATACTCCCTCTCTAAGCTCTTCCACTTCCCAGCACTGGCGCAAAGGATGTAGAAATCTTTTGCTTCTTTGAAGGATGCTGTGGAAAATTACTTAATGGAGAGCATTCCCAAGATAAAAAGTTTGGGGACTGCAGTTAAGAATCATCATTTTAGAAGTTGCCTTTGTTTTATTTGCCTCTTCAGTAGGTAGTATGATTTCTCTTTAAAAGGAGGGGAAAAAATGGGGCTGTAAAAGAAACTTGATTTACACATAATCTTGGCCACAAAGAAGCACATTACTGCAAGTTCAAGTATATTATCAAAGTAGGTTTACAGAGAAGAGATAGTGATGATTTATATCTAAGTTTGCATATAAATCATAATTACTGAACCAGAATATTGATCCAAAAATAAAATGAAGGGCAGCCTGCATCATAAATTTTGTGACTGGGGTTCACCATATATATTTCAAGTAAATACTAGGTCTAAATTACACAGATGCTGACTTTAGTCTTACTCTTTATAAACAAAATATAGCAATCTATGAAATCAAATTATTGAGCTGGAAACATTTTAGTATAAAGACAAAAATAAGCACATATTTCAATATGTGCATTTAAGGCATAAACATTTAAACAAAGAAAAACTATATTTTTATTGTAGTGTAATTCACTGTAATTCTAAACTAGTGACAAGCAAAGAGAAAGCAATATCAGCTCTTCCTGGTATTCTGTATTTGTCTCTTGATATTTTAATTTTGTGTCTTGTATTTTTCTTATTCTGAAATGAAAATGCTACGTTGTATTGCAAGTGAATATATGAGGTAGGTCAACTAGTGTGTATTTTTCAGTTCATTTTACCATTTCTAATAAGATAAAACTGCAATACAGTGACATTGGTTATACTGTATCTGTGACAAGGTTCTCTAAAGCATTGGGAAAATCATAAAGCAAAGAGAACGAGGCATTTGAAAGAGAGGATTGAGTACTTGGAGTCTGGGTTTTGAATCTATCACTGAATTACCCTATCTACAAGGAAATCTTTTTTTTTCTTTTCATTTTAAGTGTCTGGTTATTGGAGTATATGAGTTAAAACTGCCCTTCTCTGTGCTTAGTCTTAACATCAGGAAGTACAGAAAAAAGCATATTTTCAGAGAAGTATAAGTATCTCTTTTTCTACTTGGAGGCAGGATTGTGTCTGGTTCGTTAGAGTGTTTTAAAAAAATTTTTTTTCTTTCAGGATTATACCATAGAATCAAAATGGAGTCTAGACACAAAAACTGTAGAGCACACACATGGCAGGAGTATTCTTCCCACTCAAAGAGGCAAGGCTGTGATGGTCTACACTAACAGGTCAGAGGGGGCTGCATTTGCTCTTAAGAAGTTTAGAGCAGATAAGGACTCATTGTTACATGCAGGATCTTCAGGGGCAGAGTTTGGCAAATTTCAGTAAATTTGGCCTGCCTCATGCATTTACACAGCTTGAAAGCTAAAAATGGTCTTAAATTTTTAAATGGCTGACATATGAAAATGGTATGAAATTCAAATCTCAGTGTCTATAAATAAAGTTTTATTGAGACCCAGACACATTCGTTTGTCTGTTTTCTGATAACATTCACATTACCACAGCACAGCTGAGTGGTGTTGACAGAGACTGTATGGCCTGCAAAAGTGAAAATATTTACTATCTTGTGCTTCAAAGAAAAAGTTTGTGGACCCCTGGTACAGAACACAACTCTTCCCTAAAATCGACACTTGAATCATTCACACTTTTTTACATTACACATAAAATCATGGATAATATATCAGTATATGTAGTGTAGTTTTGGTTTTGTAGCTTTAATTTATAATAATGCCATATTCACCCATGTGCTTGCATGAGCCCAAGACACAGAAACATGTTCACCAGATTGCAGAAGGGATTCTGCTTCATCATCCAAACCAGATAGTGAGCACTTTCTCTACTTTCCACACTTGTTACAGTGACCTGTCTACCTTTATTTTACTATCAAAGCATAATTAAATAGCTCAGATTCAATAATAACAGAGATACTTTTGAAAGAAGGTTTGTTTTTTAGAGGTTTGTACATTTTGTGGCATGCAAACGATATCTAAAACACCTCAACTTAAAATCATAAACAAAATGGACATAACAATAAAAATAGGGGAAAAAGAGAATGAAAAATGCTGATGACAGGTTGTTTACTTAGGAAGTTGAATTGAGCTTCCAAATCTAGAAGAGGAACATGAACATATTTGACTCTTCGTGCAGAAATATATCTAGAAGGGTCTGTTTAGAGAGCAATGTTTCAATTTCTATTTCACTACATATAAGGATTAGGTCTTCATATGATTTTATTCTTTATTGTGGCAAGAACATTTAACATGAAATCTCTCACAACCCACAATGTGGGAAAAAATCTTCACTTGCTCTTCCTCAGACAAAGGTCTACTATCTCCAATCTATAAAGAACTTAAAAAGATCACACCTCCCAAATTTAAAGACCCAATCTGAAAATGGGCATCTGAAATGAACAGATATTTCTCAGACAAAGAAGTAGAAATAGCAAATAAATACATGAAAAAATGTTCAACATCACTGGTCCTTCGAGAGATGCAAATGAAAACAACGCTGAGATTCCACTTCACTCCAGAAAGAATGGCTGCTATCATGAAATCAACCAATAACAAATGCTAGCAGGGATGTGGGGAAAGAGGAACCCTGCTCCACTGCTGCTGGGAGTGTAGACTGGTGCAACCACTGTGGAAATCAGTATGGAGATACCTCAAAGAACTAGGACTGGAAGTCCCATTTGACCCCGCTATTCCACTGCTGGGGATCTTCCCCAAAGAATTAAAAGAATCATACCACAGTGATATATGTGCACCCATGTTCATAGCAGCACGGTTTGTAATAGCTAAAACTTGGAAACAGCCCAAATGCCCATCAACTGGAGACTGGATAAAGAAAATGTGGTTTTTTAATAAAATGGAGCACTACTCAGCCATAAAAAATGAGAAATTAGTGACATTTATAGCTAAGTGGATGCACATTGAGGCAATACTTTTAAGTGAAATAAATAGGACACACGTGTAAATACCGAATGGTTTCTCTGGTGTGAGAAACTGAAAGTGTAAATAAGGACTACATGTACAATAGGTAATGTGAAATAGGAAGAAAAGGGGCAAAGGGGAAGGAAGTGGGAGGGCTAGGGGAAAGGATAGAAGGGAATGGGATTAATATGAGAAAATGGAAAAATAGGAACAAAATCTTTGTAAATAGGGAGGACTGGAGGGGTTGAAGGGAGGGCTGGGCAAGGGTGAAAAATAAGAACCAAGAGAGACTATGTAAAGGTGCAAATTTCCAATGATGAATGTCATTATATTGTATACCTAAAATGTACCAATGATTAGAATGAATAATCGATAATGTAAAATAGGAAGAAAAGGTCCAAAGGGGTAGGGGTAGTAGGAGGGGCAGGGGAAAGGAAAGAAGGGAAAGGAAAAAGTGCTGAGAAATGGAAAAAATGGAAATAAAGTCTTTGTAAATAGGGAAGGGTGGAGGGTGTGAAGGGAGGGCTAGGAATGGGGAAAAAATGGGAACCAAGATGCATTATATAAAGGTGCAATTCCCAATGAGAAATGTAATTGTGTTGTATACCTACAATATACCAACAAAAGACTTTAATAACATGAAATCTCTCCACAAATGTAGAAGTGTAGAATTCAGTATTGTTAGCTATAGGTACTATGTTGTACAACAGATCTCTAGAATTTATTCTCTAGCATAACTGAATCTATTTCCCTTGCTAATTCCCACTCCCTATGCCAACCCCTGGCAGCTACTCTTATTTGGATGTCTCATCTAAGCAGAATCATGTGGTATTTTTCCTTCTGCATCTGATGTACTTCACTTAGTATAATGTCATCCACATCCATTCACAGTGCTGCATGTGGCAGGATTTTCTTCTTTTAAAAATTGAATACTACTGCATTGAATGTTGGTAGATATATAAAATGGTATCACCACCATGAAAAATATTTTGAAGGTTCCTCAAGAGATTAAAAATAGAACTAAATTATAATTCAACAATCTCACTTCTGGGTTTATATCCAAAAGAATTAAAATCAGGATCTCTAAGAGATAACTGTACTCCTATGTTCATTTCAGCATTGTTCACAATACCCAGGTTATGGAAACAAAATAAACATCCGTTAACCATTTAATTTTAATTTAGAATCCAGATATTCTTATATTGGGCTCCAGAAATTCAAGCCTATTTGATGTAAAGGTCCTCCATGTTATATCCTTCAGGGCTGAATGCTTGTTCTTGTCAGAGAGAAAGTGTTATAACTATAACACATTTGATGTTCTTGTGTTTATGGTGGGGAAGGGAAGTGGTAGGAGCAAATACCTTTTCAGGCTCTTGATTATATTCTTTGAGATCTAGGAATTCTTATTTCTCTTTCCTACCAGGAAAGGCAAAAACAGATTCCAAAGGACAACTCCTGACAAAGGAGAAAGGGAAGAAAAAAATTCTCTTCCCATCTGAATGGTATTGTTTTATGTTTATTATGAGGACAGAATTCTTAAAAAAATAAATTCATCAGAATGATCCTTAGAAACCACTTTTTCAGTGAGCTGTTTCCATTACATGGAAGAAAACATATTTTACAGGAGTCACATAAAGCTGTGGAGTAAATTGAACTTCTTTTGTGAAAACAGATATGGAGTTGGCACCGAGACTGACTGAGACTATATTCTATGTATGGTGGCAAATAGCTCATAGAGCAGCTGTTGACTACACTTAAATTTGAATGTATCTGATTATGTCTGTTGTCTGTTTTGTGATCCAGCATTATCTCAGAATGCCAAATTCTGCCTTCTGACACTGTGACATCCAAAGCCATCATCTGGACACCCTAGGGCTACAGTACTCTGATTGCATCCGATGGCAATCCCCAAACATGTAGGTTCTGAGGAGTTACATTTTAGAGCTAATCTGACGGTCTAATTAATAATAACCAAATGTGTAAGGATGGAAAGACAAAGTCTTGTCTCTCTTCTAATCTTGGGTTAGGCCTATGCAGTCTCCAAATTGATCTCCTCACCTGTGTGGTGACTTCTAATATTCCAGGAGTATATCTTACAACTTTTTTCTGTTGATTAATTTTTCCTCCTGAAAGTAACATCTACTTATATGTAGTTGCTTAAGCCATCTTTCCCAGGCACTAAAATGAAGTGTTCTAACTTGAAGTTCATAAAACATATATTTTTCTAAAGATAAACCCACTATATTTGAAAGTCAGGAATAAGACTATTTCAGGCTAGAATACACACAGAGAAGTCAATCCTCTGTGTAGAATTCAAGATGCTTTCCATGTAAGTAGCAGTATCCTTTTTGCTTTCAGCTGATGAAACACTCCATTTCTTTATTACAACTATTTTACTAAATAAAGGCTCTACTTGGAGATGGCTCCTATTATCCCAATGATTCAAGTACAAAGCCAAGAATCATCAAAAAGAGAAGAAAAAGAATAAAGCTGTTTCATACAAACCACAATGGAACCATCTGTTTATTCTACTCTTCCTACCATTACTTCATTTGCACTTAAGCTTTATGACCTTCAGGCTACTGAACCTCTGAAATACTATCTTCACTTCTAATTTCCTTTTCTTCTCCAAGAAAAATGAAAGAAATTTAACTTTTTGAGTTTAGAGGTGCTTCTTGTCTTCTGTTTTACATGTCTTTACTGTAGCTTGCTTTTGTAATAACGTGCTTATCTGAACTGCTTATAGTTTACAGTGTGCTGTGCTTTATATCCAAACGTACCCCTGCCCAACCCTCTTGTGCTCTAAGGTGTCGCTTTTGGAAGATGATTGGATTGTGCGGCTTAAGGCTGACTTGCTGTTAGGAGGGGTCCTGGTCAGCAGAAGTGGGTCTCTGATCTGAGGGTGTGGTCTGGAAGGGTTTATATCCTTCCCTAGCTTCTCTTTGCTCCCTGCTTCCTTTCATCACACCAGGAGCAGCAGTCCTCTACCATGCCCCTCCACCATGCTGTTCTGCCTTGGAGCTCACCAACCAGGCAAGCACTGAAACTCTGAAGCATGAGCCAAAATAAACTTCTCTTTCTTTGAATTGTGGGTGTCCAATATTGTATACCAGTGCTTAGGAAGGTAATTATGACACAGTGCTGTCTTCAAGTTTTTATGCTTCTTAATCATTTTTTCCCTCAGCATAGAATGTCCTAACAGTATCATGCATATTCTAATCATACACACATTAAGTACCAGTTATAATATTATTTAAACATTTTTCCCATTAAGTTTATTGGTACATTTTAGGTATAAAATACAGTTACATTCATCATTGGGACCTTGTACCACTACATGATTATCTTGGTTCTTTTTTTCCACATTCCCCTCCCTTCCCTTCACCCCCCCCACTCTTCCCTATTTGCAAAGACTTTGTTTCCATTTTTTCCCACTTCTCATATTTCTTCTTTTCCCTTTTCTCCTTTCCCCTACCCCTCCCA
>NW_004624783.1:15431528-15443197 GCF_000247695.1 Heterocephalus glaber
TTTCCTATGTTGGGATTTCATCATGTTCCTCAGATCTTCTATATTTTTATCTGTGTCCTCTCTAGATTTATTAATCATGTCTTGCACCATGAGCACAATCTTTGCTGTTATCTGAGTATTTAGTTCTGATTTCATTTTTCCCAGATCCTCTTTTGTTGCCAGTTCAGAGAGTCCTGGTGGTTGAGTATCAGATTGTTCCATCTCGTTTCCCTTTGGGGTTGCTGTAGGTGATTTGGAAGTCTGTTTTTGAGGCTTGTTTATGTGTCTTCTCATTTCCACGGGGCAGGGGTGGTGCTTCTGGCACCCACACGGCTCACCTTCTTTGCCCTAGGAGTGTGAGATGGTGGCAGGGGAGCTTCCTTCCGGGTGCTGGGACTGGCTCAGCTTCTCTGCCTTGAGACAAGAGTCTTGCTGTGTAGTTCCAGCTGGCCTTGGACTGTGTAGTACAGGCTGGCCTCTAACTTGCAGCAGTCCTCCTGTCTCAGCCTCCCTAGTGCTGGGAGTGTATTTAAGCATTTTAAATAATGATTCCTTTTTGCCAAGTCTTATAGAACAGAACTTTTCACATTTGTTTTAGGAGTATACATCCTTCACTGACTATACAAGTGTGACCAGCTTCTTTCCAATTAGTTCTCTTATTGTAATCATTTTTCACAGAAGATGAAACTCTTCTGAGTTCCACTCACATCTTTCGACACTGTACAGGTCTCTGGCATACTTTTAAAAATTATTTCATTATCATGCTACTTTGAATAAGAACTACCAAGTAGTAAGTCCACAGCTGACTCCAAAACTTCTTCTGTCTCCATGTGCATTGTCATCATTAGAGAAAGCAAATAAAAAACTTTGAGGCTTCTTGATCTATTCATAGAACACTACTGAATAACTGGGGCTGTACTTGTGGTCTATATAAAACTTTGCTCAGGTCACTTAGGGGAGAGAGTCATTTCCCTAGCCTCTTATGTTGGTAATTATGAAAAAATATTCACCTCTTATTTTACAAGATACAGAGGTAGGAATATATCCCATCTTTTACTCATTATAATTATTAGCATAGAACTCAAAAAAATTACACCCTCCAAATTTAAAGACCCAATCAAAAAATGGGCATCTGAAATGAATAGACACCAGATGAAGAAATACAAACAGCCAATAAATACATGAAAAAATGTTCAACATCACTGGCCATTTGAGAAATTCAAATTAAAACAACATTGAGATTCTAACTCACTCCAGAAAGAATGGCTATTACCAAGAAATCAACCAGTAACAAATGCTGGTGAGACTGTGGGAAGAAACTTTTCTTCATTGTTGGTGGGACTGTAAAGTGATACAGCCACTATGGAACCCAGTATGGAGACTCCTCAAAAAACTAAAAACAGAAATTCCACTAAACCCATTATTACATATTTTCCCCAAAGAGCTAAAGATATCATATCACAATGATATATGCATATTCATGTGTATATCAGTACCATTCATAATAGCTGAATCTTGGAAGCAGTCTGTATGTCCACCAACAGATGAATGGATAAAGAGAATGTGGTATTTATACACAGTGGAGTACTACTGTGCTCTAAAGGATAAACTTGAGTGATTCGTAGGAAAACGGATATATCTCGAGACCTTAATGTTAAATGAAGCAAATCAGACACACAAGCTTAAAAATCATGTGGTTTCTCCTACATGAAAAACTTACATATATAATATGAAATAATAGATAATAGGAAAAAAAAGAAAGACAGCACATAGTAATTGTACAAAATTCAGGGCTTTTTGTGATATTTCCACACATATATATAACATGCTTTGATTCTATCTATTCTCCCTACTACTCTCTCTTTGTACTCTCCCAAAGGACTCTTCCCCATCCAGAATATTCCCCTTTCTACTTTCACGTCATTTTTACCCCAACCTATCCCCCCACTTCACATACAAGACAAAGCATGTTATAGATGACTTTTTGAGTCTGGCATATTTCATTTAACATGATAATCTCCAGTTTCATCTATTTTCCTGCAAATGGCATAACTGTGTTCTTCTTTAATGCTGAATAATACTCCCCTGTGTATTATTTTCTTTACTCATTCATCCACTTATGGGCATCTAGGCTGATTCCATTCTTCGACCATTGTGAACAGTAGTGCTGTAAATGTAGTTATGCACATGTCTGAAACCAAGGAGCTTATTGTTTTTTTTAAAACAGGTGAAATTTTCATTAAAATTCAGTTTGTTGGCAGATATTTGTGTTTTCTTTCTCCACAGTCATCCACTTCTTTTGTAAAGAAGTCCAATATTACTCAAGACTGGAATGACAGTTTTCTTTTAAAAAGTATGGTCCAAGTAGGGTTTCATGAGAGCCACCAGTATGGTGCCTAAGTCAGTCATGCCAGTCTCACTTTTTGACCATCATTGATGCCCTGAGTGACAAGTCAAGTAGTTTTGGCTGACAGAATAGTTAGAGAGTCTTCCAGAAGCCCCTGACATGGGCAAAGTGACTCTTCAGTATAAAAATGTGAACCTTTCAGATGTTATAGCCATTTTGAAATCCTAAGTAGGAATATCATCAAGGTACCATATGATTACAGAGACAGGACTTGGAACAAACATGACTGAGTTGCTGAATGGATCATGGAACTGCCTAATGCAGATTTGTTGTTGAGAGACAATAAATGATTGTTTTGTGAAGTACTTTTGACTGGGCATTCTATTACGTAGCTAAAAAGAAAAAAATCTTCATTCATATATAATACAAGCATGTTTCCCTTTCAAAAAATCTTGAGTCTTTGTTTTACTTTTGAAGTCTCTTGGCTTTATTGAGCTTTATAATGTTGCTGTAAAGACTGATCAATTGAACTAGTTTTTATTCTATTAGTGGAGAAGGTGGGTAATTTTTGGCTTTTCCCATGGAGTCTGTGCTCTTAGTGTATATCTGTATCTGTATCTATCTCTCTCTCTATATATATCTGTTATAGAAAGAATAGCACTGTTGAGGAACATTAACAAGTTTTATATTCTTTTTCAATTCCCAGTCCTGGCTTTTAATTTACTCTGTAGTTTGTCAATTAGGAAATATAACCATTACTGAGAATGTATGTGAAAAATTTACTGACTTTTAATATTTAAATGACCTGATAATATAATTTATTGTGTGCAGCAATAGATTATTACTTTAATATTTGTTATTTTTTCCTTTACACATCTGTGAGGGAGATAACTGATACAATGAAAACAACCTCCCTTTAAGAAAAAACATACAAATATTTTGTGAAAGATTATTTATATTTCTTTGTTTAGGGAAAGGAAAATGAAGGAAGTTTACTTCTGTACTATATTGATAAAATGAATACCTTCAAGTTAAGGTCACTTGACAGCAGAGTTTGAGGTCATATTTTACAAAATGAAACAAATTACAATTAATTTGTATTCATTATAATATGTAGGATTTTATCACTTCTTTTTTGAGTCGGGGTCTTACTGTTTAGGTCAGGGCTGTTCTTGGATTCACTATTTAGCCCAGGCTGGAGTCAAACTTGCAGTGATCTTCCTGTCTCAGCTTCCCAAGGCCTAGGATTGTAAGTGTGTACCACCATGCTCAGCTCATCAGTTACTTTTTGTTTTGTGTTGGTTTTTTTTGGTACTGGGGATCAACTCAGGACCTTGTGCTTGTGAGGCAGGCATGGTGGCACTGAGCTAAATACCTGGCCCACATCACTTACTTTTAAATAGAACTTTTCTATTACTAAGTTCAACTGTGCCTTTCCTGTGAGTTTCATTTAGTATTTCTAAATTAGTATTACCTGCTTAGCCTAATATAATTAAAATTTTAAAATTGATAATATAATTTTTATTTGGACATTAAGCAAAGGATATTTCCTCATATAGTATTAAAAATAATTCTCAATTTCTGGTATAAAATCAGCATTTACAAATTTCACCTGTTTTCCCCCTACAAATGGGTTGATAAACAGGCTTCTTAACATGCAAAAATTAAAATGTAAATATTTATGATCCAAAATGGGAAGTATGAAGCCCCAAATTCATTTATGTGTATACAAATATTGTAGTTAGTAACTTTCTACTCGAATCATAATCTTACTTCTTCTTTTTATATAAAGGTAGATTTAGAACTTATTTATTTGCATTTAAAATATTTAAATTTCTGTTTTTAACAGAAATGTCTCCAGATGCTGGTTCAGGTAAAGGATTGTAGTTACAGAGCAAGCGTTTTTAGTTAGAGCATGATCATCTTGCCTCATCCCTTCATCTTCCCTTTCCTCTCTCAAAACCTTCTTTGCTGACAATAATAGAATCTGGAAGCATTACAGCTGGAAGGATTTTATAACCCATCTATGCCATCTCTATATGCCACATCATATGGAGTGAGAAGGAAACTGAGACACGGAGAATCCAAGCTTGCAGTTATTTAGGAGCAGCAGAGGTCCTGGAACCCCTGATGCGATTCCAGTACTCAGAAATGAATGTTTCTGTGCAGCCTTAGCTCTTCAGGGGCCATGCATGGCATCCAAGTGCTGATTTGAAATAAATCTCCTTTGGAGAACTGCTTGTTTATACAGGTTGAAATGCACTATACATGAATAAGTTGTTCAAAATGTAAAACTACTCTCAGTCCATGGATGTGAACTACAGGGTTTCACTTTAAAGCACAAACCAGCATGGCTTTACTGGTAGTCCAACACCTATACCAATGTAATACTTTAGCACATCTCTCACGGGACCCAAGACCACAGGGGACCTGCTCCTTCTGATTTAGTAGTTGGTATAAATTAAATATACCTGGATACTTTAAGTCTAACTTATCTAAAATTAAACTTATGATCTAATGTTTGGCTATTTAATAATGCCTTAAATTTAATGCCTTAAATCTAACTAATATAAAATTGAACTTATCATTATTTCCTATAATCTTAATAATTTATTTCTTCATGCAACAAATATTTATGGGTGCTACTTTATGTCAGCAGTATTGTAAAATGAAGTGATTTTCATAGCAGTAAATAAAGTAAATTCCTTTCTCTCAAGGATTAGTACTGGGCATACTACTGGACTAGATCGAAAATCTATTAATACTTAGTATAAGAAAAGGCAGAAGAATGAGTGGTTAGAGAAATGGTGGGCTAGAGGAATACTCTGGGCTAGGTGGCTAGCAAAGTCTCTTTAAGATAAATTTGATCAAAGATATAATTCATGTAGTCTTTACTGGGTGTTACTTTGTCTTATAATTTGTTTTAGTCATTCACTAAGTATTTGTTTTGTTCCTTGTGTTGTAAGGTCAGCCACCTGGTATTACACTTGGGTGAAACTTTCAGAAGTGGTTGTCCTCAAGGATTCAAAGGCTCATATGGAAAAAATAAAATGTACATATAATAATAACTGAAACAAGGCAGGCAGTGGTAAGTGTAGGTATCAGTAAAGTGCTAGGGAGAGAAAGTGAAGCCAATGCTCCTTTGTATTAATCCTGTCTTCCTACTCAGCTGTTAAAAGGAGGCAGGAATGATATACTTCTCCTCTTTGAATCCCAGCTTCTCCCACAGTACCTTCCCTGTTTGCATTCTGCCCATGCAAGTTTGTGGTAGGGGATGACTATTGTTGTCAGTAACTGCCCTTCTTTAAACTGTCCAATAGGAGAGAGAACTATTCTTACGCAAATTATCAGATCTAAAACCAAAATTTTTACTTTGAATTCTCTTATCTACCTGCATCCCAGTCTAAACTGTCTCTGACTTCCTCCTTCCACTTATTCTATCAGTAACCACTTTCTGAAGAGGTGACTGCTTCTTTATCATTCTATGCAGGTGTTAAGGGCACATGAGCAGCTATGTTTAAGTGAGCCAATGAAAGGACCCTTTTCTGGGTACTGAATTTAGCATTATTTAATGCAATTATGAAATGGACTTTTCATGACTAAAGAAAATAAAGAAATAGAAAACAATTTAAGTTGAAAAAGAAGCTTTTAAAAGGATGTGCAACTTGGATTCCATGGTTATTTTTATTGGTGCAACAGAGCTCCTACTTCCAGTGCTTGGGTAGGCAGCCATTTTTTCAAGCAGGTAAAAAAAAAAAGAACTAAAATAACTATGTGCATAAACTATTCTGTCTGTGCCTTTAAGTACATGCAGGATTGTCTTCTTTTGTGATCCCTTTCAAATCTCAAGTGTCTCATTTTAAAAGGAATCATTTCAGTTCTCTTTCAGTCAAAAGATTAAACCATTTTAATTTTCTGAGGGAAGAAGCCCCCAAAGCCACAGAGAAGTTTTTAATCCTGCCCTAATATAAGCTGAATTCTCCAAAATGCCTGCCTCTGAGGTAAACAGAATCCATTAAAAAGTAGTTATTAAACCCCGTGAACAGAAAACAATATTAGAAACCTAAAAATGATAGCTTTGGGGCAATGAAACTCATTGGAACTAGAATATAGAAAAAAGAACAAGAACAACAAAAAAAGAAATCCTTTGATATAAAAACAAGACTGTGATGAAAAATATAAGTAATTAGCATTTTCATTGTTTCTTTCAATAAAAATCTCAAGAAACTTTCAGGGACAAGTAGGGTTATAAAATGAAGCCTCAGGGTAGGCTACCAGATGGAATAATATACACACAATGAAAATGTATACAAAAATGGAAACTTCACTGCTTATGTAAGCTGTGTAACTACCTAATCATGTTCTCTGTATATATTTGATACCACTTTTAGTACTTTGAAGGGATTTAATTATTAAGAGCAAAATAAATATCTTAGAAAGTACTATTATCTTATAAGTATAACTCTAAAGTCAAGTACAATTGGGTCAAACTTCAGAACATTTTATGCTGTAAATGAAAACACATAAATACCCCACTACCTGGATTTTTGTATTCTGAATTAGCCTCATTGAGAGAGAATGTGTATATGTACATTAATTGCTACAGCTAACTTTTCATATTTAGAATTATATATATAGTAAAAGTACTCTAACAAAAGTACATATTTTATAGTAGTAAATCACATATATTGAACACTTACAGGGAACTGGAAATGTAGTATGCTTATTCTGATGTTGGTACAAATGTAAGTGATGTTTCTGCTAAGGTCAGATCCTGCTAGCAATCTCAGAGTTAATATTCAAGAATCATAATGAAGTTTAAATATAACACAGTGCAAGTGTTCTGTTCTGATAAGGCTTATTATTTTCAATAAATGGAATGAAGGATCAGCCTTAGTCTCAATTCATAAAAACTATCTATTGCACTGACAGTTCAACAAAAATGGCTCACAAATTAATGATTATGTTTCCAATAAAAGGTATAGATGGAACACTGATTAACTATATGGACTACTGATCAGTTTCATGAACCCAAATATAACACTTATTATATATATATAAATATATATATGTTAATATAACATATTGCTCAACATAGGAATTAAGAACTTGTTCATATTTCAGTATTTTCCTACTGGAACTAGTGTTTGGAGTATCTTACCATTCTGAAAACAAAAATGAAAGTATTAATATCATCTGTAACTATTGGTGGTGAGGTCTCAAATACTGACAAACTTCAGCAGATTTCTGCTCTACAAGGCTCTGGAAGGATGGGATCTCATTTCTATTTTCTGAATATTCAGGGTTCTGTAATTTACAGTAACCTTTAGAATAGCATTGGATCTTTTATATAGACTTGAATTCTTACCGCCAAATATAAATGGTCATGGAAACTCAACAGCAGATCAATCTCTATACTTGACTATTTCAAAAACATTATCCGGGGGCTGGGGATTTAGTTCAGTGGTTTCACCTCCTGCTATGCAAGCGCAAAGACCTGAGTTCGATCTCCCATACCAAAAAAAACCCCCAAAAAAACCATCATCCGGGTATATAACCTCTCCTTCTTACCTGTGGTCTGTTCCTCACCCTTTTTATCACTCATCAGTATTTGAATTATTGGCTCGTTCTTATTTAGATCCGATTCATTCTAAGCCATGTAACTACTCAGACATTCTGATGTCAGTCATGAAAGGGTCTTGTATTTTCATTTACTTATAGATGGCTTCGTGGTAGCTGTATTTTCTTTGAATTCCATCATGCCTTTACCTATGAATTGTAATCTTATTAAATTCCATAGACTGCTGTAGTTACCATTTGCCCTTAAATTCTAACAGCTTGATCACTGCCAGGGTCTCTGAAATAAGAATACTAGTTCTCAACTAACCATAATCCTGCACTTGGTTTGATTTGTTTTCATAGTAATTACCTGTTGGATTTGCAGAATGTTTATATAATTAAGGCTCAACCTCGCTAGTTATCATTTAAGGTTTCTCAGATTCTGTCCTTTAACACACACAAATTTGATTACTTTAGATCAAGTACTTTAGATGGTACCATTTTAAGTTCTTTTGTAGATTGTGCCTATTCTCTTTTTTTATCCTGTGCCATGGTGAGATTTGTAAGAATATTACAGGTAATTCTACAGCCTAACAATCTCATAGTTTAAAGACAGTGAACTACAAACTGATGTTCGTGGAGTGAAATTCACTGATGGAAAGTAGAGCATGGTGGGACTAAGTGAAGCCTAAAGTGCAACTAAATAAAGTGAACTAGATCCAAAATGCATATTCAATCAATGATAAAATTCTAAATAATTTTGAAAAGAAAAGAACAGAGAAGCATTTAAAAATAAGACTCCACCAAAACAAATTAAAGAAAATGAGTAAGCTGCTTCACTCTGTCCACAAAAGAGTCAATAGGATAACACCTAGATAGCTTATTGTAATGCTGTGATAAATGAGTTCATTGAATGAAGAGCAAGGTTTTGTGAAAACACAATAACCTGAGTGGTCCTTCTCATTCCTGATGTCTTCAGTTCTAACCGCCTGCAGACAGGCCTGGCATGGAAATAGGTATGTGGCAGATGGGAAGTCTCTCTACAATTCATTCTTATAAATATTCCAGAGACTTAAGCATATGTTTCATCTTATCTTGCATTCACCATCAAGAAACAGTATAAATTAGAAAAATAATCAAAATGAAAAACCCAAGAATTTAGTGAGCTGTAGTGAAGAGAGTTGAACAATTTGTATTGATTCCTAATAATTAGGTAGTTGATTTGATGAAAGACTTTTAAAAGAAGATATAAGAAAAAAACTCAAGATATCCAAAAAAAGCTTCAAGTAGAGAAAATAACTTTTAAACTTCTATTCAAAGGTATAATAGCATGAAATATTGGTAAATAATAGTTATAAAAATTCAGTGAAAATACATCTGCTTTGTAAAGTGATGTACAGTGAGACCAAATTTATTTTGAAATCAACTTTATATAAAGACATACTTTATTATTTTACTCTTTTGAGGGGAAAGAAATGTCTCCCACACCAGTATACACACACCCCTGGTAGAATATAAGAAAAATGCATTAATACTAAGATTGAACATTTTGGCTTCACAGGCACAAGACATTTATGAAACTGTAGAACTAGAAAGCCATGTCTTGAATTACCTTTACGATGCAGCTGTATATTTTAATAAGAATTAGGGCTGGGGATTTAGCTCAGTGGTTTTGCCGCCTGCTATGCAAGCGCAAGGACCCGAGTTTGATCCCCGGTACCAAAAAAAAAAAAAAAGAATTGTGAAAATTTAATAATAGGAGGGATTAAAATGTTTATCTGAAGTATTTATCTAAGAAAATAATTCTATATAACATTCAATATGCCTACACTAGTTATTTATTCATTTACTTTCCATCAATTTACATTTTTGAACTAAGACTAGACCCTCAGGATACAAAGACAAGAATTTTCAAGCATTTTAAATCTAGTGCCTAAATCTAGACTCAGAGTTAAAAGAATGTATTAAAAAAAAGAATCTATTGCAATATTAATATAATAAGGGATATATATATATATATATATATATATATATATATATATATATATATATATAAAGGGCTCTTAGTCCACTTAGAGGGGCACCTAGTTCAGGTTAGCCTATAGTTTTTAAGGGAAGCTTTCCACAAATGTTTTCTTTATTGACTTTTGAAGGAAAATTTAGAGTTAAAGAAGGAAATGTACAAATGGACAGGAGAAAAGAGTATTCAACATTTAAAAACTGTGGTTCATGTTGGCTGTGGTAAAAATTGGGAAAGGCAGATGAGGTATGCTGTCACTAAGTCATAGGGGGCATTTTATGCCCTAAATGAGGATTTGGGCTTTCTTTTGTAGGTGAGGAGTAAACCCTGCAAAATTGATAGCAAAGCAACGACATCATAATATTTGCATTTTTGGATGCACTGTGAAAGACTGATTAGAGCAGAACAAAATCAGAGCCTAGTAAGAAGATCTTGAAATATTTCAGTAATAAACAAAGCATGGAGCAGGAGGATGGATTTGAAATTTATAAAATTAACACTATTTGTTATTAAAATAAGAATACTGATTGAAGAAATTCAATATAACAAGGAGGACTCTCGCATTTCTAATTTATGCCCCTGGTAAGCTGCCCACTGTCGATAAGAAAATTAAAAAACAAAAGCAGATTTTGAGAAAATTAAATGAATTTAATTTTGAATATGTTAGGTTTGAGGAAGTTATGAAATATCCAGTTTGCTACAACTAGAATTGTATTCTATTGAGCGATTTGGTGCTCATGAGAAGATTCTCATTCCAGTTTGCTTGTGCTGCCATAACAAAATACAGGTGCTCCTGACTTATAGTGGGGTTATGTCTCAATAAATTCATCATTAGCTTAAAATATCATAAATCAAAAATGCACTTTAATACACCTAACATACTGAATATCATAGGTTAACAGCACAGTACTTTTAGAATGTCAGTTCTTGACCATCTGTTCGGCTGCTCCTGTCCCAGAGGAAGTGGCTTCTGGGCCACCATCCATCCTGCTGTTCCTGGCCCAGAGGAAGGGGCTTCTGAGCCACTGTCCCACCTCTCCCAGCTCAGAGGAGGTGAGCCTTGAGGGGGCCAACAGCAACCCCCCGCCCAGGTCAAAAATGAGAAGGGATGTAGATAAGTTTCAAAACCAGACTTTCAGATCACCTACAGCAACCCCAAAGGGAAATGAGTTGGAACACTCTGATACTCAACCACCTGGACCCCCTGAACTGGCAAACAAAGAGGATCTGGAAAAAATGAAATCAGAAATAATTTCTCAGATAACAGCAGAGATTGTGCTCCTAGTGCAAGACATGAATAATAAACCTACAGAGGAGCTGAGAAACATGATGGAATCCCAACATAGGAAACAAATGAAATCCATAAAACAGATGCAAACAGATTTTCAGGAGATCAAAAACTCTATGGAAAGTCTACACAGCAGAATGAGCCATTGTGAGGACACAATTTCAGATATAGAAGATAAGATTGTAATTAGTGACCAGGAAAAGAAAAATTGCTTCAAAATTGTAAGGGAACATGAGAAATCAATCCAGCAGCTGCTAGACAATGCAAAGAAGAATAACATAAGACATATTGAAGTCAAAGAAACAGGAGGGAGTGCAGATGACATAAAAAAACTCCTCACAGAATTAATGGCAGAAAACATCCCAAGCAGGGGAAAAGAACTTGACATACAGATAAGTGAGGCATATAGGAATACAAAGAGTCTTGATCAAAAAAAAATCTACACATAGGCATGTAATTGTTAAGATTCCAGAAAC
>NW_004624783.1:15447641-15472405 GCF_000247695.1 Heterocephalus glaber
AATTTCCAATGATGAATGTCATTATATTGTATACCTAAAATGTACCAATGATTAGAATGAATAATTGATAATGCAAAACAGGAAGAAAAGGTCCAAAGGGGTAGGGGCAGTGGGAGGGGTGGGGGAAAGGAAAGAACGGAACGGAAAAATGATGAGAAATGGAAAAAATGGAAACAAAGTCTTTTAAATAGGGAAAGGTGGAGGGGGTGAAGAGAGAGCTAGGAATGGGGAAAAAATAAGAACCAAGATGCATCATGTAAATGTATAAGTTCCCAATAAGAAATGTAAATGCATTGTATACCTAAAATGTACCAATAAAATAATTTAAAAAAAAATAGTTCTTTAGCATCCTGATCACATGGCTGACTAGGAGCTGTGGCTTGTGGCTGTTACTCAGCATGGTGAGAAAGTATTGTCCCTTATACCACTAGGCCGGGAAAAGATAAAAATTAAAAAGTCAAAGTACAGATTCTATTGAATACATGTCACTTTTGCACCCTGTAACTATCACAGCTTGAGAATTCCTCGTATCACAGAATGGGTAGCTTAAGAAACAGAAATCTGTTTCTATTCTGGATTGAGCCTAAAGGCTAGAATTCAAGATCGAAGTTCAGCTGGTTTGGTTTTCCTGAGATTCCTTTCCTGAGCTTGCAGGTGGCTGTCTTTTTGCCAATCCTTGGTCTGCGGACCTGCATGCTTGTCTCTAATTGTGATCAAGTTGCCTCTTTTAGGAACACCAATCAGATTGGATTAGTATTTATTTTAGTGGCCTTTTTTTTTTTTTTTTTTTTTTTGATACCTGGTACTGTGGATCGAACTCTGGACCCTGTGCTGCAAGGCAGGTGGCAGAACCACTGAGCTAAATTCCTGGCCCTAGCGGCCTCTTTTTGACTGAAACACCTTTTTTCAAGGCCAGATCTCCAAATACAATCACAGCCTGAAGTTTTGGGAATTAGGGCTTCAATTTCAACTTGGAGGGGGCACAACTCAGCCAATAACAAATCTGATCTGCAGATAGATCTAACTCACTGACTGTAGGTGATAATTGAAGAAGCATTATAATAGCATTGCTTAAGGAGGATGCAAAAATTAGGGAGAAAATGTGGCTGAGAATGGCTAAAATGTTGCTACAGAAACAGTCATTAACAATCAGAGTAGCCAGAGGAGTAGGGTACTAAGGAGAGAATTGTGCTATAAAAACTACACAGGCATTTCAATAGCTGGGAGTGGTCAATAGCTTTCATTACCCTGAAAATATCACCATTGTGTCTGAAATGTATCTAGTGGATATAACAACAAAGAGTGTACTGATGATTTTAGTGGCAGTGGTTTCTGGAGTAGAATTTGAGATTTTGAGTGGATGAATGGTGAGGGGTGAAAATTTCTCTTTTAAGTGGAGTGAAATCTTCCTTTACCAAATTTTTCTGTATTAGGGAGAAAATGAAGAGGTAGAGGACTTCAAGACTCTCTAAATGAGTATATCCAACTATTAAAATGAAAGAATCACTGGAGGTAAGCACATCAAACACACTGTAGAAAGAAGGGATAATGATGAAATGAGATTACTCAGAAGGCAGAAAGAGATCAAAATAGGAACATTGTGGATTAGCTCTGAAGTAGGTGAAGGATTGGTCTTTGAAGACAGGAGGGAGGACCACAGTGAGAAGTTTATTTGTATGTATGTATGTACGTATGTACATATGTATGTATGTATGTATGTGTTTTTGGTTTTTTTGAGACAGGGTCTTCCTATGTAGTCCAGGTTGGCCATGAACCCACTCTGTAGCCCAGACTGTGTTCGAACTGGAGACAATTCTACTGCCTCAGCTTCCTGAGTGCTGGGATTGCAAGCATGCACCACCATGCCCGACTTGTGAGTTTAGATACAGGTAAATGTGCAAATCAGGGAAAGGCAACAAATTGAAGTTTTAGCAGATATTCTTTGGGCAGTGAAAAAGGATCAACTAAATTGTTGGATCATGGTTGTGTGATTTTTTTTTTCATGTTCCATGGAACTGGAGTGGAGAAGTGTGTTAGAATGATGCAGGGTTATGAGTGAGGCAGAGAGATAAAAGGACAGAGAATGCTAGCAAGATAGTGGTGGAAAGTGGGCAACATTGGATATAAGCTGAGTAGGAATAAAATAAAGCTCTGATAGGAATGGCAGTTTTAGGAAAGCTGTGAGTCAGGGCACTGGACAAAATAATGAAGTTAAGGAAGGTATATGAGGAAAAGAGTAGTATATAGCTAAAGGACAAGATGACTTAGACTAGAAACTTGTCAATTTAGGATAGCAGAGAGTGTATTTTTTTTATAAATGCAATTTTCTTTTTTGGTACCAGGGATTGAACTCGGGACCTTGAGCTTGCAAGGCAGGCGGCAGAACCACTGAGCTAAATCCCTGGCCCCGAGAGTGTATTTTTAAGTGATTATAAGCTTCAAGTTGAAATAATATTAGTGGATGGTAGCAGAGGAGTGGAATAAATGATTGTTGGAATCCAGAAAGGCAATAAGTTTTAATTTAATCAGGACACAGATGTAGAGAATCTTCTGGAATGGTGGTAAGATATGGCTTATAGAATAGTTTCCTATTTGTGAGGGGGTGGCAGGGAGAGGAAGCTTGAAAACGTCTAAAGTTGAACAGCTTTCCAAGTTCAATTTGGAATTTCCAGTTTCAAATATATGTTCAGATGTCTTTAGTTTCTATTTATCAATTTCCTAGGAAGTGACTTGTTAGCTATCTGGGAAGCGACTTGGTGGCTGTTGAACTGAGAGTTGACTTATGTAATGCAAGTAACATTACCTAAGTAGCTCCTGTGCCTAGATCTTCAGTTGGTCAGCTTTGGTGTTCATGAGGAATTTTATGCCTAGCACACTTGATAATCCAGTTCAAAAATCCTGATGAAGATGAGCAAATTTGCATATACAAAGGTAGGTAAGGAAGGTGGAATGAGGAAGTTTACGTAGTTGGAAGAACAAAAGTTTAAAGAAATACAATGATAGGTTGGCTCAGTGGTTGGCCATCTTTTCAAAGGTGATAGTATTAGTGTTTTATAAGGATTCCTTTTATAAAATCAAAACTCAGGAAAGTTGGAGAAGGATAAATCATGTTTTGTAGCGAATTTCTGGTTTTACTCAATAACTAAATCGGGGGAAGGTTGGTGGTCACTTTTGAGAGTGGCAGAAATGGGGATCTACTTAGCAAAAAAATCCTTGGGCCTGAAAACTCAACTGTTCAGCATATTTGAGTGCTTGTCAATGTCTGATTTAACAGGAGCCAAAGAATGATAGATGAAACAAAATACAAGTCAGCTATCATAACATATGAATGATAAAGATTAATACACATTTCACACATTTATGTCTCAGGAATGACCTGAAAAAGCTCCGAGAACTCTATATAATTATGAAACATGGCACACTTGTTTGGATGAAAGAACAATTTAGAGATATTTTTAAGTCAAAATGTATAGTAGTAATGACTTTCTAAGTTCAAGAGGACCCTGATTTAGAGAGTCTAATTAACACATCTTTACTTTCATAGGCAATAGATTCATCTTTTGAAGCAGATGCCACCAGAAGTAGATATAAACTCCCCACCCAGCTTTTATTATTGTTGTTATTGCATGTGTTAGTGTATGTGAATTTAATGCTGAAAAATGTACTATGGAAAAAGCATGACTTGTAGGAGCTCTAGTATGGATTAATCTCTGAAAGTTTCCTCCCAGCCACTTATCATTGCCACAGACTTCACAATTCACGGAAGTCCAGTGAGATGATGTTGCCCCTGGCAGTTACAATTTCTATATTCTACACCTCAAGAAGCTCAGAGAATTTGGAAAATCATTAAACCTTTTCCTTGCCCTTTTCAAGTTAGAGACAGCAATTGTAGATAGCCTTGCAGTGGGGCATCTCTATTGGTTCTTTACCCCTGGAAGAGCCTGGCATCTGAGATGTATAGTCAAATAGCTTCTTGTTTTCTTATATTCAGAGTGCCAAGTCAACAAATGGTGGAAATATTTCACCATCCATTGTTTTTCTTTTTTAAAAAACTGTACCATATCTAAATTCTCTGGGTGATAGTATGCTAGCAGTTTAAAAATCATACAGTTATTTCAGAAGTCAAATAAATATACACTTTACATTCCTGTTTGTATGATAACTTGGTTGACCTTAGAGAAGGACACTAATGAAACTCAAGGTATTTATTTGTACCTTATGAATTTTATTTTTGGGTACTTTATTATCATTTGGACTTCAATTTTCAACATGTGCAACAATGAGGCAAAATCTTCATCATTTTTTCCTAAGAAAAAAGAAAGCTGAGTAACTCTGCTTATTAAATCCTATTTACTTGATTCTGCTAAGATCCATTTTGAATGTCTTAATATTTTACAATTACTATGGCTTCCATAAAAAGAAAGAGCTTTATCAATCCATTTTTGTATTGAAATAGAAAGAATAGACTTAAAAAACTTCTTCCTTCAGAAGAGCTTTTTAGAGACAGGCTCATCTATAAAACACTTTTAAAAGGAACTGATCAAATTTTCCAACTGGTCCTAGATAACAAAGAAAAATGCCAATGTAGTGAAAGGTGAAAACTGAAATGATTTGGTAGCTCTATCATCATAAATATCAAGGAGCACTGTAATTTTAATGTTGCTGAAATTGGCACTAAGGCATTATTGATTTTCTGTATCATCTAATGGTTTCCTGCAAATATCTTTTACAAAAGTGCATTATATGTCTTCTTAATAATCTTTTCTTGAGTCGTATACTACCAAATCCTGCAGATTCATTCCACAGTAAGTTAAAGTCATTAACCATATTTCTATTAAAATTTTATTGTACTTGAACTAATATTCTGAAACTGATGCAATGTAATTTTACTATCCAACCAACTACCTTGATTGTTTTATGATAAGAAACATTTTAAAAATCAGAAAACAAATCCTAAAAGGAAATCAGAATTTATGAAAATTTTATTTTTTGGCATACTTAATATGGGGATAATTACTTTAAAGGTCTATTGTTACAATGGTTTTCCTTTCCCAGGGATGCCATCCTCTTTTCTTCCTTGGTACTATTCACTTGGGCAAAAAAAGATATTCTCATTCATGACCTGTGTGAAATGTGTATTAATTTTGTTGAATTCCCAGCTGTTTTACATCTTGACATAGAGGAATTACTGCTTCACACAGTGTTGGAAAGATACAGATAGAAGATAATTACTGAACTTTATGTTACTATTGATGGGTGAAATTTTTCAAGGAAGAAAACTCATTCATTTTGATAATATAGGCACACCAGCTAAATGCTCAACCTATCCCATGGAAATTTTATTCTTAACACGTTTTTTTCTCTAGTAAGCTATTACTGGAGAATGCTGGTGAATTTTGATTTTATTTTGATGTTATAAGATGCACATATTTTAATATGCATGTGCTTCTTTTGGATTATTCAGGTACAGTAATAAATATTTTAGTTAGTGGGACATTTAATGGAGCCTTTATTTCTCCTTCTGTTTGGTGCTGTCAGGGCACAGTGAGTTGTTTTTGGTCTTATAGGTCACCTTTTCTGTCTCACACCTGAGAAAAGGACTTGTTTTTCTTAGGAGGGAAAGAAGCTGAGAACAGATTCTACTGACAGGTCTATCTGGCTATGCTGTCTTTTTGTTCTTTTTTTTTACTTCTACTTTCTCCTTTTTCTGAAATTCAAAAAAAAAGAGAAATTAGATATATTCATGTCTGCTGAGTAGAAACAGAAGTCAGATGCCTATGAGAAGTTAGCTATATTTGGTTAAAAAACTAATATTTTTAGATGAAAAGAGAATCATGGGGGCATTTCTAGAGCTCGCCAATATTTTTAATATCATTCATAGAAACTGAATATAAAGTAGAAGTCTCAGTCTCACTAATTGTGGTGTTTTTTAGATATTTAAGAATCTAAGGGAATACATATGTGTTACTGCCTCAGTATGCTGCTTTTCAGATGATTTCATGATACACTATGGAGTTCTCATTCTTCTTTCTTATTATTGTAAGGAACTAGAGATGTGTGTAAGATAGAGATAACATGTAACCCCATTGGGATCTATGGATGGCTGCAAAGATTCTGAGACTACTTTGAATCTGTATGCAAAATATTTTTCACGTATGTGTCTGTGCAGTCTTCTGGGAAGGTATATAGCTTTCACTAGACTTTTAAATGTCCCCCCAAATTAAGAATCTTTGTAAATGGACCACATTACACTAAACAGTAGCCACACTAGGTTTTCCTAATGACACTTAAAATGAGAAATCAAAGCACATACACTTTGCTGTAGCAAAAGACTTGCTCCACCAGAGGGAAAGGTGGTTAAACTTAACCAGTCTTCTACTCTACAACTAGTAGATTGTTGGTAGAAATTCAGCTTCTGAATTACTTCATCCTTATGGGGTTTTTTTTTGCATAATTCAAATTCTTCTTACTCCGTTTCTTTTTGTATCTCCCACTCCTCTCACAGTTTTCTCAGTTTTTTCTTTGCCTCTTTCTGTATATAGTTAAAAAAGTGAATTAGAGAATTAAGATTTATTGAATAAGTTTGGCTCTAAAATTTCTGTAGCATAAATTCCCTAAGTATTGAAGTTAAAAATTTTTTTTTAAATAATTGATTTGTTTTTCTATTGAATTACCCAGAGACGAACATGGGAGAGCCAAGAAAAGAGAGGTAGATTGAAGCACTATCCTGTGATGGAGTCTGTGGTATTAGGAGAGGGACCTCATGTTTAGTAAGCTAACACTGCTAACTCAGCAAACTTTGGCTTGGATCCTGATGGCAGGCATCAGGGATGGTCCTGCATGACCTTATGCATGACTCACCATCTGGACCAGGAACAAGGAAATGAGAACATTCTTACCTGCCCATATGCTGATTTATTCTTGAGTAAATAAGGGTAAAGTTCCAATGTGCAGCTCCTGGGGTGACCTAACATATTCACATCCTGTGACCCTGTTTTATAAAACTGTATTATTTCTGTTAAAGATGAGACATACTTTCTTTAAGTAAAATAACTCTATCTTTTATGTTAGCATCTTTAGAAACTAGCTGGGTACTTGGCACGTAATAGGTTTTCAGAACTGACTAACTACATTTCTCATTCCCAAGTGGTAGGGATTCACTTTTTCTCTCAGTTGACTGTGTTCTGTTAATTGTTTATTTTCAATTTCTTCACTCATAATGTTCTTCAGATCTCGAATAGCCTTACCCCAAAATGGCATACTTACAATCATGTCTAACAATTTGCCACAATGATCCAAGATTAAAAATATTTCATAATGGAATGCTGGACTGGCCTGATGCACATATCTATAAATAATTGTCAAACTTGCTTGACCATTTAAAATAAAATTCTTTGAGAGACTTACACACAATAATAATTTTATTAATAATTTTATCTTTATGTTCATCATTATTTTCTGGCTGATTTGAAATTTTATTTGTATAATCAAGAACTTCGTATTTGATGTATTATTTGTAAAAATATGAACCATATGTGAAATATTATCTGTAATTACTAATGGAGCAACTGCAAATTTATACCTGATCAGATAAGCATCCTTATGGATGATTTTTCCATTTGTTATTTGAACAACTGTGCTTGTAATAAGCAAACATAACCACAGAAAGATCCAATCTAGTTTGATCATTGTAGCACTATTTGAAGAAAAAGAGATGAGTTGTATGAGTCAATTATCATAAAGAAAATGGAAAGTAAATGACTCCAGTGATTTCTTTTAGATTAGTATAAGCAGCACAGAAAACCTCCCAATTCCCCTTCTTCGTCCTTAACTAATTTTATGTGGATTTTATTGCTAGCAAGTCCACAGGCATACACAACACCTTTCCCTTGTATACTAAGGGAATAAAAGCTGTTGACAATATTTGGAAGAAAATAAAGGCCTGGAATCTGTTTTTGTGTTATACAAGCATGAATTGCAGTAAAATGAAACCAGTTAATGAGGAATTAACTCAATTTAAGATACTGAAAAGTACACTGGTATATCAAGTAATGTTGTGTGTGTAAAATAAATTAAGCTTGGGTATTGCCTTTGAGAGGTAAATGTCGTGTTCAACTGAAGTATCTGATGTGTTCTGAAATGTAAAACTACAGGACACAACTGTGAATTCATCAACCAACCAACTCATAAACAAAATCAGATTATTTTAGCAATTACTCAATGGTTTATTTTATTATGATGATATACAAAGGTATTTCCATCTACTCTATCTTATATTTAAATATCCACTTGTTTGCACTATAACCTGAGTGGCAAGAAATAATTTATAAACCAGAGTGCCACTGACATCCACATAAAACTCAACTTTTGTGGAAAGATTAGCAGCATCTTTAGTCTGGCAGTTTTAAAATTTGGTTAAGTAAGCTTGGCATTATAGAACTTAAAAAATAAAAACAATAAGAACAAATTATAACTAAATATGATATCAAAATTTCTAAATAGCCTTGTATGTTATTTTTCACAAGATGTAGTCTAGGATTCTAAGATGTTAACTTGGAAAATATTCTTCTATTTTATTTGATCATTATAGCATAGTTTACCTACATCCAAAGATCTCTCCCATATATTTCTCTGGCTTAGAATAATCATTCAATCACTAATGTGATGGTCAGACCTTCTAATATAACACATGCAATCAAAGTTTAAGGGCTGGATGAAAACCAAGGGTTCATGAATTCTGTCTTCTTAGCAACACCATTTTCCTTTGCACATGTCCTTATAATTGTGCTTGTGCTTTTAAACCTATTTTACAATTTCAAAGTATGGGCAATTCCACTCTTGTCTAGTGCTAATTAATTATTATCTGTTAAATGTTGATGAGAAATATACATTTCTTGTAGTTTATATCTTTCATCTTTTCTTCCTACTTTCCTTCTTTCCTCACTTGTTTCTTCCCTTTTACTAAATAAATTATTATATAAATTTTACCATGAGCATAGGAGTGTATTACATTCAAAATATAAAGATACAAATTTTGATCAGCCTAGTGAAGATTTTAGACATATATATTTATATATAATATATTACATTCAAAGATGTTGATGATTCATTTATAAAGCATTTTGATCAAGGCCAAATAAACACATCTTTAAAAAGTAGTTGTTTGTAAAGTAAAAGACATTCATGATGGTAAGAAGGCTAAAAGGCAAATGCCAACAAAAACTAAAACACTAATGTAACAGAAGAAATTGCCTAATAACCACTCAGACATCGGTGTGTGCATTCACAAGCTTGTCTATACCAGTGTCTATACCGTTACAGGGCTTTGGTATTGGAAGGAAGACCACAATGATAGTTCATTAATTGTCAAGCAGACATTAACTCATGTGCATTGACTTCTGTTCTCCTATACAAATTTCCTAGAACTATCATTGGATCACTGAGCACAAGTGCTTTAAAGTGTATATAATGGTCAAGAAACTAATTGCTGAGCTTTGAAAGACAGGATATCAGACAGGCACCAAAGGTCAAGAGATTTTGCAAAGGGTGTGTTTTTATAACTCTTGCAGCCATCCTAACCTGAGTTTTAATCTGTAACATAGTATCAGATGAAAAATGCGTCATGTTATAGAAAATTAATCATATACTTGTAATTACATGTATGCAGTAAAATGCATTTTTATAAAAGTAAAAAAAAAGTGAAGAAATATAAGTATACTAGGTTATTATTTAGGGAGATAAGAGTAAAATGGTGTGGTATATGATTACATTTTCCCTTATACATTGTATTTTTTGCTATACCTAATCAAGGGCAAAGAAATAGAAAGTCACGGTATATAGGGAAATAAATGATCCATTCTTAATTGCAGAATCTTTTTTCACATTTACTTCTGTTTTATTTAGAGAAATTTTTTTTACTAGGAAGATTTCTTTACATGATCATTGTTTTTTCCTGAAAATTAAAAACATGCATTTTAGAAGACTGAGTGTAAAATGGTCATTGTTTTTAATTGGAAGAAAGACTAGAACCTCATGAAGTCAGGTTCCAGCCAAATCTTGCTTCCATCTTGGACAACATTTACAAAGGTTTTAAAAAATTAGATAATAAATTTATAGGTAGCAGTACATCATGTCCATATGTTGCATCAGGGGGAATAAAGAATCGTAATAGTTCAACCATGACCATCCATAATATTTGACTCACACCAAAACTATATAACTTCTGTTACTGGTCCCTGAAACAATTAGGAAATTCAAAAGTAATCTTTCTTGTTACATTTGTGTTGTGGAAATTAGCTTTCTATTTAAATGACTCATCAGATTGACATACAAGGACAGCTGTAAATTTACTTACTATTTTCCTCATGGTATGCAATTAACACTACAACATAACATTTTAATCAAAGAAAACTTTCACAATTGCAATATAAATGCATGAGGCAACCATGCATTTGCCAGTCATTTTGTACTATTGTATATGCAGAATTTAAATATGTCACATAATTCCACACACAAATACTTCTTTCCAGGTGGTGTCTTTGATAGCACCATGTTCTTTGGATTAAAGTCTCTGGCAAGGGGACCACATGGTTGCTTCATCTGCAGAAGCAGTTGTGACTCAGTCACGGTTAATAAAGAGTTTGGAAGAGGGAGCTCTCCTCCATCAGTTCTATTATGGGATACATAATAGTCCAGCCCCATTTGTCCTAGAGACACAGCCCAAAGACAGACCCTCCACATATTGCTGTACAGAGGTGGACATGACAGGGCCAGAGGGAAACAGTGAAGATTGAATGATCTTCTCTTTCTCTTTCCCTTTCCCTCCACTGCTAACATATTCACTTCTCATTTTGCTCTCAACACCCCCTAGTTTTAGACACCCAGGACTTTTCCTACTGTCTAAAACTCTACCCTGGCAAAATTATTTATTCAGACAGTCATATGCTGAGGATTATTACATAAACAGGAAGAGTCCAGTCCCTATATATAACTACCTCTCTTTCTGATATTTAGGTTTAAAAGTCTTGTTAATCTCTGCATTTTCTCAGTACTCAAAACAGTTCTGCTGGTACAGACCTATCTCACAACACCTGCCATATGCCTGTGTCTGTTGAATGACTGTGTAAGCATGTAAGGAGCACAGCTCTAGAGCAAGCATTCTAGGGATTTTTAATATAGTATTTTAATGTCAGGCAGTGGGATTATTTTGGTAATTAATAAGAGAATAAATATTACAGAAATGGAAACAAAGTCAGGGCTAGAAGCATGTCACGATGACCAGCGGATTATGTGATAGTGCTGCTAATTTGGATGAGGGTTTAATTTCCCAGGATGTTATGGAAAATAGTCATAGTTAAAAATAAAGTGCAGAAATTTTGGCCAAATGAAGAGAGAATAACATTATAAAAAACAAGTTTGGATATTTAAAATACTGTTCATTTCAATCATGTATGTGAATTGCTTACCATTGATGCATAAAGCTTGTAACACCCAGTAGATATTATATATCATATTTTCCAGATTAAATTTGATTAAAACTGAAATCTCTCATCTGTTTTTGTGTTTTATGGCTTATTGTGTCTAGTGATCTACTTCTAACCCTTAAAAGAGATAGAGATTTTCCTAGATGTGAACATATGAAAACAACAAGGAAGATTCAATTTCTCACTTGTTTGGAGCTTACAGCTATCACTACTGATTGGGCTTCCTCTTGGACAAATGTTACCTCTTGTGTGAAATATCCAACACCCATCTGCAATTTTTTTCATGGCAATTGATTATATGTATAGATCAACTTCTGCTGGCAATGTGGATTAGGCATTAGATTAAGTTCAGGCTACTTAGTTTCTTTTAGTCCTATAACAAGCTGAAATAGTAATACTAGCAAAATCCTTCAAAATGTGTCTTATTGGCCAAGAATACGCTCAAGTAATACAAATCTGCATAAATCCATCCATAATTTAAAACCAGCACAAGGCAAATCACATGACTGACAGGCATAGTTTAAGAGTAAAATCTTCTACACATCAAAGGCCAACTATAACTCCAAAGAAGGGGCAAAGTCATAACAAAGAAATTTTGACATATGTTTATAAATGCCTGTTTTCACATCTATTAAGATAAAAAAATCATTTGCCTATTTCTAATAACATAGGTTCAAATTATCCTTCACTGTTTTTGATTTAGCTTTTAAAAATGGTTGCTGGATATTCTGTATGAATAATCTTCCCAATATTAGCAGTAAGAGTGGATAGATCTGAATTCTACATATATGCATATCTGGTCCAGGATCCAGGATTTCTCCTATATGAACCCCCCCCCACACACACACACACAAAGAATGATTTTTTTTCCCCTCGGAGTGAACTGTGGTAGGAAGCTATTTCCTTCTGCCTTTTTTGGCATAAAGAAGTTTTCTTGGGACCTAAGTTTGCTGCATTTGCATGTGTGGCCCAGAGGCCTCCTACAGTCTCAGCTGGATAGGTCCCTTGGAAAGGGAAATAGCTAACATATCACATTTTATGATGAGGCTGCCAGATTGTTGTTCCCCTTTATATACCTCCTAGTTGTTCTGCACAAGGGACTCCCTAGGGTGAATGGGAGAGATAAATGAGGTGTTGAGGGGAATAATAATTTTGCACAAGGTGAAAGGATAAAGGAAAAGTGAAAAACATTCCTGCTTAGCCACAGGATAAGTCATATTAATTAGTCTGTGTATGACACAACTCCACAAGTGGAAATGAAATTTATGAAAAGAGAATCATAAAATGGATACACCTCATAGATAAATATCACTTGAATGCTACACTTCACAGCCTTTCCACATTGTATAAAAATTACTTCATCTTTCATGACCTTATTAAAATACATTATAGAGATACACTTGGATATGAATTCTAAATACTTAATCTCAGCAGGCTCTGTGTATTTAAAAATATAATGAAAGATCAATTTCTATCATTTCAGTTTTAGACATTTGCTTTACAGTGACAAATTATGAAAGGAAATAGTCATCTGTGGTTCATTTAGTAAAATACAATACCTGTGAGTCAAGTGTAATTCAGGTTAGTGTTGAGCATAATCTAAAAAGCATGAGCACATATTTGCATCTAGAATATATACTTAAGTACTTTCTGCATGTTCACTTTCTGATTTTCCTCAGTTTAGAATACTACAAAGTACCGTAAAAAGTGTACCACAACTAAAAGCTAACAAAGCCAGGGCAGCCTTGGAAAGGAACATATGCTGTTATGAACCTCCTTCTAATATTTACTACCAGATATCCATAATCCATAAGTGGACAAAGAAGAGTCAGTAGAATACTAAAAAAATTCCCCAGTTTGTTAAAATAGTTCTACAAAAGCATAAGTTAAACATAATTTAAACAAACGAAAGAGCAGAAAAGTTTATAGTTTGAGCATATGCAATTAAGGTATAGGTTTTGTTTTGTTCTTTAATTTTGATCTACTGTATGTAACTCTATTGATTAGATGTATAGAGATAATATCAAATTGTGATTATCAGAAAGTAATAGTGCTTGTGATTTAGGATTTTTACAACTAAAATGTAGGTAATTCTTCAAACTAAAGAGGTAAATTTTTCTTACATTTTATCTTTCTCACCGACATTCAACTAGTTATTTTTAGATTGTAGGGTTAAAAAAAAATCCCACATGAGATAAAACTAACCAATTTTAAGTGTACAGTTTAGTTTTACCTCCAATGGTTTTCCACTTTTTGATTTTTAATTATGCTTATTTTTGACTGATACATAAAAATACAAAATTGTACATATTAATAGGGTACCACGTGGTATTTTGATACGTGAATTTACTGCAATCAGGTAAACATACCTATCTCCTGAAACATTTATCATTTCATTATGTCAAAACACAATCAAAAAAAGAAAACACAATCATTTTCTCTACCTTTTTGATGTATACAGTACACACTTGTTATCTACAGTCACCCTGCTGTGCCGTACCACATTAGAGCTTCTCACCCCATCTAACCATACCTTAGCGCACACTGATCAACTTTCTCCATCATTGCCTTCCCTGCAATCCTCCTCAGCCTCTGCTAACCATCATTCTACTCTCAACTTCATGAGAGAAAATTTTTTAGATTTCACATATGAGTGAGGTCGTGTGGTACTTGTATTTCTGTGCCTGGCTTACTTAACTCATAATATTCTCCAGTTCTATTTATATTGCTGCAAATTACAAATTTGCAGGGTTTTTTTTTTTTTTTTTGGTACTGGGCATTGAACTTGGGTCCCTGCACCTGCAAGGTAGGTGCTGGAACCACTGAGCTAAATTCCTGGCCAAATTTGCATTTTTTTTTTTTTTTTTTTTTTTTGGTACCAGGGATCGAACTTGGGACCTTGCACTTGCAAAGCAGGCGCCAGAACCACTGAGCTAAATCCCCACCCCCAAATTTGCAGTTTTTAATGACTGAATGGTACTCCACTGTGTACAGACAGCATGCTTTCTTCATCCATTTATCAGGTAATCAACATGTAGGTTGCTCCCACTTCATGGCTATAAGGAATACAGCTGCAATAAATATGAGAATGTAGATGTCTCTTTGAAAAATTAATTTTATTTCCTTGAGTATTATACCTCAGAGCACAATTTTGGATAATATATTAGTTCTATTTTTATTCTTTTGTAAAACTTCCATATTGATTTCCATAATGGCAATCATAACTTATGTTTGCACCAAAGTCCTCTTTTCTTTTTTTTTTTTTTGGTACCGGGGATTGAACTCAGGACCTTGCGCTTGTGAGGCAGGCACCAGAACCACTGAGCTAAATCCCCAGCCCAAACATTAATTTTTTGGCGGGGAGGTACTGGGAATCAAACTTGGGACCTTGTGCTTGTGAGGCAGGCACTGGAACCACTGAGCTAAATCCCTGCCCCCCCCCCCTTTTCTTTATATCCACATCAGCACCTGTTATTTTGTCTTTCTTTTATTATAGCTATTCTTAGTGAAAAGAGGTGACATCTCATTGCGATTTTGACTTGCATTTCTCTGATAATTAGTGAAATTGAGCACATATCTGTTGGCCACTTGTCTGTCTTCTTTTGTGGTAAGTCTCTTTATATCTATTGTCCATTTAAATTTTTTTTTTTAATTTTTGCTATTGACTGCCACAGGTTTTTCTGTGAGAAAAGTAGTAGGTCACAATCTAGAATCAAGTTCTAAACTGACTTTGCTTATGTATGCGCATTTTTCTTGAAAAAGTTGAACATAAGAGTTTGCTGGGAAGCTTAATGTTTCTTTAAAAATGCATCTTTGCTATTAATATATTCCCCTAAAATATTATATATAAACAATTTTATCAACAAAGTAGAATTATATTTCTTTAAGATATGCTTATATCAGCATTGTTTCTCTTGTATGATGAAAGGCATAATCACTACAGTGTAATAATTATCTTTTGTTTTCCCAAGGAGCAATTAGAAATGCAACCCTGAATAAGTAATGGTGTGTAAATTACTGCTGGCATACCAAGGATCCAGTAGCTCACACATTTTTCTTTTCAAAAGGTTTTTTTTTTCTTTATTATGCCTAATTTATGCTATCAAATATAGGAGTCATCCTTTTTTTATAGCTGACATTGCCTCTTTTGGAATAAAAGTAATTGTGTACTTACTTCCTGGGGGACAAAGTAATTTTAAAAATGAAAAAAATTCTAGAAAAAATTCAAACTTTTTGTACATAAATATGAGAATAGGGTAATATATAAAACCCTTGTGAATTTACAGAAAAACTTCCAAGACAAATATTGAAAATATAGTTACAATATTCTAGGCTTTAGATGTTTTGTTAATTCATTTAATATTTTTAAGTAGGTAATACAAGTAATGTCATGTTTTAGAAAAGCATAATAATCTAATAATATATAATAAGCATAATACTTACATTTTATCTCCTTTCCCAATATCACAGTATATATGTATGTCCATATTCATAACTGTACCAGTGTTTATGTCTGTGACAGTTATCCTATATTATTAACTTATTTGCCCTGAGAACCACTTAGGGGATTAGTAAAGCATACTTCTGAGACTTTCTAGATGGATTATGGAGGCATGACCCTTGATACTATATCTAGACTCTGGCCCCTTCCTCTTTGGAGGTATTTCTCTGTTTGTTGACCACTCTGAACAGGTTTGCTCCACCACACAGTTCCACCATGATGTTTCTGTGTTGGCACCACATGACAGTGGACAAAATCCTCTGAAATAGTGAGCCAAATTAAGCCTCTCCTTCTTTAAACTGAAGGTGTCAGGTATGGTTTTTTTTTTTTGCTGGCAATGGGGAAGCTGACTAATACAGATTGCTACCAGGGAAATGGGGCTGTTGCTCTGACTATATGTAAACACATAGTTCACAAGCCATTGGAACTGGTTTCTGGGAGGAGTTTGGAAAAGTTTGGAGTAGTAGGCTAGAGAAAGCCTAAAACACTGTAAACAGAACCTGACTGGCAGTTCTGGTTAGGGCTCAGAAGAGCAGAATGCTGACAGGAATACAGACAGTAATGGCCAGGCTCATGAGGTTTCAGTTGGGAACAGGGACTCTACTGGAAATTGGACTAGAGGCCATGTGTATTACATTCTGGAAAAGAACTTATCTGTTTTGTCCATTTCCAGAGACTTTGAAGATGGCTGGGTTTAAGGGCTATAGATTAAATAATCTTGTGCAGAAAATTCCAAGGAGTTCCATGTTCAGGCTATGGGATGGATAATGCTAACTGCTATTATTCAGATAATTAATGAGACAAAGGAGAAAATAAGCAGAGCAGGAATATTAAAAAAAAGTTAAATTTTGGCCCAAAGACGGTATGGTTGCTGAAAACATTAGCACAATTCAAAGGGGATCAAGAACTATATGAATGGGGATAAGAAGAAACATGCCTTGAGGGTATCTCTGGAATTAGCAAGACCTCACCCATTATAGGCTCAGGGACCAAAAATGCAAACCTTTCATTTGAGGTGCAAGCCTTGGTCCACTGCTCAAGAAGGGCCATTTAAGGAATTGGTTTCCAGGAATTCATTTCACCATGCTCAGTCATCCAGGCAATCAGAGGCTGCTGCAGCCATAATTCTGCTGGTGGCTGACCCTGGCACTGTCCACCTGATGCTGATATTACCACATAGGCATACAGAATGCAACAGTTGTAGGGCTCTGGAGGCTTCCGTTAAAATTTAAAGGAAGGTCTGGGTGGCCAGGTGGCATGCTCTGGAGAGGTGCATATATGAAGCCACGGGAATGAAGCCAAATGTACAGTGGAGACCCTAGGAATTTGGAGATGCCAATAATATGGAAAGTCTTCAAAGCCATAGGCAGCAAGCAGACCTAGCCCAAGGGAGAGGCTGTGTTGGCTGAAACTATCAAGGCCAAAGAGGTGGGACTGCCAAAGCCATCTGGAATTAATACCTCATCATTATGTTTCCTAGATGCTAGGCATAGAACCATGAGAGTTAATCTGTGCCCTGCTCAATTTCAGGTTCATTGGTCCTAATTTTCTGATTAGGACCCTTTTCTAATCCCATATTCTTTCCTTTTTTGGATGAGAATGTTTACCTTGTATCATTGTGTATCTCATATTGGGAATGTGTAACTTGCATTCTGATTTTTCAGGAGTTTACAGCTAAGAGTGTTCCTTGAGTCTCAGAGACACTTTAAACTTGGACTTCTGAACAATACTGGAACTGTTGACTTTGAGGAAGGGATCAGTACATTTTTGGTTTTATGTAGGCTAGTTACCTCATGTTAGGTGACATTATGACCTTGTTATTGTCTGTATTTGGAGATCAAGTGTGATTTAAGAAAATATGTGTGTCATGTTGACAGTGGGCGAAATATGACAATTAAGCTGGATTGTCAACTTGATTGGCTTGAGAGCCACCTAGAGGATTAGTAAAGCACACTTCTGGGTGTATTTGGGTGGGTCATGGAGATGCGACTTTGGGTGTTATATCAGGCTGCTGGTCCTTTCTCTCTGGTGCTGTTATTCTGTTTTTCTTCCCAGCCACAGTAACCAGGCAGCTCTGCTTCACTCCACCTCTCTATCATGATGCTTTTGCCTTGGCCAGCTGACATGGTCTTAGTCCTCTAACACTATGAGCCAAACTCAATCTTTCCTCCTTCAAGTTGCAAGTGCTGGGTACTTTGCATCAATACAGTTATAATTATTAATACACATTAACTGAACAAGAAAATGGGTTCAGTGCAACATTTACATATATGGATAAGTTGTGCCTCCATCATATTTTTCTTCCCTTCTGGCCTCTTTTGCTCTCCTCTTTTCCCTTTCCCCAGTTCCCTTTCAGGTCTTTGTTGTTGTTGTTGTTGTTGTTGTTGTTTAAGTTTTCACATTCAGAAAACAAAGCAACCATTCTTGGACTATTTTATTGTTATCTTTTGAACATTATTGTATTGCTTAAATGATTTTTTTCTTCAATATAATGAATTTCAGTGTTAACTATATATATTACAAAAAATGCCACAGGATTAAAAAATTTCTTCAGTACTAATGTGTGTGTAATGATGCATTTCTTAGATAATAACATAAACTAAAATTAAAAAAAGATTACAAGACTAAATAGCTTGAGTATAGCTGAAAAAGGAAGTCCTTTTTTGAGGTCTATTCCATAATTATACCATTAATTAATTATGTATCCTTGACACAGTTCTCTTAATAACTTTAACCTCACTTTCTTCAATATTTAAATAAGAAGTTAGGATTAGTTTGCCTTTAAAATCTTTTCTTATTGTGTCAATCAATTTATGAGTCCACTTATTTTTATAATAGGTGGATTCAATTTACTATGCAACACCTCATTAATGCGATTATATGGCTTATTAATTTTTATTCACATTAATATTGAGTATTCCAATAAATTGACTATTATGAAATCAGATTGGTGTACAGAGACTTAGTGAGAGTTGTTATTTAAGTTATGAGAAGCAAAATAGCCATTTATGACATATGTTATTCCAGTTGGAATATAGGGGTTAGTTACATTTTTGGGTTGTTACATAAGACTGTTTGACTAATCCTTCAGAAGTTTCAGTCCTACATGGACTTTTCCTATTTTAAAAGGCTTATGGAAAATATTAAATTTGAAATTTAAAATCAACCAAAAATCAAAAAGTATATACCATTGACACAGAATTAATGACACAGAATTAATGCAGTGGCTCACTTCTTTTCTTCTTGCATTGAGGTATCATTTTCTTTCTTTCTTTCCTTCCTTCCTTCCTCCCTCCCTCCCTCCCTTTCTTTTCTTTTCTTTTCTTTTCTTTTCCTTTCTTTCTTTCTTTCTTTCTTTCTTTCTTTCTTTCTTTCTTTCTTTCTTTTTCTTTCTTTTGCCTGAATTCCTTCAGCTTGTGCCTGCTTGCCTGTCCTCACTGTGCATCATCTGCTTCTTTCATGATCCTTCTTTCATCTTCATCTTGCTGAGTGTGAGCTTGCTTTTGACTTTACTTGCCTTATACTTCTGCCTATTTTGATGTATTTCTATTAACATGTAGTCCTTTTTTTCTTTTTTCTTCACTTACTACTCTGTACTTACTTCTTACTTCCATCTCAAGTATCACCTTATAGGTGGAACTCAATTTATCTTTGTTATTTTAAAAATGCTTCTTCTGTCTTATTTTTCCACCTACTTTAGACAATTTCATTCATTCCAATCTATAATTATTACATTTACTTATTCATTCTTTCATTCATAAATATTTATTGTTCCTCTAGTATGTGCCTTAAAGTGTTTCTGTTCCTCTTCATGGAGAAGAAATATTAGTAAACACGACAGATATTTAATGAAGGGAAAAAAGAAAGATTTTCTTTATCATACCTTGTTTTAGAAATATGAAATATTTTATTTATTTTTCATTCAGTTAAAAAAACATACAACTATTGTCATTATTGTATATGGACATGACAGTAAAACAAAGCAACATTCTTGTCTATATCTACGTGTTGTAAAAGAACAATATCCATAACCATGTGCATACCTAAGTCTTTGCATATATGTAAACATATTAGAATCAAATGTGTATATTCTTTTAATGCTACTGATAAATTTGTTAAAAGTTGAGAACATATTAAGTGACTATAAATACTAGATAGCACACCAAAATACTGTGTGTGTGTGTGTGTGTATATATTCAGAGTTGAATGTTAAAATTAATGAAAGTACAACAAAGGTAATTTGACAGATATTTAATGAAGGACATTAACAATATTTGACTAAACAGCAATTAGGCAAAAACAAGCCATTCTTGGAAATGAAAATCATTACCTTTTTTTTTCTTCAGCCAAATTTTTCATTTGCCATATAAACTTAGTTAAAATAAAAAAGTCTTACTTTCAATATGGTAACAGATTAATTTAATCAGATTATTCTATTAGATCATTTGTAAAGAGAGGGAGAAGGTGGGAGGGATCTTGGCATGCAGACCTTGAAAAGACAAATAGTTTTATCAGCCAGAAAGTAAAGGTGATGCCATCAGACTTCAGATATGTCAGGGGATGACATGTAGAGAGGGAGAGTCCAGTGTGATTGTCTCTCACCTGTTCAAAAGCCATAGCAGGTGTGATTTGAACTCTATGCCTTGAAAGTAAATATGATGTTTAATTTAAGGCAAATTATGATCATAGACTTTTGAATTTGGATATATTCAATCAATAAGTAGAGAACTAAGCATGAAGGATTGGGCTAAAAATAGAAAAGCTTCATACTGGAACCATACTGGAAGACAAGTTCAAGGCATGGTATTATAAACACTATTTCATGATGCTTTGGGAGAAATAAATATCACAACTCAATATTTTCAGTGAACCCTTTATCATTTAGACTAAGTTACTTAAAAACACTGTATAGCTGAGAAGTGAATCTGAAAGTTTAACAAAATAAAGGCTTTGAGTTATCTTTCCGTAAGTTTGAACACATCTGAGTAAATAAAATCAAGAGGAATATTGAAAAACCAGAGTTAACCTTGTATTTTCATTGGCAGAAAATGCACTTTTTAAATTGATTTGCTAAAGGAATACTATTTGCACTAATTCTGTATTGAATTTCTTTGCTGAGATGAAAAACACAATTATTTCATTCTTTTCCCCGTGGTGTGGTATCTGTAAATTACCTTACATTTGATTAGAAATACCTTCATTTCAAAACAAACCTTTACACTTCATTTTTATTTTGTTTCCCTCAGTAAAATGGAAGCCACATGGCCATTCATACAGTCTCAGAATGGGAAAGACTTTTCACTGTATATTGCTCTAGATGAAAACCACAAAGCAGGTAATAAGACAAGAACACATACAAAACAAATACAAATGTGAGAGTTCAGATAGAAACAGAAAATCACCACAAATAAAAATAGAAATAGTCCACAAATAGAAATAGTATTTTAAAAATCTCATACAATTACATCTTGAAGTGGATACAAACCTTAGCTACTGGAAAGGAAAAAAAGAAGGAGGTATCCATGTAGAAGGAAAGGAAGCAGTGTGGTATGAGTTCACAGAGAACAAGGATTGCCAGTGCCACACCACGGCTGTTGTGAGGGTGAATGTCTTTTTAATTTTTCTCCAGTGCTTATTCAGAAAGAGCGTGGGCTGTGTTAAATGGGTCACATATGGTTGTGGGAAGCAAATCTTGGGTCAGATTGTCACCACACAATATCTAGATCATAGAATAAGTCCAACAGACTTCAATATGATTTTCTAGGCCCATATTTTTGTCCTTCTGAAGGGAAGCAATTTCACAGTCCAGGTTTGCACAAAAGATAGCAAAGTTACATCCCTGTAGCAGATGCTTAAAGAGGAGTTTCTAATCCTCACCTGGCTAAATTCTATGGCTTCTAGTTCTTCCTAAAAGAGAGGAATAACAGACCTTGCTAAGTGTCTGCTGAGTTCATGACTTGATCCAAATGGATATTAAGATATGTACCATTGGAACATGAACCTCTATTACCATACCATTTATCATGTGGCCAGATGATTGATGGACTTTTATAGCAATAGGGCCCAGGGCTAGAGTTCTGTTCAATCTCTTCATTTCGTTTTGAGGACTGGAACTGCTTCTGAACTATATCTGTTTTGCTAAACCAATTTCCTGAGTCATTTAACAATGTATAACAAATGCCTTCTGAATGCAGATCATTGCAGTAGGCGCAGAGAGACATTAAAGGCAGACATAGGATATATAAAACATTTACAAAGAAGCAGAACAGGAAAACTTCACAAGACAAAAGGAAAGCTAACAATATATAAAACAGTAACTATGAATCTGTTCAATAAATTTTCATTAACTATCATGGTCCAGATACTATTAACAACTGTGGATACAAATGTAGCTAAAATAGAGTCTGATTCTAGCCTATGTTTTCAGACATGATTAAATCCAAGCCAGTAAATGCAGTAATTATGAGATTTTAGAATTCTCAACAAAGACATTTCCAGGCCAGGATTCATTGGAAGTGATAAATATTAGATACACAAATAACTTCTGTGAAGGGCGTTGATTGTAAGTGAAAACATTCTTAACATCAAATGATAGAACCTGACTTCTGAAAATAAGCATTTACCAGTAAACACAGCCTACGATCATCATGAAACTCTCAATTAAATTTTTGTAATGTGTACATCCCTATGATTGTGGGAATGACAAAAATATTATTCCTACAAGAAATTTTTAATCTAGTTGAAGACATACAACTAAATGTAGAAACAAAATCTTTGCTAATGATTCTTTGCTATATTTTATGATGGCATGATTTAGTGTTATAGAAATTAAACATGGTCATTTCCTGGTACTTTATTCATTTGTAGTGGTTTGAAAATTGATTTTGAAAACATTCATCCTGGTGATTTCCTTGGTAAAGGGAACAGGCCTATTTATAGCATCTACCTTTGTAGTTAACCAATTTTTTACTTGGCAGTATATAGTTTGGTTGAAGAATTGGGCCTCAGAAATGGAACTGTGTTCTAGGACATGGCTGATACTTTTACCACTGGAGTGGAAAAGAAGAATGTCCCTGATATGGGCAGTTCTCCTATATATAGTGATCATGACTCTATCTTTTTCCTTCTTAATAGTACTTTGAAATTCCTTTTTCAACCTTTAAATATTACCCTAAACTAACCAACTTGGTAAGCTGTGTTCCTATACAGACTACATTCAATTCTTAAGAAGTAGGATATGTTGTTACCTAAGTTAAATGTATCTCATCATATATATGTAATATATATAACAAGTAATATGTAATAAGTAATACATATAAGACATATCTATATCTGTATATATTTTCACCAAAATTTAGGGCTCAAATGGATTGTGATAATGTAGTATGAAGAAATGAATTTAGATTGCTTATATTTTTCCCAATATTATATCCTGACAACAGCTAGTAGTAATAATACATTCTGGAACTACTCTTATATTAATATTATATATTAAAATAACTATTTTGTCATAAATATTTCTTGAATTCACATTGTTAAAAATGAATATGCCATATGAACATTCTCTAGGTAGCAATTAGTTGTCTGTATCACTCATGGTTAAAATTCTTACAAAAGGATTCTTGTACAATGAATCATTTTGTTTTATGCTCTTTGTATCTAATATGGAATAGAAAGTATATTTATAATCAACTTCTTTTTTAAAAAAGTTACGTGGTCTTTGTCAGCCTTCCGTGCAATGATTGTCCTTTAAAAGGACATTGACTGGGCCTGGCCCACAGTGAGGCAGCTACGGTGCGGTGCACACGGAGTGGGAGGCGTGGGCATGGCGGCCCTCCAGCAGGACGCGGTGTGGCCCCCAGCCCCCTCTGTGGAGCACAGTGCGAGCTCGGAGCACCAACGTCGCTGCCCTCATTTCCACGGCCAAGGTCATATTTTTGAGGCTTCTGAACTTGACCTCCAGTCCCCGCTGCAGTCAGTGCTGGGGAGCCCGAAGGACCCAGAGGTCGAGGCTGGGAAAGATTAAAAATGAAGAGGGGAGCCCACTGCAGACAGGCAGGTCTGTGCATGCCCTACTGAGGTCCCGAGTCTCGCGGAAGATGCCAAATCACCCCGCTGCAGACAGGCAGGTCTGCCCACATCCTACCGAGGTCCCAAGTCACAGAGAACAGGCCAAATCAGCCCGCCGCAGACAAGCAGGTCTGTGCATGCTCTACCGAGGTCTGGAGTCCTGCTGAAGATGCCTAATTGCCCTGCTGCAGACAGGCAGCCACCTGGCTCCACACTACAAAGACACAGAGGAAACCAGACCACAAGACCACGATACTGAGTCCTGCTGCTTCAGGCCCAGAGGTAGGGGCTTCTGAGCCACCGCCCACTGCTCCTGGTCCAGAGGAAGGGGCTTCCTGGTCACCATGCCTCCTGTTGCTCCCAACCCAGAGGAAAGGGCTTTTGGGCCACCTTCTGTCCCACTGCTCCTGGCCCAGAGGTAGGGGCTTCTGAGCTGCCATCACACTGCACCTGGTCCAGAGGAAGGGGCTTCCAGGCCACCATCCCTCCTGCTGCTCCCAGCCCACAGGAAAGGTCTTTTGGGCCACCATCCCTACCACTGTTCCCGGCCCCTGTCGCATCTCTCCCAGCTCAGAGGAGGTAATCAGTGCAGGCGCCAACAGCCCTCCCCCAGTCAAAATGAGAAAACACGTAAATAAGTCTCAAAACTAGACTTCCAGATCACCTACAGCAACCCCAAAGGGAAATGAGATGGAACACTCTGATACTCA
>NW_004624783.1:15477451-15490147 GCF_000247695.1 Heterocephalus glaber
TGGCTAATATTGTTTCTTAGACTTAAAAAGAATGTGTGTATGTATATATATATATAGAGAGAGAGAGCCTATTTAACTCCAAATTAAAATACTTCTTATTCTATATTTCTTATTCAGAAAGTATAGCCTATTATTTATAGCCTACTAATTAATTTAATTCTTGTTATGTTAATGTTACCTGTGAGATTAAAATTTCACTGTTCATGGCTAATATTGTTTCTTAGACTTAAAAAGAATGCTTCTATGTGAATTGCCAAATGACTTCAGAAAATGGAACCTTATTCTGTAAAAGATTCCAATATGTACTCCTCTAAAATTGTCTTTAATTTAATTAGCAAACATTTTTTTCACACTTACTATGAGCAAATATAAGTACTGTTGCACCCAGACAAGTTTTTGTAACAAATCTCATAGAATAACATGCTTTGCAAGCTGAAAGTTGCAGAGAAGTTGTTGTAGATTTTAAATTTTTGTTACAGAAGTTTTGACACATACTGTGAAAAAAAATATGGGATGTAGGTATCAGAAAATTTGGTTAATGTCCTAGTTATTTTTCCTTCTAGCAGTAAAATCTTGGTAAAATCTTGCAGTTATTTGAGTCCCAGTTCTTCAATCTACATTGTCTGTTTTGTACATAATAAGGTTCAAAAATAATAATGTTTATGAAAAAGCTTTCTAAACCATCAGAGACCCTATAAATCTCCACTGTTACTATAAAACATGGTACCTTCTTTAAAGGGGTGGCACATCTAGCAAAAGAGGAAAAAATGAAATCCTTTAAACTACACTGAGACATCTTTCTCTGTAAAATATTTAATGATATACATCTAGGGTATTGTGTATAATAAAACATTAATCTGTATGTCCAGTGTAATGAAAAAGAGAGACCTGGATACAGACTTCTCTTTGAGGGCAAGCTCAATGTCTTTGATCCTGGGATGTATTTGTGATATAAATAGGAAATAATAAAAAGATCTGGCAATAGTCACCTCTCAGAAGGACACAGAGAAAAGGAAGCATTATAAAGGGAGGCTCGCAATAGCAAACACCCAGAACTATTTTAGATTCTTTTTCAATAAAATATTTTTGTTGTATGAACTTAAACTAGGAATCAAAATCCCAGAACTATAAGAACAAGGCATTCTTAAGAGCTCTAATCTTATTAGAGAATGGAATGACAATGGCTGGTTTCTCAGGCTACACGTTAGTAGGTGGATATGAAAGTGCTGTGCTTTTATTTCATTCTTTCCTTTTTTTCATTATCTGTTATGTTTCATAATGCAGAACACTGGTTATTCTTTCCAGGAAATTTTTATAATTGGATTTTAAAGCATCAGATGTGGAAAAAAAGGAAAAGGAAAATGCTTAGAAAAGTTTTAATATATTTCTCACTTTTATAGGAATATCCACTGTTTAGTGACATAATTATGCCATTTATAGTGCCTACATTTTATTTCATGCCATTGCTTGGATATTAACTAGTGCAACTTTGAAGTTTTCTTCATCAGCCCATTGTAACTGGGAGGCATTTCTCCTGAGGTGCTTCTCCAGTCCACTCAGAAGTCCAATTAAAGTCAATGGGAGCTGGACACCCAGTGGGGAAGAGAGGCGGAATTTGGGGAAAATTTCCATTACCAAAGTGATTTATACAAGGTCACAGAATCGTGTGGTCTCTAACATCATGCCCATGGGATTGAAAGGGTTTAGCTGTCTTGTCTGTCTCCCAGAACTCTTGAGGGCAAAAGGCCATTTGGAATAGCTGTTCTAAAAAGATCATCTTGGTTCATTTTTCCCATATGTTCTCCCTGAGCTCAACATTACAGTATTAGCTGAGGGCTGCCAAAACGACAGCCCTCGAATGAGATGATGCCAGCTCTACAGAGAATCTATGTAATTGGATCTGCTGGGTTAACTCAGCAACCAGCCTCAATGAAGCCCTGTGGACTTCAGTCAGAGCCTGTTTTAATTCTCCAGATAATTAGATGGCCATAGTTGGTTATAAAAATAGCATTCCTCAGCTATGTCTCTTTCTGTGTCTCCATTCTATAATATTCCTATGAAACGTATATCTGATGTAGAAAAAACTTCAACTTGTATCACCAATATGGTCCTCAGCTGGATAGCTCCATGCTGAACAGTATCTTTTAGAGCAAGAAATCAAATGATACCATGAGGTATCAGTAGTAGCTAAATTCACAAAACACCTAACATATTATCAGATGTTTTTGAAGAATTCCTATTAGAACTTTAGTGTGTTCTTTAAGGAAATACACATTTATGCAAATATAAATCATTTAAATATATGGAACTCTACAATGTTGATAAAGAGATTTATAATGCCTCTTATGTTTATGATGTATTTTCATGCAACACAACCATTTAATGAAAGGGTTCAAGAAGCCTATTGACATTTACTTTTCTTTGTACCATATATTTATTAAGCTTGAATATAACATTCACATTAACATCAAACACACGTAAAATATGAAATTGCTAGAGAGGAATGATGACATATTTTAGTACTTTGGTGGTGCTGCCAACATTTCATTTAGGATATTTATATGTGTCATCTAAAAAGGACAATAAATTTCAGTGAAGGCTCAGTATATCACAAGACTTTTCATCAACGTACTCCACAGGGTAGGCTAAAACCACAGAAGGAAAGAAGAAATACTGCTGAATAATCAATCTTTGAAAGCATTCAGTGTTATTAAAAAAGCTACATTTAAAATAGCCATAAGTTTAAAAAGTGAATGTGTCAGAAGCAGTGTGATGCATTTGTGTAGGTGTGAGATTTCTGTGGAACATTTACTTGTATTATTTTTTTCAGTATTAAGTTTATTAGGTTAAAAAACATTAAAAAAGATAATGGGATATTAGTGATGCTAAGGTTTTGGCATGAGCTCCACCCTAGAAAAGTAGAAAAATTCCCTTGCATGAAGCTTTTGTTAATTGCCAGCTACTGTACTTGCTTGAGGGCACAGCATGCTTCCCGACAGGGCTCACACACATAGCAAAACAAAGCAGATGAACTTTTCACTTTTAAGAAGCACTGAGTTGGATTAACCAAATTCATTATTCATTATTCTTATATTCTTCTGAAGATTGGAAGGAGGTTTGCTTAGGTTTTTTTTTCTTTTGTACCAGGGATCAAACTCAGGGCCATGTGCTTTCGAGGCAGGGGCGGGCGCCCCTGAGGCAAATCCCCGGCCCTTAGATTTCTAATGTTCTAAATTTGAACTGAGTTTATGTGTCTAGTATTACATCATGATAGACAAATACTACCATAAATTCATCCTCCGCCCCCCAAAAAACCCCAAAACCATGATATCTAGGCTATGTTAAGTGAGCAATACAATGAAGCTGGGACTGGAAATTGAGCTTCTATTTCCAGGGGGTGGAGTTACATTGTTCTCTGCTAGAACTGGGCTTACTATATTTTAAATCTAAAGGAGAGATTTCGTGGTTCAGAACCACAGGCCTATTTGAGGAGTAATTCTACTCCTTATAAAAGACCACCTGAATTCTTCCTTAAGCTTTGTTCTTTGGTACTTGAAATATATCATATTGAAAAGAGATATTTTATAAGATCCACAATAAAAGAAGACCTAATTCTGTGCTTTTCCAGAGTTAGTCTTTTTTACTTTCATTTACTCGATGAATAAAGTCTGAAAAATTGATTCTCTATCTTCTATATCCCCAAATCAATCCCATCAAAGCTGTTATAGAATCTTTCTCCACATTTTATTCAGAAATGCCAAGGTGTATATGCTAGCATTTGAAGTTCTTTCCAGCATACATGAGACATCAAAGGAAAAATATTTAATAGAATTAATTTTTGGAAAGTGGGCTTTAAAACATTCTTAGTAAGATGTCACAAAGGAGGAAGTTGGCAAAGTGACAATCTGTATATCTTTAGTTTATACGTTCAAAAGTCTGTCTCTCTTTCATATACACATCCATACACAAATACACACAACTCACAAGTCCTCTCTCCCAAAGATGGGTGTTATTTTGAGTAATCTCTATATTTTAATACTTATAATGGTCTTTCATTTCCATTCAAACCCAAAGCAGTTATGAACACCTACTGAGTGAAAATTGTCTTTTGATTTCCAGAGAGAACTTTTCATCTTAGAATACAGTGGGAGTGAGCAAGCCTGCTCAGTATATAATACTATTTACAAACCAGCTCCATTATTTTTCCCCATTAAGTTTTTGGTACATTTTAGGCATACAATACAGTTACATTCACTGTTGGGATCTTGCACCTTTACATGATGTATCTTGGTTCTTATTTTTCCCTATTCCCTTGCCCTCCCTTCACCCTCTCCACCCTTTCCTATTTACAAAGACTTTGTTTCCATTTTTTCCTTTTCTCACATTTTTTTATTTTCCCTTCTTTCCTTTCCCCTACCCTTCCCACTTCCCCTACTCCTTTAGACCTTTATTTCCTATTTCACATTATCAATTATACTATTTGAACCTTATTTACACTTTTAGTTTTTCACACCAGGGAAACTATGTGGTATTTACATATGTGTGTCCTATTTATTTCACTTAAGAGTATGGCCTCAATGTGCATCCATTATGCAAGGATAGTTCAACATAGGTAAATTAATAAATGTAATACACTATATTAACAATCAAGGACGAAAACCATATGATCATCTCAATAGATGCAGAAAAAGCATTCGACAAAATCCAACACCCAGTTATGATAAAAACCCTACAGAAAACTGGAATAGATGCTCTTCCTCTCAACCTGATAAAGGTTATCTATGAAAAACCAACAGCCAACATCATACTAAGCTCCATTATTCTCAGAATCTTAAGGAGAAATTATTTATCATGAAATAAAGACCTGGAACATAGAGGCACATAGCATCTTCACTCCTCTCCCAAGTGGTAATTGCGTATTCTGTTACAGAGACTATTTTAGAGTCCACATAAAAATTAACCCTTAAGAGAAAAACCTTAGAAACTGACAAAACAAACATCTACTTATTAGGTAGATAGAGCACCCAAATTCGTTAGCCATTGGCAGTGAAAAGTCTGCTTGTTTTCTACTACATCTCTAAGGGAGCTGGCTACAAACCAGCAAGTGCACTTGTGGATTATCTTAAACGCAGAAATATACATCTGTTCCTCATTTGGTTTGTGGTTCAGTGTGTCCTACAGATACCAAATCTCTGTAAACTCAGATATAGTCCTAGTCACAGAGTCCAAACTGGAGCCATTCTACAACTCTCCACTACTTGGCTTTGGACTTCATAGGGCAGTAAAACAGAAAAGATAAAAATCACTCAGGAGCAGGTAAGGGAGATCCTCTTTACCAGCACACATTTAAGAAATTCTGAAGAAAGATTTAACTCCTAAATTTACTTGAAAAACTTTTTGCTTTTATCTTGACTTTACCATAATCTTCTGCTTTCCCTTTTATCATTTTAAGCCAATATAAGTGAAGATTTCAATTGTAATGCATCCCTTTGTTTGATTTGTCTTTACTTTTTCCTGTTTGGTTGTGTTTGTATTTTTGCAGAATGTTATTGTATTTTTGTAGAATGTTATTTTCCAGCATTGGATTTTTATACTGTATTTTAACTTGGAAGTAGGCATTTCCCTTGCTCTTCATTTTCAAGCTCTCAGCAAAGCCACACAGGGCTAATCTCATCAAATTAGGTCATAGAACTCTATGGTGGTTATCATAGTAGGCAGACTAGTGATAGGGATAAAGACACTTCATGCTCTCAAATCATCTTAAGAATTTTGAAGAGCATATTTCCCAAATCTGACTTAGTAAAAGTTCACCATAGATGGATTCCTTTTTCAGCTAAACATTATTAAGTCGAGTTAATCTACTTGTCCACATTTCAAATAGGCACTGGAATGGCTAGGGAAGTGTGGCCTTAGGTTAATACTTATATCAAAAATAGACAGAAATGAAATCTTCTCTGTGTTTGTAGAGTATTGTTGATGTCAATGAAAGAATTTAAGGGAGTTTTTTCTTACTCCTTAAGTGGATAACTGCTTTTCAATAACTGAAAAATAAAACATTTTTAAACAAAAATGAGTACAAATAATATTTTTTTCAAACCATTATCCATTTTAAGCCTGGTTACAGTTGCCTCATGATTTGGCAGGGCCAGAATTATAATGATCTGTATATTCTAGACTCAAAGAAGCAGAGGAAGAACTCAATCTTTCTATGTAATCCCTGTATTCTTGCAATTATCCTCACTGATATATTTCTATTCTTCTTGAAAAAATTATGAAAAGCATAAGAGAAAGAAACCCTAAGTTTTCAATATTACAGAAATTCTATTAGAGAACTCTTGATACTCATCTAAATTTGGCAAATTTTTTTTGCAATATTACCTATTTTAAAATATAATTCAGCTATGAATAAAATCTAAGTATTAGACTAGACTGTGTGTTCCTGAAAGGCAGACAGCTCTCCTTACTCACCTTTGCCTCAGAGAGAATAGCAAAGTGCTGTCACAGAGCAGGTGCAAAATGCACGCTTATTGAACTAAATTATAAATGATCTTTGAGTCTGGATGAATTATTTTGTCTCTAATTTGTCTACATAATAGACCACATAGTTGGAATTTGTAAGGGCTAGTTTTCTCGTTCATAGCTCTACAAATTGTTAACCATAGAACTTTGGTTACTGATTTGTTAGAGAATGTACAGGTATGGTATAAAACAGTTGAAGAGAAATGATATTACCTGGTAGATTGTAGACGAGTAAGTTGCCACTTTAGGTTTCCTGAAAAATGCTTATTCGTTGATTAATTTTGTTTGTTTAACCTAAATAGCTTTCTTAGAAGTTTATTCCAGAGATAACTCTGCCGTGCATATTTTCACGCTGTCAAGTCATTTTGCTAAGATTCAAGTTATATTATTATACAGGCAAAGCATCAAATATACAGGAATTTAATCTCTTTGTAGTGAAAACAGTACAGCTTCATTTGGTAATAAGGAGAATATTGGCAAACACAGCAAAAAATCCCAGTTAATCACAAATTTTAACCACTATCTAGTTGACATGTGCCTGCTGTGCTAATTGCTTCATTACTTAATTATGCAAAAATAATAGCATCCACAGCAAACATAGCCCATGAAGCATTATTAAAAATACAAAGAACATGCTCTACACTCTTTAGTACAAACATAAATATTTCATAATGAGGAAGAGCACTTTTTATATAACAGTAATGAGAATTTTGCAGCTTGCTTGAGTTCTTCTTTTTCAAGTAAACCTTTTTAACACTTTTACAGACCATAGCTTCTGCAGTCTGTACTAATAACCATAGATCTTATTCTGACACCCACTCCACAAAGCAAGGTTTTTAAAAAATTAAATTTTGTTTTAGAGTATTGATATATGTTCCTTTTCTAACATATAACTGCTGATCACTATACATTTGTTAAATAAAAAATAAATGAAAATGCAAGTGGATAAATAAGAAAAACCCATCCATCTATGGGGAAATCTATGGCACATGTGCTGCAGTGGGCTGTTTGTTATCACTGAAAGCTCTAAAAGGTTTGCCATCACTGATCTAGGACACAGATGCAAATTTAGAGGGGAGATCCAGGAGCCACTGTACTCAGAACAAAGCAGTAGCTTCTGGAGCAGGAAAGTACTGTTTTAAGCACTTAGCAATAGGGCCCATAGAGCTGTAATTTATTTTTATATAAATATCCTTAGCCCTGGGGAAACAAATGGATAGTCTCATTTTAGGTGTTTTTATTCAATCATTCTAAATATTTTTCAGATTCTTTAAGAACTGTTTTTGGAGAGTATAAGACTTATTCATAAACTTCAGTTTTAATATTTTTTCTACTTTCTAGAAAGAAAAACATAGTATTCCATTCTTGCAACTATTGTAACCATATGTAGCTCTTACATTTGGGTGGTTTAAAAATTCAAAGGTATATTTGGAGGTCAAATATTAGCAATTATTGAAGACATTCCAAGAAAGATTTTATGCCCCTGAATACAATTTAAAATGAAAGATTCTCAAGTACCTTACTTCTATGGAAGCATTCCTGGAATAAATCTACGTGTTTCAGGGTATACTTCCTGAATGAGGTAACCCTTATCTGATTATATTATCTCCATATATTTTCAGTCTTTCACATTTATTATACATTTTTTTCCTCAGTACTGAGGATCGAACTCAGTACCTTGCATTTGTGAGGCAGGTGTGGTGCCACTGAGCTAAATTTCCGGCCCTTCAATCTTATTATATCTTAACAAGCTCTTTCCTAATGCTTTCAACCAGATTAGAGTCCCCTGCTGGTGAATACCTTTCCTTCCCTTCCCTTCCCTTCCCTTCCCTTCCTTTCCTTTCCTTTTATTCTCCTTCAGAAAATAGTCATGAAACTTAACATTTCTTACTTTATGAACTCATTCACCTTTCACACAGCTGTAGCCCAGTGTGGTCTTGAAACATACTGACATTCAAAGCCAACTGATGTACAAACAAATGAATAAACAAAACAACAGCACTAAACATTTAGTTGCCTACATTGAATTAATATAATTTCACTTTAAGATCCCCCTGGAGGAATAAGTATTATCTATGAGTGACATTTCAACTTGTCAATAATGTTGGTTTCTTATGAAGATTGAGTGCAAAATAGTACTGTATTTCCTTTTCTTTATCTTGAGATGCAGCCAAATGCTAGTAACATTGTAAGAACTACAATAATATTGGTACATATAAGATTGGTACAAAAGTATTAAGTCACTTTTATAATTTTAAAATTTCACCTTGGCTGCAAAGTAGAAAATAGAAAGGGGTGGGCAAGGGCAAATGTGAATGGTCTCTACAGTTACTGCAAGTATCAAGAAAGAAGTGATGGTGGCAGTAGGTATGGCAAGAGATGGATAGCTTTGACTGCTAAGTAGGATCCCTTTAACAGACTTTAAGATAAGCAGGGTATGGAAAGCAAGTTGAATAATGTTACCTTACAACACCTCGGGCTTTGGCGTGTGCCTAGAGTCAATGGTGGTACCAAGTTGTATGCTGGGGAATATGTTCATGGAGTAGTTCAGTGATGGTCTTATTTAGTGTGAAATGTGAGACATTCACATAAAGTTAATAGGCTGTTTGTAAGAGTCTCGGTGATTGTGAAATAATACTATCCAAGCCTTATATAGAATCTTTAGATGTTCACAGCATGTTTTCTTTTCTTTTTTCTTTTTTGGTACCGGAGATTGAACTCGGGACCTTGCGCTTGAGAGGCAGGCGGCGGCACCACTGAGCTAAATCTCCGGCCCCCATAGCATGTTTTCTTACTAAACCTATAAACTAAAATTTGATGCAGAAAGGCATTATAATAAATATTTTTATTTGATAAATATTCATTGCTTGTTGAATATTCTCAAGCAACTAAAGCTCAAAGAATTGAAATGTTTCAATTAAAATATGAGCCTAAAATGTACAACTCTAAATTTTATACTTTATTAAATCAGTAGCACACTGTCTAAAAGGAAAGATCCTTCAAATGCCTATAAAGATCATAGTGATATTAAGTAGTCCTTAGAACTTTTGATATTATCTCCCTAATCATGGTTTTCATGTATTTAATAAAATGTGTTTTCTTATGTTGAAATAACTTGAAACTACTTGCCAAATACTCAGATTTCAAATTCTCGCACTCTCAGCCAATTTAAAACTTGTATTTTTTTGAAGAACATAAAATCCTGGCCTTCGTTCAGGCTTATTAGTTTACTTAACCATCATGCAACAGTTGTCATGTCTTAAGAGGTTATAAGTTACTACTAAGCTTTCTCATTTACATACCATGTGATGAACTCAATGTAGCAAAAGTGGTAGAAAATAGGCTATGAGTTCCTGTGTTCCAATCTTGTATCCACAGTTTATAAATAATTTTGATAAAATACCCAAGATTTAACTCCCACTTTCTAATTTATAAAGTAGGGAATAATAACACGCATGGTCTTTTGAAAATTAAATGTGATACTGTAATTCCAGTAAATATATGCATAAATATAGGTTTTATTACTATAGGGATGAGCCAATATTACTTGCATCTTATTGTCTTAGGAAATAGCATTCTGTCTTCTCTTCATCCATGCCTTTATTGCTCCTCTCTTTCTTGACCATCCATTAAATAATGGTCATACATTAGGTTTCCTTCCATATAAATGTGTACTATATTTAGGTTGTTTCTTTATATTGTGGTGGATTGCTTGAAATACAATTTTTCCCTGTATTGATAAATAACTTCTCCAAGCGGATGAATCTACCAACCAAGTTTGCCTTAACTAAATTTTTACAACTAATAGCTCTGTCCTTTAGACAGCCCTAGTGAGAGGGAACAATTTACAAGAGAAGTAGGAAACAACTATTAGTTGGCTATTAGTCTTAAATGAAAAATAGGTATCATTTTTCTTATTGAATGTCTTATTGAATTTCAATTTTATTGAATGTCTCCATTCAATTCTTACTTGCTTTGGGAAAGAGAAAAAACACTGCTCTCAATTCTTGAAATGAGAATAATCCAAAGTTTTACATGTGTAATTTACAATGATGATCAAACTTGAGCTGTGTGAAGTGGAATAATTTCTCTTGTAGTTTGACTAGCATACTGGTGGTAAGAATGGCAAAAGACTTTAAAGCACTCTTTCTATTCCATCTGGGGATTGACCTTAATTCAGTGTAAGAAAGTGCAAAGAATCAACAACTGGACCTCATATTATTGAGAAGCTTTTGGAGAGTGAGAGAAACCACCAACAGAGTGAAGAGGCAACCCACAGTGTGTAAAAAAAAATTTTTTTACGAGCTATTCATCAGACAAAGGACTTTTATCTAGAATATATAAAGAATTCAAAAAATTAGACCTCATAAACTTAAAGACTCCATCCAAAAATGGGCATCTGAAATGAAAAGACATCTTTCAGATGAAGAAGTAGAAACAGCAAATAAATGTATGAAAAAATGTTCAACATTATCGGTCATTCAAGAGAGACAAATGAAAACAACGCTAACATTCTACCTCACTCTGGCTGCTATCAAGAAATCAACCAATAACAAATGCTGGAGGGACCATGGGGAAAAAGGAACCCTTCTCCATTGTTGGTGCGAGTGTAGACTGGTGCCACCATGGTGGAGATCAGTGCAGAGATTCCTCAAAAAACTAAAACTAGAGGTTTCATTTAACCCAGCTATTCCCCTTCTTGGTATCTTTCTGAAAGAATTAAAAGCATCAAACCACAGTGATATATGCACACCCACATTTATAGTAGCACAGCTTGTAATAGCTAAATCTTGGAAACAGCTTAAATGCCTATCAACCAATGAATAGATAAAGAAGATGTGGTTTTTTCTATACAATGGAATAAAACTCTGCCATAAAGAAGGATGAGCTTCAGACATTTATAGCTAGGTGGATGGACCTTGAGACTATACTCTTAAGTGAAATAAATCAGACACATATGCTTAAATACTGCATTCTTTCTCTGGTATGAGAAACTGAAAGTGGAAATGTATATAGATATAATCTATAATAAATATTGGGAAATGGGAAGAAAATGTTCAAATGGGAAGGGGAACAAGGGAGGAGGGAGGAAGAAAGGAAGGAAAGGACAAGACAAAAACGTGAAAATAGAAGGAAAAAATGGAAACAAAGCTTTTACATATAGGGAGAGGAGGGAATGGGAAAAAGGAGGCAGGATGTAACATGTACAGGTGCAAACTCCCTATGATGAATGTTAGCATTATGTATGCCTAAAATGTACCAATAAATGTTTTCCTATAAAAAAAAGAAAGCGAGTCCTTGCCAATTATTCTTTAAGTCACTTTGCAGACATTAGACAGCCAATGAGGGAGATGATGGCCTAAAAAGGAGTCCTTCTAAGCACCAAGGCACCTCTAAAGGTAGTGGAGCATGATTTGAACTCCAGCACTTCACTGTGTGACCTTGGCCAAGCTACCTGACCCCCCTAATTCTTCGCCTGTGAAATGGTACACAACACCTTGTGCTGTTGTAAGGATTTACTGGTTGAACTTGTGCATGGTGTTTTTTACCTAGAGGGAAATAAATAAATAAATCAGGTTATTATTACCTTAGCCTTCCCCATGTGTAGGTTTCGTTACTAGCACTCAGTCACAGTACAAAATATTAATATTTATTTGACTTAAGAAACCACATTCACATAACTTTTATTATAGTATATTGTAATAACTATTCATTTTATAATCAGTTATTGTTATTAAACTCTTACTATGCATAATTTACAAATTAAACTTTATCATAGGCATGAATGTATAGGAAAACCAGTTTACATGGGATTCAGTTCAATTCATGGTTTCAAGGATCTCCTGGGAATCTCTGGATATATTCCCTGTGGATGAGGGGGACTATTGTATTTAGTAAAAAATCAAATAGATAAAATAAAACAGTCAGGGCAGAGGACACAGGAAAACCACACCATGGTACCAAGTCCCACTGCTCCCGGCCCAGAGGTAGGGGTTTATGAGCTGCTGTCCCATTGCTCCTGGCTCAGAGGAAAGGGCTTTTGGGCCACCTTCTGTCCCACTGCTCCTGGCCCAGAGGAAGGGGCTTCCAGGCCACCATCCCTCCCACTGCTCCTGGCCCAGAGGTAGGGGCTTCTGAGCTGCAATCACACTGTTCCTGGACCAGAGGAAGGGGCTT
>NW_004624783.1:15518297-15550270 GCF_000247695.1 Heterocephalus glaber
AGAGAGAGAGAGAGAGAGAGAGAGAGAGAGAGAGAGAGAGAAAAGAGAAGAGAAACAAAAAAGAGAAAAATAAAAATTTTAAGAGTAGAAAAGAAGAAAAAATATTTAAAATAAGAGCAAAAAAATAGTGGTAATTTTGAAAATAACAAATAAAAGATAGAAATGAAGGGCCTCCTTCAGGGTATGTTTCTGCTGTCACAATAGACAATGTGGGCAACAGTGTGCAGTTATAAGTCAATGAGTAAGCTAGTCCCAGACCCGTGAGATTCAGGCAGATTTCTGGCTGCAAGTCCCAAGTTGAGGTCCCTGTACTCCTGCAAGGTTCCACTCTGCAAGGTTCTATTGCAGGTTCCAGCTGCTTTTCCCCTGAAGGAAGTCCAGGTTCCGATGGGAGGTGATGATCCCTCCAACTTACCAAGCACAGTGCTCTGGTGTGCCTTTATTGCAGAGATTCTCTTCACTTTTCCAGTGGGCTTGTTTTCATCAGGGAGCTTGAGAGAGGCCCTCTCTCTGTTGTTCACTTCTGCAGCTCAGGACAATGGATTTTATGTCCCCCTGTGCCTCTTGTCCTGGTCGCAAGTTGGCAGAGCAAGCTGGAGGAAGTAGGTCGCAGTCAGCCTGCAACCACTCTGCCCTCGTGCGGCCATCTGGTGTCTGGTGGGCATGTCCGGGGGGTCCTCACCCTGTTCTGGTTGCAAGTTGGCCAAGCAAGCCAGAGGAAGCAGGTCAGTCAGCCTGCAACTGATCTGCCCTTGTGCAGCCAAGCTGGTGGCTGGTGGGCATGCCCGGGGCATCCTCACCCTGTCCTGGTCGCAAGTTGGCAGAGCAAGCCAGAGAAAGCAGGTCGCAGTTAGCCTGCAACGGCTCTGCTGGTGCGTGGCAAAGCTGGTCAACAATTTCATTCTTAATTTAGTAATTCAATAAACATTTAAAATAAATGTATACATGAGGTATAGATTGATAAAAAGAATAAGTAAAGAAATAATGACCTTTAACTTCTGGAATTCCTCTGGCAAATCTTCCTAAAATTTCAAATGTTCAATACACAGAACATCAAAAACAAATACAGTAAAATGATATTGAATAAAATTAGTCTACAGCAAATTAAAGTGTAACTAAAAAGGCCTTTCCTAGTTCAGTATAAATCAAACTGCCAATATGGTAATTAGAGAAAATATAAACCAGGAAAAAGACAATAAAAACTTGAATTTTCCCTAAAATAATTTTATGTGTTTTCTGTTTGAAACAATGGAAGTTTTAACAAGGTGTTCAATGTTAATTAATTTAATAATTGGAAATCTTCTATAATAAATAAGACATTTATAATGAGGAACCTAAAAGCTAGTATAGCTGTAATGTAACTCAGACTTAATGAAAAATGATCCTTATAGAAGAGACATTTCAGGAAGAAGACAGTTGGACTAATGGTTACTGGGAAAGAGTGTTTAGATGATGTCCCCACCACCTACAGATGTTTTATACATTTGTGAACACAGTCTTTGGTATCTTTAAGTCAAATAAAAATATTTTACATATAGTGATGGAATTATATTTTATAGGAGAGACACTTGACTCATAGTTGATTCACATTTTGATTCTGGTTTCAAGTTAGCGAAGTGGTTAAAATGGCTTTTAGCAGCTTCATTACAAAAATCTGGAGCATGTATTCATTATAGTTTCATTGTAAAGCTTCATCCTGCAATAGAGAGTTTGGCAGAGAGCTGTTATTTTGGACATTATCCAGAAGAATGGAATTACTGGAAACACCTTGCCTGTTGTGTTTCATGTATAACATGCTCCCAGGGCATAACTTAAGATACACTGGGATATAAAGTCATCTGTGTGCAACACCTGGAAGATGGCACACACATCTTGTCTTCTGAACATGACATTTGTATTACTGGTGAGGCTAATATAAAGTGACTAATGGGATCACTAAGTTGGCTTAATTCACTTTTTAAAAAATGACTAACCACTGTGATCAGTTGTATGGGCAAATGTTGCTGTTGTGCTCAGATGGGAAATCAGGCAAACAGGGTTGAACTAAAAGCACAAAAGGCTAAGAATAAAAGAAATGATGTGAAACAGGAAAGCTAAAAAGAAGATTAGGCATTAGAGTTTGAAGGATGCTCATGTATGACTTGTCTTGATAAATACAAGATATATTATAACCTAACACACACAGGCACACAAGCATATGTCGGTACTGTTACAGTGGGGATCCACAATGTTCCCCCCAAAGGCTCATTGAGTTGAAGGTCTGGTTGCTTCTGGGCTTTGGGGAAGTAATCAAATCACAAAGTTTCTAACTTCATCAGCATTTTAGTCCACTGATGAGATCATAATATGATAACATTACTGGGAGGTGATGGAAACAGGGAGTTGGGCCTAACTGACAGGAATGGATCGTGCAAGTATGATTCTGGGACTCTATCTGGTTCCCAGGCCTCTTCACCCCCTCTGTCTCTGTCTGTGTTTCTGTCTCTCTCTATTTTGGCAGCCACTAAGTGAGAAGCATTCCTTTGCCATGCCCTTTAACCATATTGTTTCTGCTCTGTACAGTCCTAAAACCAATGGATCTAGCCAATCATGAACTGAAATCTATGAAACTGCAAGCCAAATTATATCTTTCTTCAATTGTTTTTCTGAGGTAGTTGGTCACAGTGACAAAAAGCTGACTGATGCATATGTGCACACATCTAAGGTAACTCGTTTCAACAAGAAATCTTTTGTCTCATGACAGCAAGGAAAAAAAAAAATCACTGATAAAACCCCAAAACAAAACAGGCTGATTTAGCAGCTTCAAAATTTGTAATCTAGCAATGTATAATGTTTCACATATTTTGAAATTCTTAGTTCATGAATGGTACATTGGGTCACCTGGAAGGTCTCTGGTCTCAGGTGCATTATCTTGGAAGTTAGCATTTCTTGACCATGGAGAAAACACTGTGGTGATTCAGGGCTGGAGTTCATTACTACTAAGTAATTTTAGTAAAGATCAAATTCTTCAGGTCAGGGTGCAACTCATGGAATTCACACTGTGGCTGTCAAATTCTCTGACAATATAAAGAATAAAGATTTGGAATTACAGCAAAACAAAGAATACTTTACACAGGATCATTTGAGGCTAACTTGAATTACAATACACAACAGAGCTCAACCTGTTAGGCTAAATTCTGATTTTTCTGTTTTGCATAATCTTTGCAGTATATTTATGACTAAAATCAGCTATTTTTATTAAGAATATTTAGAATGTAGGTAAATTTAACAGTAAATTGATTTCAAGTTAGTTATCTTCTAAAGCATCTGGTATGATTTAAAAGTATTAAGGTTTTAAGAAAATGTGAAACTTATATTGAAATGAAGATCAATATGGGCAGTTACAACTAATTTCAATTATTGTATAGTTTTTTTTCAATTGTCTTTACTGCAAGTTATGAGGCATATGGGAGAATTTGTCTACTCAATTTCTAGTACTTTTATAACCTTTTCCTAATTTTAAGCCCTAATTTATGCATAATACTTTGCTTACAGAGAAATTTGCTTGTTACTGAAAATTAATTAATCTTCCGAGAAGACTTGTCCTCATTGAATAATAGTCAATAAGCTCTGAAAGTAATTCCAAAAGAAAGTCACAGAAAGATTAGTAACAAAACTAGCACTTCTTGAAAAAATACACAGTCTGCTCCTGAAGGGATGCTTTGAAGAAAAAGCATTTGTTTAGATATATACAGAGTCTGTCACAAAAATGTATACACACTTCAGCAGTTCACCATACTAATAAATGGAAGCTAATGGCCACCATTTTGAGCACCTTCTGTAATTGCAGAGGCCAAAGATAACTTGTATTAATCTCATGATATTTCAATAAATTTAGTATTAAAATATTTATACAAGTTTTTCTTTTGCTGATATGTACTTTTTTCAGCAGACTTTGTATGTTCTGATAATGTCGGTAATTTTTCTGCTATAGCAACATAACATTATAAAACATGTAACAATAACCAAAAGTTCCTGTACAAATAGTGTCTACACTTCCGGAGGGTCTCCCAGTGAGCCTCTGCATCTTATCTGCTATGCGGATAAGAGAGGAAAGTTTGGGCATAAGTTTGGATGAGGCTCTGCCAACTCAGAGAGTAGGATGACACCTCTAGATCTCTTGGTGCTCTCCAACTGGAGAGAAATGATTGTACCCTTGGGGTATAGGTGTTTCTAGACATAGGAAGCATAATATGGTCAAAATACAATCCTATATCTGTCCTTTTACTTCTTTGTCTTTTCAAAAAATACACCCAGTTGCTGAAGCCAGAAATCTGGGACAACCTCATTCATCTAACCATATGACTCTGATTCATCAACAACTTACCTAAAAGAAATGTTAAATCAAGATATTGCTTTTCATGTCTATTTTTATGAACCTATTTCAGATTGTTATATCACTTACTTCCTAACCTCTTTATCTCCTTTCTGTTAACCATTTCAGCAGCAAAAGGAACCCTCTTAATAGGTAAATCTGAGCTGAGGCAACCTTGCAAGGATCACTTATATTGAAGTGTATTTCGCCTGAACTATAATCCAAAGTCTTTGTCATATTTTCTATGGCCTTAAATGATTCACCCTGTCTTCTACTTTCCCTATTTTTTTCTCTACTCTTATCTATGCTGGTGTTCTTTAGGTTTTTAATCAAGCAAAGCTTTTTTTCCCTCCTCTCTGAATAACGTTTTCCAATTTATTTTTTTTAGAGTCCCACTCTTCATATTAACCAAAATATCAAATTTTTGGACAGCCCATTGTTCACCACATCATTTTAAAGCATATTCTCTTAGCATAGCTTCTATCCTGCTTATTTTCTTCCTGGCTGTGGCCTTTAATCTTGACTGTCAACTTGATCAGATTAAAAAATATGGGAAATTAGGTATTTATACACAATGGAGTACTGCTCTGCCACAAAGAGAGGTAAATTTGAGTTATCTGTAGGAAAATTGATGTAGCTTGAGAACATAGTATTAAGTAAAATAAATCAGACATTCAAGCATAACTATCACATGGTATCTCTTTTATGAGAAACTCAAAGTACAAATAATTTAAAGAGCAAAGTAAAAGATAATAGGAAACATGGAGACACTTCCTCTGCAAATGGGAAGAGGACCAAGAAATGGAGGGAGGGGAAGAGGAATAAACTAATTAAAATGTGTTATACATGTAGCATCACTCCATGATAAATGTTAATATTATGTACTGCAAACCCATACTAATAAAAAATAAAACATAAACAATTTTTTTAAAAATTAGTTAAGCACCCTTCTGGGCATGTCTGGGCATCCCTGCAGGTATCACATGGGGCAGAAAACTGAGGGAGGAGATTTGCCCTGAATGCAGGTGGCTCCATCCTGAGGCTGAGGTCCCAGGTGGAACAGAAGCAGAGAAGGAATCTCACTAGTGCATGCTGTCTCTTTCTCTCTGGTTCCTGGCTGCCAGAACAACTTTCCTCTACTGTGCCCTTCCACCATGATGTTCTGCTTCTCCCGTGGCTCAAAGTAATGGAGCCTGGCAGCCATGAACAGAAACCTCTGAAATTGTGAGTCAAAATAAAACTTTCAACCTCTAAGTTGATTTTTCTCAGGTATTTTATCACAGCATTGAAAAGCTGAGTAACATATTCGCGTTTCAAGATTTTCTTCTTATGTCTATCCATTAGTAACAGAAAGTAAACCTCAGGAGGTCATAAATCGCTATTAGACTATTTTTATCATTATATAACCAAACAGAATCTAGCACATATTGGATATTAAGACATTTGTAGAATGAGTGTTACTGTTTCTTATCTAGAGGAGTGTAAAGGCTCTGCCACCATATTCCTGCCCTGTTACTGCCTCCCCACTCTTTTTCTGTCACCAAGTTCATCTTTACAATGAATTGGAGTTTATTATCATTTTTCCCTCCACACTATTTATGTTTCCTCAAACCTAAAAAATAAAGTCAGAATTACTTTGATGAGTGACATTCAAAACCTCTAAGATTATCTGAATTATTTCCATTCTGTCACATTTGCTCAGCAATAACGAACCCCATTTTATATCTATGTTGATCTATGGAATTAACTTGCTACATAATATAATGCCATCCTGGTAATTTCTCATGATTAGCCCTTAAAGTGTATTTACTTCAAATCTTTGAAAAACTCAACCTACCTCATTGAGACAGGACCAAATTTCATGAAATATGAACTCCCTGAAACTTAGGGGTCAAAGCAGTTCTACTCATTTTTAACATGTAATGATTGAACATCAATTAGCTTCAAGGCAAAGGTTTCAGTCTTGGGAGTTAGAAATGATTCTGTTAGAAGAGAAGCCCATGTAATATGATACAGTTTAATGATCATACAATAAAACTATACTAGTAGGAAAATAAGCCCTGGGAACAAATTACTTACTATGTTTTATTTTTTTTCTATTATTTTCTCACACAATATCAGTGAACTTCAGAAGGCGATTTATAGAGAACTGAATTCTAGTTAGCATAGGCAGGATTTACAAAAGAAATGATGAAGAAAATAGCAATAAACAACACAGGGACAAACTTGTCTATAGGAAGGAAGCAGTGCTTTAGGTCACTCTGAGATGGGGTTGCCCCTTATCAAATAAGGATGCACCCCAGGAAAGTTAGAACAAGTGTCAGCCTCCAGAAGGACTAAGGGCACACAGACTTGGAAGGAAAAATGTTTCTTGTTATATATTTGTTCTTTTAAAGAGTAGTACATTTGACCTTTTCAGTAATATTATCTTCCTGGGCTAGGCTAGTGAACATTTTATACATAGAAATGTCTTATAATTAGACCATTTGGCCTTTAGAAACTGAGCCATGGGGTTTACAAAGCATCTGACAACCCACATTCTGTTCATAAAAGATTGACTATCAGTGTAAAGCTGTATTCTATCACTCAGTTCTGTTAAGTCCACCTATATTCACTGGTTTCTGAAGCAAAAACAAAGAACAACAAATATTGTACTGTAATTGGAAGGAGAGGAATTTGAGTCAAGGTTATAAATGCATACATTATTATTGCAGCTATGTAGTTGTATTATCTTGATTAAAAAAGCACCACTCAAATTTTCAGGGCCTCCATTTCTCCCTCAATAGATAGCCTGGCTTAGATTATTTAACATACCTTATTCCAAATCCTTTGAGTTTATGATAAATGTATTTAAATTGTTAGTATATGTTGTTTGAAAATAAAAGCTCATGGGATAACATAATAAGCCTAGTACTTATCAAATTTTTCTACTGTCCTTAGGAAGAAAATGGTAAATATTTCTTTCTAGAAATTTCTTTGAAGTCTCCTGTTTTATTCTAAAAATTATGCAAATGTTGCATTTTACTCTGTAAGGTATCCTTGTTCATTTTAATACAAGGTAGCATTTATAATTATGTAAGTTTTGAAAAAAGATTAACACAAACTTTGTACCATACTTATCCTGCAATACTGAATATCTTTTGGCACACAGCAGGATAGTAAATGAAGATTCAACCTCATGCGTATTGCAGTATAATTGGTTTAATTGTGTTTAGGTGGAGAACACAGACATGTAAGCAGGAAAGAAATATATGTCTAAGAGGAGGGGGTGTTGGGAGATGAAATCTAGAAGATTATTGACAATGAAATTGAATGAAGCAGCTGAGGTCCACAACTACAAATAAAACTACATGAGACAGATTTTTAGTTCTGTAGACTTCATTGTAGCTGATGGAAAGCTTAGGTCAAATCAAGCGAACCCTAGAATGATTCATTTGATTGATTCTTTTTCTGCTAAGTGTTCCAGGTATTGAGCTTGAAACCTAATCTACCCTAAGTATTCCAATAAATTTTAAAATGCTTTATTAAAGACCTATTTATCTAAACATTTTATATACAGATAAACTTTGCTTTCCAACAACAATCAGAGCATATATTTGTTAATTTTATCTAAACAATCTTAGAGCTTTAACCAAAATAGTTAATATACAAATGTGCTGCCATATGAAATGTGGAATTTGACTTTGGTTCATGTCTTTGTAGGAGTGTAGGAGCTGTTGTTTAGAAATTTTAATAATCAAGAACGTATAGAGAATACTGTAATTCTACTCCTGAAAAATGACAAAGCACCTCATAAGGAAAAAAAAAGGACCTGCCTCTCCAGCCAGACTCCCCCCGTACTTCAGGGATGAGTCTATGTAATAGTATAATGCCAGGGGCAATTAAAAGATTAGGAATTTGTTCATTCTGGAGGAAAAAAACCCCAAATGCTGAATTATAACTATTTTTATTTCTGTATATTATACAACCCTCTTTCTTGAAGTTGTAGTTATACAGCTATCTGCAGGCAAGGAGTTAGCCAACTGACCTTTTGAAATTCTATAGTGTGCTATTTTTCTGAATCACTGTGTAATAGCTGTAGGCATCTCTCAGATCATATCATGAAAATAAAAACTGAAATTAAGCTAAAGACACAAGTTTCCCCTGAGCAGAGTCCTGAACACCTATCTCAGTTTCTATGGCTGTCTTTGTGCCTCTCTTGGATTCATTCATACACTATTCTATAATAGGCAGTTCATGAGGAATTTCTTCTATTTTACAATTTGAATTTATAAAATGATTAATGAAATAAGGTCTGGGAGTCACATGCGGTCCTTTCCTAATTAATGAATGGAAAGTTAAATTATTTTAACATCTTTCTAAAAATGCTTTAAAAAGTAGCTAGATGAGATGCATTTAATTATAACACTCACAAATTTTCAATTTTCTTGGTAGAACAAAAATCATACAGGTTGATAACCAGAAATCATTAAGTACACAATAAGTAGCACCTTATTGTTTTAGGCTCTAAACTTTGTAGTTGAAATAAATACTTTTCTTAGGACTTATGGCTTGCTACTGAATTATGGATATTTGCATCATATTTGCAGTCAATAGTCTGTTTATTCAAAGCAGTATTATAAAAGAGAAAAACATATCTGAAAAATAATGTGAAAATATTTGTAAAACAAATAGGCATGTCTCATTAAATGCAGTAAAATACACAGAATTGTTTTTACTTGTCAACATATTCCTTCATCATTTATTTAGTACTTTAACAGCACACCGTATGTGTTATTTCCTTCACTGCTGAATGCTTCTTAATTACTTTATTTAATGGGAAACACTACTGCATATAAAACGAAAGTGTTGTGGAGAGACAGAGCTATGGAACCAAAGCACAACATTAACTCTTTTATTTCATGAACTATAAGTTTAAATGGGTCGGCAAAGGGATTTTAAAAGCCTGTTACGGTGTTTTATTCAGAGATAGTTGCCTGTTCAAGTTCAACTGGAGTTGTTTACCAGCCTCTCCTATACAAATTCAGGGACAAATTAGCAATAGTGCAATGGCTCTCTGTGTTCTCATTAGTAGTAAGCAATTCACAAAAGACATATCTTGGGTAGAAAGCACTATCGACTACAGGTTCTGTAGGGTGGATTGGGAAAGCTGTAAGAACAAGTCTCTGAATTTATTTGGGATGAGGTATATTATAGAGTTTGGAGATCTAGAATGATTGTTCTTAAATATACTTTTTTTCTGGTAACAAAAACCTCAATAGAGCTATTACTGCAGAGCACTACCTGTGGAGTTTAAGCCCCATGGGCCAGAGATTTTTTTCCTATGAAACATCCATTTTTCTTCTAACACTGCTGGTGGTTTTTATAGAGAAGCACAAGCAAGAGCCTGTGACAATTCTGGGTTTTTTTAACCTTGAATATTTTAAATATCATTAAAAGGATGTCTTAAAAGTCATTCTATCAAGAGACTCAACTTGGAGCGAAGTTCATTTTGCACTTTATTGTAGAGAACAGAAAATGAAATCTTTTTTATTGGTATTGCTGAAGTTTTAGTCTCTGTATCATGTACAATGTGTTCCTTTCAAATCTTTCCAATTCAATCAGGATTTTCTGGACACAAACTAGAGTTTTAAGAACAATCTTCTCCAGTCTTCACCTCAACTCTAACCTAAAAATCATAAAATCTACTCACATCCAGATTGCAAAAGTTCATTTCTGTGCTAACCTGCACCTCCTGATGATGTAGGGCACTAAATCACAAATCTTCCATGGCTGGGCCTGGTCAAGTTTTTTTTTTTTTTTTTTTTGGTACCAGGGATCAAACTCAGGACCTTGCGCTTGCAAGGCAGGCAGTGGAACCACTGAGCTAAATCCCTGGCCCCTGGTCAAGTATCTTTGAAAAGTCATCACTAGAACATTTTTAAAGATTCAGTTTCTGAATAAGAATTTTTGAATCTACAGGGAAAATATTTGTGGCTTCGCATTTCAGAAAGGCACAAAAAGATACAGCAGCAAATAAGGTGTGCAGTAATTAAACAATATCTGCAAACTGCTTGGAATTTATTCAATGCCAATGCAGTCAGGAACCTAGAAATCAGGCATCAAGGTCCTCTTTTATTTTACCAAGTGTCACTAGGTGGCCCAGTTTGGTGCTTAAAGAGTGTGGCTGTAGGCAATGGGACACTAGATTTTGTAAGCAATTATCCTTTCTTAATAAGAGAGGTCAAAGTTAGATGGTATGTGATATCATTGGGATGGCAAAATGAGAGTTTTCAGAGCTAACGTTAGAAGTGGCTTTTGGTAGATGCAAAGCAGCAGTTGTTCTAAGAACAAGGTTGAGTGGGTGAAGTGAACAAAAGCACAGGCTGAATTTAGAATCCTGAAAATGCACATTTATCTACATAACCAGGCAATAAAAAGCAAGGTGAGCAGATGAGCAGCACCCTGTTAATGTTCCTCTTTAGTGTGAAAATAGGTACTCTAAAAAAGAAAGAATGCTGCTTCCTTAAAAATGATATAACTGTGGAATAATCATACAAAGCTCTACAAGTAATTAGTTTCCACATGAATAATGATTGCATAGTATATCTATTCTGTGTTCATCTCAGGGTTAGTAATTGATTTGTTTCCTCTAGGGCCTTGTCCCTCAAGCACAGTCTGCAAATGAATAATACAGGCATTTCATAAAAACTTGGAAAACCCCACATAGCAACTTGCATTTGAGACCCTCATGACTCATGAGCATATTAGAGACACTAGTCCAGAAGATTCTCTTTTGTCACTTCTTTTTGGAATAGGGGTGGATAAGCCCAGTAGCTTCACAAAAATAGTTGATTCTAGCCCTGTGATCTTTTTGGTTATCAAGGAGGGATATCTGATTTCCCATTCCTAAAATGTTTCTATGATTGCCTTCTAATTCTGCACACCTGGAGACCAACCCTATTCTTTTCGGAGGGCAGTGCCCTCATGACCTCACCACCTCCCACTTCATGGCACTACTTAGAGATTCCACCGCCTCCACACTGCCACCCTGGGGATCAAACTTCCATCACCCGAAGATTTGGAGGACACACTAAAACCATATCCAAACCAGAGCATCAGTGAATCTAAAACAAGTAAGTTTTAGGAAGCTTGTCCCACCACCTTCTCTTCATCCTGCACTCTATGATAGTTTGGGTTGTAATTTATGATTTTCCATATTTTTAAACTCCTTTTATTTTATTACTGGTTTATGTAAAAGGTTCACTTAAATTTCTCCAATATTTATGCACATATAATGTATTGGTCAGCATTCCCATTGCTGAAACAAAATACCTTATACCCATAATTTAAGGGAGGAGAGGTTTATCTTATCCCAAGGTTTCAGTCTATAGTTAGCAGGCTCTAAATCAAACATAATGGCAGAACAGCATGGTAGAGAAAGATGCTGAGCTCATGGACAATGGGAAGCAGAATTGGTTGAAAAGAACCAGGGCACCTGAAATGATCCAGGACTGGATTTAGTCCCTAAGGTGATGCCCCCTCAACATACTGCCTCCAAATAGGTTTCACCTCCTAATGGCCCACTTACCTATAAACTTATCAATGAGTTAACCCATTGATAAGTTCAGTGCCCTCACGATCTAATCACCTCTCTAGTAGTCTATTAATCCAATCAAGTTGACAATCATATATATGTATATATAAAGATTAATTTTTCTAGGGTATAGGTCTAATCACATAATCTTCTATGGCTGTATAGTACCTACACAAAACTAAATACTATCTCTTTGATAGTGTAAGCTACAGCCAAATAGATCTACTTCCCTGCTGTAGTTTGAGATCTGGAATGTCCCCCAAAGGCCCATGTGTTGAAAGATTAGTTCCCACGGTGGCAAAGAGAGAGGTGATGGAACGTCTAGGAAGTGGGGCCTATGGAAGAAAGCCACGTCTCTGAAGGCATGCCCTTTCTGAAAGTAAAACTGCAACCCTAGCCTTTCTCTCTTCTCTCTTTCTTTCTTCCTGCTTGTCATTCCTCCACCATTCACTCACTGCCATGATGTTCTGCATCAGCCCAGGCCCAAAGCAACAAAATCTAGTAACTATGGGCTTAATGTCTGCAACCATGAGCCAAAATAAATCTTCTCCTCTTTCAAGTTGTTTAACTAAGGCATTTTGTCACAGTGACAGAAAGCTCATCCTTTTGCCAATTAGGACCAGTGTTCTCTTAAGGTCCATGCCATCATGCCTACTATTTCTCTTTTCTAAAATGCTCTTTATCTTGCATATGGCATAGTCTACTTCATGCTGTCTGGAACATACATCCTAACTTCTTTGTACTTTTTCAGGGTAAAGCCCATCAAACAAGGATGAGAAGAGAACACATTCAACTTGATAGAAGAACCCAGTGAGAAACCCACAGCTGATGGCATCCTTAGTGGTGAAACACTGTGAGGTTATCCTGAGATCAGAAAAAGACAGTGATGCCTACCTTATCATTCTATTCAACATGTTACATGAATTTCTAACCAGGGGAACTGGATAAGAAAAAGAAACAACAATCACTCATATTGGAAAGGAAGAATTAGTACTATCTCTATTCATAGATGACACCATTGAATGTCTAGACAATGTTAAGAAACACACACATAACTTTTAAAGTCAATAAATGAGTTGAGTATTAGTGTAGGAAATAAGATCACTGAGTAAAATAAATTATATTTCTATATCTATGCAATAAACATCCTGAAAATAAAATTAAGAAAACATATTTATAATAGCTTCAAACATAAAATATTTAAGAATAAATTCAACAACAGAAGTACAAGACTTGTATACTTGGAACTATAAATGATCATAGAAAGAAATCAGCGACCTAAGTGAATGGAAAATCATCTGTCTTTGGGTTGGAAGACTCAGTATTATTAAAATAGAAATACTACCTGAGTCAATCTACAGATTCAATATAAACCTTATACAAATCCCATTTGACTTCTTTCTAGAATTTCACAAGCTGACCCTAAAATTTATATGGAAATAAAAAAAAACTAAGAGCAATCTTGAAAATCAAAAGCCAAGTTGGAGGATTCTCACTTTCCAATTACAAAATTATACAAATCTGTAGTAAGCAAGGCATATGGTACTGGCATAAAGATTAGATGTAGATTAGTGGAAAAAATCAAAAGTTCAGAAATAAACCTTTACATTAATAGTAAAAACTGAATTTTGGCAAGGGTATAACAACAATTCATTGGTGAAAGCACAGCTGTGAGAAAGGTGGATTCATATGGAAAAGAAGAATGAAATTGGATCTCTTCTGTGCACTACATATAAAATCTAATTCAATGTGAATCAAAATTCTATGTAAGAATTGAAACTCTAAAATGAATAGAAGATAATATAGGTTAAAGTGTTCATGATCTTAGTCTATACAATGGTTTTTTTAGATACAACACCAAAAACATAATAAGAAAAAAGATTGGTAAACTAGACTCTATCAAAGTTAAAAATTATGGAGCTGGGGATTTAGCTCAGTGGCATTGCGCCTGCCTCACAACTTCAAGGTCCTGAGTTCGATCCCTGGTACAAAAAAAAATTATGTACTTCAAAGGACACTGGCAAAGAAGTGAAAAGTTAGCTGATGGAATTAGAGAAAATATTTGGAAATAATGTTTTTGATAAGGGATATGTATCTAGAATATACAGAGAACTCTTATGATTCAGCCATGTAAATACAAATAACCCAATTTCAAATTAGCAAAGGATTTGAATAGACATTTCTCCAAGGAAGATACACAAATGGCCAAAAAGCATGTTAAAGATGTTTAATAACATTCAACTAAAGGAAAATGTAAAAACTACTAGATATCACTTCACACCTACTAGGAAGACAATAATGAAAAGAGAGACAATAGTAAATGTTAGAATGTGTGGAATTGGAAAAAACACACAATATTAATGGGAATGTAAAATGTACAATGCATTTGGAAAACAATTTGGCTGTCCATTAAAAAGTTAATATTGAGTTATGACGTGTCCCATCAGTTTTTCTCTTAGATATTGTATATACTGATGAGAACTGAACATATTTTCTCACAAAATCTTATACTGAATGTAAATAGCAAAATTTACCTTAATAGTCTCAAAACAGAATAACTCGAATGTCTATTAATTGTTATATAGGTAAACAAAGTGCTGTATATCTGTACAATGGAATATTATTAAGCCATATAATGAATGATGCATTAATATATGCTACATCATGGATTAACCTTGAAAACATTATTCTAGGTGAAAGATCATAAATACAAAAAGGTACATATGGTATGACTCTATATAAAATGCTCAGAGTAGGCAAATATAGAGAGACAGAAATTAAGTGGTGTTTTCCAAAGACTAAGAGAAAGAAGAGTAGAAAGTAATTGCTAAGGAATATTAGGTGTTTTTACAACACAATGAAGGCTTTCGGGATTTAGACAGTTGTCAGGTTGCGCAATTGTCTACAGGCATTGCCAAATGTCATAGTGGTCAAAATAACGCTGAGAACCATTGCTATGGAACTACATATACTAGTGTGAAAAGATCTTGAAAATACATTGTTCAGAGATAATAATTTTTAAAGATGTAGAAAATAAAAATTGCATTATTTTTATTCCAAAAATTGCTTGCATATTAGGAAAGAAGAAAACTACAATTAGATAAAGTATAAATAATCTACAACACAATTTTCTCACATGAATAATTGGTAGAATATTCTATGTACATTAAAGTCATACTAAAAAGTTAAGAGATCACATTTATGAATGTTTTTCTTTCTATAATTTTTATATGAAAGATGATGCATTATAAAAAGACATTTTCCATTCTACTCTTAACACAGCATTGAAAAATATTCAGTCTGTTTTCCACAATGATTACAGATAATTATATAAAGAAAAATAAATCAAACTTTTGCATATTCAAGGCAAGACACTACAGGAACACCTGTTTCCATTTTAATTGCTACAAAGAACACTGAAATATAAACTGAATTTTCTAAAAGAAGAAACACTACCCTACTTTAAAATTACCATGGCAAAAGGACTAGAAAGGTAGGACTCCCTCATTCAGGTTCACTTAAAGAAAAAAAGAGAAATACAATCACTAATATTTTAGAATTCATTAAATATGTGAGTCCTTCACTGTCAGTTTTAAATTACATTGAATTCCTCTATGATCCTATAGGGTATGACTCAAGGGATCACTACTATTTCATAGCTAAAGAAACCAAAGCTTAATAAACTAAAGGACGCATTATAGGAAACAAATGGTAAGATTTAGGTTGATTCAAGCTTATTTAATTATAAAGCCTATATATTACACAAACTTCCCACTAAATTATTGTATTTTAAATTGCAATGAAGGGTAAGATTTAAATTGCATTTCTTATTACCTAGAGCTGAATTTTCAATGCCAACTTTACCAGCAGAGGTAAAAATTAGTATGGTAAGAATGTTGTAAACATTTTTTTGGCAGTGCTGGGGTTTGATCCCAATGCTTCATGTGTGCTAGTCCAGCACTTCACTACTGACCCACATCCAAATCCCAAAACTTTTGATACTGAGATTTGTGGTAAGTCTAGAAAAGGCCAAGATATGATGCCTGGATGTACCCAGAGATTCATAGGAGGTGGTCAAAGCCAGAGATTCATAGTGTGAAGCCAAGATGTACACTTCTGCTTATATACTGATCCCTCGCTCTTTCTATTGCACCATCCTGCTTACCACAATATTGAAAAATAGATAATGTATATAAAAATGGGGCTGGGCACTAGCCCTAGCCCCAACTTTGTACACAATGTATGAGTGCAGCCAGAATTTAATACCATGCCTACCTATTTCTCAGAAAAGCTGAAAGGCTGAATTCTTAGTGTGATTTGGATTTGGAGTGTGATTCACCACAAGTGAAGTTCACTTGAGAGATTTGAGAAATTGTTCTTTAGAAAGGGCACTCATGACAAACATTTACCAGGTTGAGGAGTGATGTTATTTCCACACTTAGTATTATATTTTAATTTCATAACCATTCATAAAATAAGAAGTTAGTTTCTATTATAATTTAATTTCATAAATGAAGAGATTAACCATTGAAATTTGAAATGACTTCTAATAGGTCCCATATTGTATAAGTCACTTGCCCATTTCTGAGTCAAAACATGTGAGATACTAACAACTTAAAGGAGGAGAGTTTGATTTTGGCTCATAGTTTCAGTGGGTTCAGTTCACTGTTGGCTAGCTCCAAGACAGAAACAGCAGCATGCAAGGTAAGCTGTTCAAGAGATGGCAGTCAGGAAGCAGAAAAATGGGAAGGAGCTTAAGAATATACCTTTAAGAATATAAAAGAACATACCTTTCCAGGTCACACCCCCAGTGACACTCTTCCTCCAACTAGGTTCCACCTCCTAACAGCATATTCAACTGTTAACTTATCAATGGATGAATCCACTGATAAATACAGCATATAGTGTCCCCATGATCTAGTCACCTTCCAAAACCCCCACCTTGATCATATGAGAATTTTGGAGGACATTTTAGATCGAAACCATAACATTTGTGAACAGAGTGAGATAGGGTAGATTTTAAATTGCACATGTAGTGTTATTCTACTACAGCAGGCTCCACATACAGAGTACATAAGTTATATTTTTTCCAGGAACTTTTGTGTTGTGTCTTAGTCACTGTCTCATCACTGAGGCACAATACCCAACACTCACATGTTAAAGGAGAGGTTTGTTTTGGCTCACAGTTTGTAGACATTTCAGTCCATAGGCAGCTGGCTCCAGGGAAGGACAGCATGGCAGAAGAGAAATATCTCATGGCATGGTGGCAGGAAGCAGAGAGAGAATAAGAGAAAAGGAGGGAGATATACCCTGCAGGCCATGCCCCCAGTGGCCCACCTCTAGCCCACTGCTGAGTATCACCCCCTCATGATCCAATCACCTCCCCAAAGCCACACCTATGACTGCATAAGGCATTGGGGCGATGACTAGATAAAAAACTATAACATGCTGTATTAAAGTATTTCTCTCACTTAATAATAGAATTTGTCACAGAATTTGTGTTGAATTACTTTTCATCTTTGTTCCAGAAGTAGAAGACAACATTTCAATAGATTTCTGAGAGCAATATTTACTTTCACAAACTACTTCTGTATATGAGTCTTTATTCTTATATTTTCTACTTTATTTCAAGGGTGTTTAAAATGTTTCTATAGAATCAAAAGGAGAAAAAAAGTGGTTAGGTATGTAATACTTTCAGTGGATTTCTTTCTGAATTTTGGATATCTATTTCTTAAGAGATTGAGGCATTTTGTTTGTTTGGGTGTTTTTGAGGCAAAATACATTTAAAAAAAGGATTTTCTTAGTATTTCTCCTGAATATTTTAGATTATAACCTCACACTATAATTTTAATAAAAATTCCAAAGACTATAGAGCATTTCACTTTATTGTTATCACTGAAAGAGGCGTCTTCATCCCTATTACTGGCATAGATTCTTTCCTTGGTCAGTATCTTTCCCAATGCTGAGATTGGGTCATGGAATACTGGAGGTTATTCATCTCTGTCCAAACAAATGAAATAGATAATTGCTGGAAGCCCATGCAGCTGGAGTAGGATAACCAAGAAGAAAATAAGGAGAAAAATGTACCTCAGTTTCAGGATTTTGCCACACTTAGATGATCATTCAAACCAAGCATTTTTCATACTAATACATTAAACACACACAAATTCCCTAAAATAAGGAAATTGGATAAATGTAGATGTTGAAGTTTTCCCTTAATGCCATTTATGTCACTTTATTATTTACATCTATACTACAAAGGCTTGAAATAGAGGCAATCATTCTGTCAGTCTGCATGGAGCGCTGCAGCTTTTGTTCAGAATGTAGGAAAGAGCAATAACTAATGCTGCCTGCTGCTGAAGGTCCTAATTTATTTTCTCTTATCTTTACTAGTTGGCTTTATATTTGAAGATTTCCCTCTCCATGTCTTCAAGCTGATCAAATTGTAAAACACTGAATGAAATTCTATATTGGTCTCACATGTGAGCAGGGGTGGCCTATAAATTAACTAAGCAAGAAACAGTTATCTATTCTAAGGAACATTATGGTTCAATGTTGGTGAGGAGCTTTGATGCTTTAAGTGGACAATTGCAGGGAGAATTTTAAATGGGAGAACGCAGCATGGATTGGTCAGTGTGTCATTGCGGGTAAGAGCTGTCGCAACATACAACTCTAGAATTATTTTGCTAGCTACTATGTTATATTGTATGCAAAATAATATAACTTACAATTAGATTTTAGCTGCTATCTACATACCTTGTGGAGAAGTGGATCCTAAGCAAGAGGTTAAATTTTCATTTCCTCTCCATAGAGGAGCTCTTGTTAGCAATAACCAGTTTGTGCAACCATTATTTCACATGGTAGGTAGCTGTGTCTTGGAAACTGTTTCATCCAGTATAAAAATGTCCTTACTTTGAATACACTTTGTGCTTTTAAAAACCAATCAGTCTATCTATCTATCTATCATCTATCATCTATTTAGCTCTCTTATTCTTTCCTTCCTTCCTTCCTTCCTTCCTTCTTTCCTTCCTTCCTTCCCTCTCCCTCTCCCTCTTCCTCCTTCCTTGCCTGCCCTTTCTTCCTTCCTTTGCTCTCTCTTGTCCTGGCTTTCCCTTCCCTTCTTTAATTTCCTTCTCTTCCTCCCTCCTTCTTTCTTCCTTTCTCTTTGCCTGTGAGATTCCATTCAAATGTCATATTCTCTGAATAAACCTCCTTAGGAAGAACTCATCATTGGGTTCTCTGTGTCTCCTCCACAAGAGCTCTATGACTGCAGCACAGGCATTTTGGTGCCTGCTGTATGGCACTCATTGTTTTAATACAATGACCAGAAGTGTGAGTAAATACAACGTGGTCCCAACTGGAAAGGGATTTACAATAGTATAGCTCATTTATACATCCAATTCAATCACTAGAATAGCACATACAATCGCTTCTCGGCCTTTTGGCTAAGATCAAGTGTAGAATAGCAGATACATTCACTTTGTTATTGTTAGAACCTAGCACAAGGGTTTGTACAGGAAAAAAAAGTGTTAAGTGCTTACTGATTGAATATAGTTACTAAAAATATGCTTATTTGATTTATCAGTTAAAAAGTTAATCTTAGTAAAAATATACAAATACAAAAACAAATAAAATTGGGTCAATTAGGGAATTATACATAATGGGGTATTTATAAGTTTTGTTAGTAAATCAAAATGATACATGACTTAATGATTCATTGATTTATATAATAGCGCAGCTAACACTCACTGAGAATATATAAGCTCTATTAAGATATTTTGCATGACTGAGTAACATACCAACTTTTGAAAATTATGTAAGTTATTTAGAGTTAGAGAAAAAGGAAATTTATAATGTCCTCAAATCTCTAATAAGTGATGACAATGATGTCTTAGTGTAATAAACGGTGATGCTGATTTGATAATTTGATACATCATTGTCAGTCCCATCTATTTGGAAAAATCAACTTATAGTTTACTTTCATAGCCTACTGATTTTCTTTTGATGGAATATTTAATTGATTATTTGATACTAAAGACTAATGAAGTTTTAGGTCCTTTTGGAAGTGTGACAGTCTTAATATTCTGCTCAAGAAAGTTAGATTTCCATAGAGCTTATTCCAATGAGATACATTTGAATATTTTACACATCTAGTAATTCTAAGAGTTGACAGGACCATATTAATTTTAATACTCTAAAGTTAAAATTTCTAAGGGTAGAACTCAATTATTAAAAAATTAACATCTGGATGAATTTCTTTAGAATCTAGTAAGAGTAAGAATGCTTTTTTGCTATCTTTTCTGTGTACACAGAGATGGAGGGTGAAGTGTCACAGAATAATTGAAGTCTGATTTTATCAAACATACAATGTGTGAACCTCTGAAAAAAGGTTCTACTTTCTGACAAGAACATTTGATCCTGTGATTATTCAATAGAAACTCTTCCAAAATTCTTTAAGTGAGGAAATCCAGTTTCAATAGAAAAAAAGAAGGCAACAAAAGCCATATATTAATCTCAATGGGCACAGGAAACAAAATAATAAAACTCACATTCTTCCATGATCAAAATTCTCAACTGTTAAGGAAAAGAAGTTAATTTTCTTATCTAGGAAAATGATGTCTACTATAGAAAATCTAGAGTTAATGTCATAATTAATTGTGAAAGATCAAATGCTTTTTCTCTGTAATGAGAAATAAGGCAAAAATGTATGCTCTAACCATTCTTATTCATAATTTTATTGTAGGCTAATGGAATGAAATAAGAAAAAGTCACACAGAGCAGTAACAAGGAAACAAAATTGTCTCATAGAGATATGATTATTATCTACATACATAATGCCAAATAATCTACACAAAAGATACTAGTAAGTTTAACAAGGCAGCAAGATGCAACATCAACAAAAATTAAATTTATTTCTATATACAACCAAGGAATAATTGGAAATTTAAAAACTGTACCATTAAAATAGCACCAAAATATGAAATATTCATTTAAATCTGGCAAAAAAGTAGATTTTGCATGCTGATAATCACAAAACTGTGATGGAGAAAAACCCCCAAAGAATATCTAAATAAGTGCAGAAATATACTAAACCCATAAAATGGAGGATTATTAAAATGTTGTTTTAACATTTAAACTTGTTAAAATGTCAACTCTATTCAAACTTGTCTAGTGATTTAATTCAATTCTGGTAAAAAATTTAGCACAAAAGTTTCATACAAATAATTAAGTTTGTTCCAAAATATATTTGGATAGCCAAATAATCCCGAATAGCTAAAATGCAAGTAAAATTAAAATTCTAAATACTAGCTAAAATACTTGTGATTTTGAAAAAAGAAAGAGGAAGATCAGAGAACACACTGTCTTATTTTAAGATCTACTATGAAGCTATCAAGATCTACTAAGCTTTCAAGGTCTACTAGGAATAGATCTACTCTTGTATTCATGAGAAATTACTGTTGCAAAATACAGACAAATATATCAATTGAACCCAATAGTGAGTTTTGAAAAAAATGCACAAAAAATGTTGATTTTCTATGAAAATATGAAAGTGAGTTCTGGAAAAAAATGATAACCTTTAGAACAAATGGTCTTTCCACAACTGGACATTCATTCTAAAATAGTGATCCTCAACCCTATTCAACATCATATACAAAGATTACCCCTCAGTAGACCAGAGATCTAAAAAAAGTATAAAAATTTAGACAAAAATGTAAAACATTTAAAACAAAATCTAAGGATTGAAAATTCTTAGACATTGAGATTTTATAAATATAATACTAAGTGCATGATAAATTAACAGAATAAAAACATAAACAAAAAAAAACCATATAAACTGGTGTTCGCAGCAATTAAAAATGCTTGCTTTGAAAAAAATACCATTGAGTGAATAAAAAGGCAAGCAAGAGACTAGGGGAAAATATTTGCAATAGAATATACAATGAAGGAATTTCATCCAGAATTAACAAAGAACTCTCAATTTATAATAATTAAAAAACAATAATCCATTGAAAAGTGAGTAAAATATATAAACAACTATTTGGATAAAGTGAAAACCAAAATAAAACCAAGCAAAAACAACACCTCTACCACTAGGAACCAACAATACTAAGTGGTATCAAAGAAATAAAACAACTGAAAGACTGTGGTGTAAATTATGATTCAAAAGAACCCTTTGGGAACAGTTTGAAAGTTGCATGACTTAACATACCACTATCATATGATGGTAATCTCATAAAAGAGAATTCAGTGAACCATGTTTCTTCTCTATATGAAACCATAATCTAAGAGTACAATATGGGGCTGCAACCTAACTGTATTAAATTTATTGAACAGTAAGTTATTTTCATCATTAAATGTAAAAGTTACCAGCTTTTATGATAAACACTATTATTCCCACTAGTGTTCCTTATTTTGGGGGGCAAAAATAAATAACAGTAAGCTTTAAATCATAAAGGGCAGATCAAATTTTCCTCAATGGAAACAGGTAATTGTTCTTCAATTGTTACTAATTGTTTTATAATTTTGTTTATCTTATTTTTTCTCTAGATGGTTACTAAATGAAAAAGTAATATAAATGTGTGTTTTGCCTAACTTGGAAGTGCCAGTGTAGGACTTGGGGTTGGTCTGATGTCTCTTGGAGGCTAAATGATTTTAGGGAAACAGATCTGTAGCATCTGCAAACAAATCTCCCAGTCCAAATGCAAAGTTTATTTGAAAAGACAAATAAAGCACAGACAGTACTTTTGACCTAAAGAAGAGTCTCCTAGGTACAGAAGACTGATCATTTCATACTTAAATCATAGCTGTATCAATTTAGCCCAGGTTATTTCTAAGGTAATAAATACTTAGGCAATAAGGCTGACCAGGCCCTAAGTTTCAGGAATTTTATAAGGATTTATATTTCCCAAATAGCCTTCCTTCTTTCTTTGCTTCTTTCTAGAGTCTTCTATGTGATACCTGGTATAGAAAACTTCAGTTTTGTGGAAATCACTGTGTAGGTTTAGAAGAAACTCAGTGATTTACTTTAAAATTCAGTGATTTTTACTTTGTATGCTTTCAAAAATGGGATAAGGAAAACATTGAATTTGTTTGGACTTAGCTATCTGCAAGTGCAATGCTACTTGAGATATGATCAATGAAGGAAGACAAATTTCTTTAAAAGTGCCCATTTTCATCTGAGTTTTAGCAGCACTGAAGTAGAATCTTACTGTTGGAATGGAGGATATTTAGGTACCATCTTTTTCTAGTTGCATGCTGTGTTCCTGTGACACATCAATCTCCAGTCTATTACTGAATGCTAAAGGAAGTCTTTAATTGTCTCTATATTTGGGCAATGAGATATTTGTTCTAGTTCTCTTTCTCTGCATACACATACAAAAAGCTGGTTGTCTGCAAACTGTATATGGTTCTCATCAGAATTCTCCCATCTTGGCACCTTGATCTTGGATTTCTGGCCTCTAGAATTGTGAGAAATGAATGTTTTTTGTTTAATCCACCTGGTCTATGATAATATTTTATAGCTCACAAAACTGACAGACGCAAAGTTGTACTTTCTGCCTAGGAATTCATTCAGTAACTGTTTTTTGTGCTTTCAGTATATATCTTTATTGGGAGGAACTTACTCAGAATACTAAGTTAATAGGTTCTACTTATAGAGCTTCACATTTGGTTGGTTGGAGGTGAGATCCTCCTATTTTTAAAAGGGTTTACCAGAAGATGCTGATATTCAGTGGGATTTGGGAGTACCTGGGATCATATCTTTACATATTTACATGCTGCCCTTTGATTTATCTGTTTATAAGAGGCAGTGGTCCTTGTATCACAGAGAAGAATGTCAATGCTCGCAGTGTGGTGGAGGCTGGTACTTTTGTGAGTAGAGACTTGTAGATGTCAGGAAGTGGTGGTCAATGGAATATTCAACTAGATGGATTTCACTGCTTCGATAACACATAAGGAAATGTTTCCTCTCTGTCCTTGGGAATAATTAGGGTAAGGGACCAGATTTCAGCAAAAACATTTGATTTCTTTCAGAGCAAGGGATCAGAAAACCAACATTTGATCTCTGTGGAGTTCATATTTGTACTTTGGATATGAATAATTATCTGGTTACATGTTTTGCTTATTTATACCTGGAGATACTTAACTCAATATACTTCCATTTTCAGATAAAATAAATTTGTTGTAGAACAATAATTAGTAGGGCCTATGGTGAGGAGATCTCTTGCTGCCAAAATTGTTTGCATGAATTTTGGCAAGATAGTTTTTGGTGAGGAAGTAGCTTTCCTAGAACAGTAAGTTGCTTGGCCTGTTCTTAATAAGAGTAGGAAGTGTTAAGAGAGTTTATATTTGAAAAAAATTGTGTGCTACCCTTCTTAATGTACATTGGGAGAATGCTTATGGACCTTATCTAGTAAAGAAATTTAATTAGCTCCTTCAATGTGCATCTTGCAGTCAATTCTGTTCGGTAAATTAATCAGGAGGTTGTTCTACCCCAAAATCAAGTACTTAGAAACAATAGAGATACATTAGTATGTGATTGGATCAGCTGTCAAGTAGTGCATCTTATTTGGGTTCCAATGCTTGCACTGGGAAGGAATATTTAATAGGGGATTTTCTTTCATTTTATTTTTGTGTTTAGCTGAACTAAATAGGATTTTCACAAAATCTTTTTGAAAAAATCTTGTATTCGTCCTTAAACCATCAGACTGTTTTGCTGGTATTTGACTTGGCCATTTTTGTGAACATTTCAACAGAAACTGTTTGCTTATAGTATTTGACATTCTTCAGTGAGTTTTGACAACAGTTATCTCTCTACTCTCCCAGAAAATACGAGCCTCAAGAGTGTTTATCAGGATTATGTTGTAATCCCATCAGACAATTTCTTCTCTCTTAAATAAATTTTAAATATCCCCCCCAAATATTTTTGCAACAAAATGAATACTAGTGAAGAAATTTCAAGTAGCACTATTAGTGAGCAACTTAATTTTCTTTAGATAAAAATGAATCTATTTTTATTAAACAAAGACACACTAATATATGCTGGTCTTTATAATCTGCATACATGTTTCCAACATGAATCATGTACAATAAGGAGATGTGGGAACAAAGGTTGTAGCATGCATACTGGTGAACGAAAGACAAATGTGCCTTTCTGATAGCACAGAAGATGGTATCCACTTTTCCAAAATTGTGTAATCACAACTATCATAGATTCATAGAATATTCCACTCTATTTGTTTCTTTATGGAGAAAGGAATCTGTCTCTGTTGTCATAGGACAGTGTTTTATGAGAGTTGCTTCATAGAGTTGGATTTGCATACTTGACAGAACAATCATGTGAGCAGCTAGCCACCTCATTAATGGGCTTTTACTATATTTACTGCTATTAAGCTTAACATTGGGTGACTAGGATCTGAGTAGCAATTTTTAAATTAAATTTTTTTTCATTAAATTTTAATCAGTGCCTGAAATCTCCTTAGTTATTGTTTATAAAATCTTGTCAGCCTGCCAATTGCTATTCTAGGAAACCATTTACACGAAGTATATATAGTTCAGCTTCATGAAATGAGCTTTCCTTTTGTAATGCCTATTATCTTTAAATACGAGGCAAAGGAATTAATGTAGACAATAATGGCTAAGATCACTGAGAGTTTTACCTGAATTATCTCATTTATTCTTCTTATCAACCATGTGAGAAGACCGAGGGACAGGCAGGGTCAGAAACTTGCCCAGGATCATATAATTAACAGATGGCAAAGGGAGACTGAATGAAACTGAATAAATTGTGTGCTTGAGAGCTCTTTAACCACAGGTTTAAAGTACATAACTGAATGTGGTTATGATTCTATATTGAACAAAACAGTTAAGTAAATGTACTTCTAACTACAGATTATATCTATATTTTGAATTTCTATAGTGCTTTTCACAGAATTTTCACTGTATTATTTTACCTATCCTAACAGTCCTGAGCAGTCTATAGGAAAAGTGGTTTTACAGTCTTCTATTTGTGGATTCTGCCTGATGTTGAAGAGCCTTCATTCCATGAAGTGGGGGACATCCCCTTAATCACACTGTCTTTCCATAGGGCAATCCATTCTGATAACTATGAAATTTGGTGAACAGTAATTCACAATAGAGCAAGTTAGGACAGAGTATGCTTTAATACCATTCTTTTAGAGTACTGTCTCCAATTACTAAATATTCATCAAATCTGTAAGGAAATATTTCATTCATGATTCTCACTATGTGGGTAGAATGTTGAGGTAAAACTTACTGAAAGACATGGACATGGGTAGTGGATTACATTGAAGAAAGGGATACTCATTGTTGACTTTTTCAAATAGAATTTATGGGAAATGCAGATGAAGTACTATCTATCTATCATGGTAGGAAGAACAAGTAATCCAAAATAAATTTAATAAAGAAAATGTGTATATGAATTTCAGTGTTGATTTTCACCTGTGTATAAGATAAGCACAGGTCATAGTTTTCAGAACTTTTCCTGACACTAAAGCATAAATAAATTTTCTCTTATCAAGTCGTCATAACAAGATTTTTGTAAAAGTTATCCTAGATAATAATTGACATAATAAATGAAAATGAAACTAGATTATAAGGCCATAGTAATATGTTATTTGGTACAAAACATTCTTTGAAGGACCAAACCAGTACAATCCACATATGTAATTTCCTGAGGCCCTGGATTCATCTGAGGATAAATTAGAATGGACAGTCACATGGCCTTGAAATCACATCATTTTTAGAGAGTCAGAAGAAAGTTCTGATTGTAACTTCTTCCTCTAAAAATACACAAACTACATTGTGATATATTTAATGAAAAAAAGTATGTCAAATTAAAAATCCCACAAGTCCATTCCCCCTATCTGGAATCCCTCCAATAAGAGAATACAATTTTAATATCTCATTAATATTATTTTCCACAAATAGGCTTTTGGTGAGAATTAACAGCACAGATTGAAGGATGCAGTGTTTGGTAGGAAGCTGTACCATACTGTAACTGATACAGTGATTCATTTCACTGTGAAGAGGGTAATTTCTGAACCTTCATGAAAATTAAGGAATAGCACCAAGATAGCAAATTTAGAGGCCTCTTCTTGACTGGAATTGTATAAAATGGCAATAATAATAAAAATAATCATTTATTGAGCACTAATACGTCCCACTCAAGCTCCCACTCAGAGTTATGAAGGTAGTATTATCTTATCCCCATTTTATAGAGGGATAGACTGAGTCGTGATGAGGTTAGGTAACTTGCCCGAGGTTCTGACATGACAACTTAAAATAATTCACTTAGGACAATGTTAGTTCTCCATTTAAAAACTGGCACTGATATTTCCTAGAGGATAAATTATTTAAAAATCAGTTGAACTCTCAAAAGAAACATTTTGTATATCAAAATGAACACAGAGATTAAAAAGTGAAAAATTATTAAATTTATTTTACTGCTTGCTGCCTTGTCCAAGGATCTGAGGATTTAGGCTCAGCAAGGGGGAAAGGATTTCCAGTGACTCCATATGTTCCCTGACAGTGCCTCCTCTCATTGTGAATGAGCTGTGAAATGTTCTTGATCTGAAGGCTTAAAAACATCTGCACTTTACCACACAAAATAGTATACACCAAATTCTTCAATATTATTATGTATGTTAGAGTGTCTATTAAAATTACATTTTGGTAAGAATGAAAAAATTCAAATTTTAAGGCCTAAATTTAGACTTCTCCTTGTGCTATGCCTAACCATTGTTTACTTCAGATATTTATTTCCTATGATATGTTTATCATATCTTGGTACAAATTTATAATTCTAATAACCATTATTTATGTTAACTTAAATTCTAACCTTAGAAAGAAAGGATTCTCTATTGCTTGAATGGATTCAGCTTTATAAAAACAAACATTGACTACAAACGTATACGCAGTACTTTTTATTCTGTGTATACAGCACTTTTATAGTCAAATTCATTCATGAGGATTAAATGTCAGCTCCTAATTTTAGAGTGAAATTATATTTATTAGCTTTGACTTGCATTCTTAGAAAAGTATTTCTGACCTGGCTGAGAAGAGGAAGTTTTTTGATTAGTGTTTTATTGCTGCATTTATGACAACACGTATTCCTATAATAAAGGAGAATTCTGATATTTTCAAGGCTAGCACGTGAGATAATATTCTGAAGTCCCAAGACTTTGTCATATGAGGAATTTACTGAATAAAATATTTCCAGATAGGCAGGTGAATAATTATGTCCCAATCTTAAACAAACTGGATAAGGCCAATATAAAAACACATATTAGGAAACTGTAAATTTAACTCAATCTTCTTTCTGTTCTTGTCTATTTTACCATTCTTTCCTCCACCCTGTTTTAGTGTTTTCATTGTCATCAGTGATTGAGTGAAGATTCTTCACAAGCTTGTGTTTCCTTCGCCTGTCAGGAGGAGGTAGGAGTAAATGCAGCTGTGAAGTTCTAATCTCCCCCAATAACTGAGGTGAACAATGTCCCACTCTGCTTCCTACAAGGATTTCCTGTAGATTCAATTTCAAGATTATGTGTTCAAACTAGGTGGACTGTAAGGTTCTGATCTGAGATCCTAGGCAGGAAACACATTCATCCTTGTTTGCACAAGGGCCCTGGGTACTAATCCCTGGGACATCCTGTAACTAATGATCTTTGCTCCTACAGTAGAATCCTGGCTCTTGCCATGGCAGCTTGGGCTTCATCTGCCCCTCTTTAGTTTTAACATATTTGATAGAGATCAAGAATTGCTTCAATGTGTCTTTGTCTCTCTCCATTATTCTTTCGGGGACACTTGAAGCCATGAGTGAATGTCACTAATTTTTCCTTTTACTTGGATGAAAATCTAATTAAATATATGGTGAATTTCATTACATAAGGACCATAAATATCAGGGCCTACAAAGTATAACTGTGAAAGCATTTAGCTGAGGAGAGGAAAATGTGTGTTAAAATTAAATTCGTTTTGTTGTTTCTTGGGGAAAAGGTTGTCCTTTCTCTGGCTGCCATTTAATCCTCATGAATAAATTTGACTATAAAAGTACTGTATACACAGTACTGTAAAAAAGTACTGTATACACAGCATAAAAAGTACTGTATACACAGAATAATCCTGGCTTTTAAGCCCAGGTCTGTCTTGAAATGTTCATAGATTCTACCTATAGAAGGTGACTTAATATTATATAGTAGCTGTGAGTGCTACCAAATTATTATTTTTCTTATTTAAAGCACAAAATAGTGACAAGAAAAAGTGCAGCAGCACACAGTAGGAGCTATGATACACACCATGTGCATTAATATGACGGCAGTGTACTGCTTTATGAAAACGGACCCCTGTGAAGATAGGTGCTTTTATCAAGCTGAAAGTGGTGGTTTTTCATCATTATGTGGAAAGAACAGTGACTGATGTTACAAAAGAAATGTTGAAAAAGAAAGGTCATCTTATCTCCAATACATCTGATTTTCTTTTTTTCCTCAAAAGATATATCTGTGAGGAGATCTATTCCAATGGAAAAAAGTCCTGTAAGTCATTAGGAGATGCATTCCCTAGTCACTTATAGATGAGTAATCCACTCTGGTTGATTATAAAGATAAAAAAGAATAGCATATAGTTGCCTTTAGGCTAAAATTTTGAAAAATTATAACACCTTTTAAGAAATTAGTATTCTTGGTGTCTACTTAGGTTAATGATATTTGTGAAAGATTCCTATTGGGTTTTCCTTTTCTGAATTTCTGACTCAGTCTATTTCTCTGCTGGATTAGGTACATTTTGAAGCAGTATTTTTGGCCTGAATTAGATGTTGTGGAGCAGGAAAAAAACCCTGTCATCCTCTACTAGTCTTTTAGAGTATGTTTCACTAAAACTACAAACAAGACATGAGCATCCTATTTACTTTGTGGAATATATGTACTTACAGGATTCAAGCATCAAAAATGTTTGAATCATAGAGTAGAAATAGTGAATGTATTAAAAAATATATATATATATATATATATTCACAGTGCTTAACCTTCTCTATATAGGAAAACAGTCCCTATTTGGATTTTAAGTAGAAATTTACAATTAATTTAGTAATGTGGTATAATATTGGATCAATTCCAAAAGAAGTCAAAGAAATCTTCTATAGTGCCTTAGGAGGCTTTTTAGGAAGTTGTGTTTTATTCTTTAATGAAAACAAAGTGTTATTTCAGCATGATAAAGATCTGGAAGAAACTTGAAAAGTAAGCATACTCCTAGTCTAAATGAAGCCATTCAAGCAGGGCTATGAATGTGCCTTTGGCAGAGATTTATAACACCTACTTAAAATGCTATGTGGATAGGAAATGAGAAGAAGGAGGAAAAAATACCTCTGGAAAGTCAGAAAACCATTGAGAAAGCAGTGAAAAACTTAAGTGTTGCAAATCACTGATAATATACCTTTGGCTAGTTGACAGTGGACAAAATGCACAGTAGTTGTACAGACTGAACACAGAAAAGGAGAGAATTGTTTAAAAGTGACAATATTCTTTAAGTGTGCCTAATTTCTGATATTGGATCAATTATAGGATCTACTTATAGTAATTTTGATAACTAATATCCTATCCTACAAGTTTAATTATGAACAAAATTTTCAGTGCTTTTATGTTTGAGTGAATATCTCTTTTTGTCCTTTGACAGGAACAAAAACAAACAGAAACAATAATGTTGAGAATTTAAATATTTAATGAATAAAATGAAAATTGAAAAGCCCTCAAGGAAAAAATATCAAGTCCAAACATCCTAGTCATCACTGGTTTAACTCTGGGATACATAGATATAATTTTCATAAGAAGGTACAGTGTATCATTTTGTAGTAATGTATAATTTATCCACATGTGTGTATGTACATGCATGTGTACGTGTGTGCATACTTAAAGCTACTGTGTTTTCTATACTTAAGATCTTTAGTAACCTGATCACATAATCCATACATAGAAAAAAATCTCACATAGAAATCTAGTGGAGTAGCCTTTGGCATTTTTCTTGAGAAAAGATTGTGAGAGTGAGCACAGAATTCATAGACTGAACTGGACTAAGCTATATGAGTGTTAAAGGATCCATCTTAAAAAGCTGCCATTTCTCTCATGTGAAACCTGAGGAATTCTTGTTAATGTAGACTAAATGAATAGCCTCTGGCTCCTGGACAGCAGAAAAGATCATCTACTTTCCTAGAGATGAACACTTAAGGGATCCAGATTCATTATCATTGCTTTCAAATCTTCCTTTTGGTATAGGTCTCTGGTTCAAACAGCTGAGCCCTGAGATGTGCCACTGACCATGTTTAGTCTTTAGTGCCCTGGCTCAGATTCTTGAATTCCTGGCATGCTTCCTGGAATACATTCTTTACCTTCTGATATGGATGACATCTGTCCTCTACTTCTTTCCCTCTCTCCTTGGGGCCCACTTGTGAGATCTCATACCTACTTAACACACGGTGAAAACTGATCCTTTTCCTCTGCTTCAGTATCAGACTCTGGCTTTCTGTACTAAGTCCTAGCAAAATATGTTTCTCTGCATTCATTTCTCTATCTTGTCTACCCAAAGCATGACTGCCAAGTATATAAGTTCATATACCTTCCTTTTTAATATATTTCAAGAACTTCAAATTAGGCCGTATCAATCCCTTTTATCAACCAAGACAACTTTCCCAACCTTCACTATCATCTGCTACCCCCTTCCCTTTCTCTGGTTTTCATCTGTGCTTCTTTGTGAATCATTCAATGGACAGATATTTCTTCACTGGGGTGAATTTTTTTTTCTTAAATTCTTTTATTGGTACATTTTAGGTATACAATACGTTTACATTTATCATTGGGTGCTTGTACCTGTACATGATGTACTTGGTTCTTATTTTTTCCCCATTCCCTGTGCACCCTTCACCCCCTCCACCCTTCCCTATTTACATAGACTTCATTTTCTTTTTTTTTTTTTTTCTCAAAATTTTTCTTTTCCCTTCTTTCCTTTCCCCTTCCCCTCCCACCACTCCTACCCTTTT
>NW_004624783.1:15550620-15584317 GCF_000247695.1 Heterocephalus glaber
CTTTGAGGTATCTCCATATCTCCACAGTGGTTGCACCAGTCTGCACTCCCACCAACAATGGAGAAGGGTTCCTTTCTCCCCATACCTCCGCCAGCATTTGTTATTGTTTGATTTGATAGCAGCCATTCTTTCTGGGGTGAGGTGGAATCTCAGTGTTGGTTTCATCTGCATCTCTCAAATGACCAGTGATGTTGAATATTTTTTCATATTTTTTTTTGCTGCTTTTACTTCTTTGTCTGAGAAATGTCTGTTCATTTCAGATGCCCATTTTTAAATTGGGTCTTTGAATTTAGGGGGTCTGATTTTTTAAAGTTCTTTATATATTCTAGATAGTAGTCCCTGGGGTGAATTTTATATTACCATATTTTCCAGCATGTATTCTTTTTTATGTTCCTACATGACCCATATGTACAACAAACAAGCATTAGTAAGGTATGTAAGTGTATCCTGGGAAGTCTAAGGTTCCTATATATTTGAAAAAGCCCTGTCTAACCCAAATAATCTCAATGCCACCAGCCTAAAGATGGCATGTTCATTCAGGTGAAAAAATCACTACTCTATTTGATACAAATATACTGGTAAAAAAATCCTGTTTCTCTATGGTTTTCTTCTTTTTCTACCATTGTGTTTATTCTTCACTTCATTGTCACTCATAATAATTGATATGGTATACTGTACTTTAAAAAAACAGTATTTCACATTTTCAACTGACTGCTTGATTTTTGTGATACTGGAATTGAATTCAGGGCTTTCATACTGAGCTACACCCTTAATCCCTACTTTAAAAAATTTTTAATTTTGATACAGGGTCTTGTTAAGTTTCCTTGGTGGGGCTCAAATTTGCCATCCTTCTGCCTTGCCACCCAGAGGGTTGGGAGTATGTTTTTTATTTGGTTTTGTACCTTGTCTAGGCTACTCTTGCACTCAGGATCTTTCTGCATCAGTCTCCTGAGTAGCTAAGACTACAGATGTGTGCCATCATGTCCAGCTTGTTTTAATTAATATATCTTTTACTCACAATGTGTGTGTGTGTGTGTGTGTGTGTGTGTGTTCATTACATTCTGTAGGTATCATACACGGTGATGTAGAAGAAACCGGATCAATGTATTTAGGATTATCACCAAGGATGAAGATTGCCGAGAGTTACATTATGTTTCTGCAAGAATCAGGAGGAGTTGGAGTGAGTCTTTTGGACATGAGGTTGGTTGGCAGGCAGCTAAAGGGCCCCTCTAAATGGGCCCTTTGCATTCTTCCTAGTATGCCTGTTTCAAATGTTAACTCATTCAACTTTTTTTCACTGATGGTCTAGAATGTCATTGAATATAAAATCAATTTTAGCTCTGTGGATGCTTATCCTCTTACTGTTGAGAGCCAGTTCAGAAAATTACTACATGAGTCACCTAAGAAATAACAGCAGGGATACCAGTAAGGAAACTTTAAAATATGCTGAAAGAGCCACCTGAAGAGGAGTTTAAAAATGATGAGTACAAACCACGACAAAACACAATCAATAAATGACCCAGTCTGGGGACAGGTTTGGAAAATGAATCTGCATGGAATGTGAAAGTGCTGATACATAAGGGCAGCATATGTGCTATGAGGTAACTCAAAGTGTAACTTACGCCCCCAAAGAGGGTAGAAAGCTATTTATATTAGTAAAGCATGTGCTCCATATGTCTCTGTCAATTGTGCATTCCAGATATTTACCTCAGTTTCATGAGAATTCCTCAAGGAAATAAAAATTGTTATGATTAACACCCTTTGAAATTTCACTGAACATATTAGCTACTTCCTTTTCATTACTGAGATGACAGTGTTGAATTCCATGACCTTCCTGATGTCCTGTGGTTGACTCCTTCCCAGCTGAATTCTTCATACACAAGATGATTAAATTTTTGTATGGCTCTTTTTATTTTTGTTTTCCTTAAAGCTTAGTATCTTTTCTTTCTATAGCTTGTTTTCACACAATTGAAATTCACACATTTGAAATTCTTTCATTGAATGTATATATGTGTGTGTGCATATATAAATATATGTGTACGTATGCATATATGTGTGAAGTGTGTAGAATTGTGTCTCCAAAACTCATGTTGAAGCTCTAAGCCCCAATATAGTATCTCAGATATTGAAGGATCTTTACCGAGGTAACTAAGTAAAAATGAGAAAATTAGCATGGCCCTAATCCATTATGACTGGTGTCCTTAAAAGGAGGAAAAGTTTAGACACTATGAGGAGTACAGAGAGATACCCACGTGGAGACACAGGCAGAAGAGAGTCATCTACAAGCCAGGGAGGGAGGCTTTAGAAGAAAGCAATTTTGTTGAGGTCTGGATATGAAGATCTCTGGATTTTCTCCAGAACTATGAGAAGATAACTTTCTCATGTTTGAGCCATCTAGTCTTGTGGTACTTTGTTTTAGCAACTCTGACAAACTAATACAATATATAATACACACAGAGCAAATAAACAATTTGTGGTTCTGTTCTAAAAGTTAAATAATATTAGTCAATAGTATAAAACTCGTTAGGAGCAGTCTTATTTAAATTCAAATTGTAGCTGAATATGGTGGTACATGACTATAATCCCAGCCCTGCAATCCCTGAGGAAGGAGGATCATCATGAGTTTAGGGCAGCCTGGGCTACACAGTGAGTACCAGGACAGCATGGACTACATAGGAAGACCATGTCTCAAAAAGTGAAAAATTCAAATTTGTTGTACAAATGAAAATAGTCATCTATTACTCACAATTAGAGAAAATGGTGATGAACATGGAGTGTCCCTGCAGGGTGGGGTGTGCTGGTTAGAGTGGGAATCTGAAGTCATGGAGTGAAAACTACACTATATTCCTCACCCATGTTCCTAAGAGTGACTGAGTGCTTAGCAATTATCACCATGATTACAAGTATCTCTCTTACAAGTAAGATATTCTACTAGGATTATAGGCTAAACTGCAAATATACATTTTCTGCCCCACTGGAACTTATAGTGAAATTTGGGAAAGAACACACACACACACACAAATCAGACAGGATGAGACACTGCATTATAAGCTAAAGAGACTATAGAGAACTAGTGGAGAGTTTTACAGCTGTTCTATGTCAGCTGAAAGTGAACCTGAAAAGAAAGGATAAGAAATGATATGCATAATACCTACTGAACCAGGATGGGAGCCAACAATAGGACAAAAGTTGAACAAGTGATGAGATAATTTAAGGGAAAATTATTTAGCTATGTATTTAGAAATATTTCTGTTTACACTTTTAAAAAGAGATCTTCTTTGGCTGATCTCTTGAGGAAAAATCCCGCTTTATGGATAGGGAGAATGGAGAAATACTAGTAAGAGTGGCAGAGTGGAGTCACAGTGCTTAAGAGGGCCTTAAAACCATGCAGTGCACAGAATCTGTGGTGTGGAAGTAGGAGGGAATGTCAGTCACAGAAGACACAGCAGGAAGGTGAATAAAGGCTCATATGAATTTAATGAGCAGATGATCATTTGTGTCCTTAAACCAACCTCAATACAAGATAAAGACAGAAGCTTGGCTGCAGGATTTTAAGAATGTGGAGGATGGATATGATGGCAAAAGAAAAAGAACTTTATATCTAAAACTAAATCTGAAGTTTAGAATTGCTAGAAAGGAGAGAATTGGAGAAACTACCCAGACAAAAAATGGTTATAATGATCTTTGGATCTCAGAGGGGCTGTGAAGAGGGAATGATTAGAATTATTGCACAACTGGAGCTCCAAGAGGTCATGGACAAACTTTCCAAAAAAAAAAATCTAATGAGAAAAGGTCAGGAGCAATTATACTGCATTTTTTTAGATAAAGGGTGGTATACAGTGTTGTGTTAGTTACTTTTCTCTCTTGCTGAGACAAAATACCCTACACCCAAAGTTAAAGGGGAAAGTTTTATTTAGCTGACAGTTTGTAGAGGTTTCAGCCTACAATCAGCTGGCTCCAAGGCAGAGTGGTACATGGCAGAAGGGTATTGCAGAGGACAAAGAGTTCATGGAGCCCATATGGTAGCAAAAGCAACAAGGGACCTTAACAATGTCTTTCTGCCCCTTGTATCTTATCCAGACTACCGGGATTAGGGTGGTGCCAAACCAATCAGTGTACTGGTTTAGTAATCACATGCCCTTAATCACTCTAGATTCAGCCACTTCTGAAAAAGTCACCTATGACTGCATGAGGCTTTTGGGGGCACATCTAGACCCAAACCATAACAAGTATCCTTAAATGTTAAAAGGATCAGGGGCTTTCATTTTCTTGGCTCCCCTCTTTCTCCTTCTGTCCCATAAGCAGACAATGGTGCCTGCCTGAAAACTAGCAGCACCCACTAATCAGAACAAGAGCACTTTGGTAAATTGTTAAGATTTACCAAGTTTGGATTCCAGGCAAATAGCTTGTTGCTTGCTCATCTTCTCTAGTCTTTATTTGCACAGAATACTAAAGCTACACACCATATTTTTCTTCTGTAAGGAGAAAAGTTTAGGTGGAAGATTGCTTCTCTCCCAACAGAGAGGACCTGAATTGTTGGTATTTCTGCTCATTAATATTATATTTATTCCTTTTTCATAATCTAATTAGGACTCCATCCAGATTCATATTTCATTCTTCAGTGAGAGTGTGGACACTCAAAAATAGGACTGGGTATGGACTTTCTGTCCTGGACTATTCAGTTCAGGTCATACATGAATTCTTGGTGTTGAAATCAAACAGATATTGTTTAGGCTATTCATTTACTGAACTTAGAAATTCATGCTCTACTGTCCTTACCCAAAGGTGATTAGGCATATCTGTGTTTCTGTGGGTAAGGAGATCACTACCTTTTGAGGTTTCTCATAATAAAAATAAGCCTATACACTGAACGTACAAGTTATTTTTCAGATTCTGGCTGCATAATACAAAGCTGAGAGTGTAAGATAGTAAAGTAAGGTGTCAGATATAAAAAATGGTTTCTTGTAATGTAAAAAGAAAATCATATCTTTTTTATTAACAGAATACAATTTCTAAGAAAAGGTGAATTGCAAATGTGTTCAAGAATCAAAAGAGAACATTAGCTATTTGGAGCCAGGGGTAGGTGTTTGTAAACAAAGTGGGGCTGTCTGAATAATTACTGCTTAACTGATGCAGTGCCCTCTTTATAATTAGTGCTGCTGGTTTTCAGGGAGGCGCCACCGACTGTTTGCGGAACAGAAAAAAGAGGGGAGCCAAGAAGAGAATAGGGGAACAGGACAGATTGATCACCTGTTTCTCATGCTCCCTCATCCTCCTTTCTTTCTATGCAGTTTGCCTTGCCCTACTGAGATGTTCTACTGATACACAACTCAGAAAGGAAACAGTACAGCTGATTAAATATCTGTTCTCGTATGTCTCTAGGATTTTCATGTAAAATGTTACCCTTAGGCATAGGGATGATTCTTAGTATTAGAAAAGGAACCAGGATGATCAGTCTCAGGTCATGGAAGGCATGGACAGATTTGCCAACACATCCCTCACCAGCCCACCCCCCATTCTCCTTAATGTTTATTTTGACATTTTTTTGTGGTTCTACTATGTTTAGAACAAAGAAAAATTATCTGATTTTATACTATATTCTTTATAAAGTTTGTGTATGGTTGATTATGGTTAAAATAAAGGCTCTTTTTTTAAAACTTGAAGTAAAATCACAAATCTATAGACTTCATATTTTTCTTTTATTAATTTTATTGGTACATTTTAGGCATACAATATAATGACATTCATCATTGGAAATTTATACCTTTATATGATCTCTCTTGGCTCTAATTTTTCCCCCTTCCCCTGCCCTCCCTTCAACCCCTCCCATCCCTGCCTATTTACAAAGACTTTGTTTCCATTTTTTTCCTTTTCTCATATTAATTCCATTACCTTCTTTCCTTTCCCCTACCCCTTCCACTTCCCCTTCCCTTTTGCCCCTTTTCTTCCTATTTCACATTATTTATTAAAGCTTTTAGTCCTTATTTACACTTTCACATTCTCACACCAGAGAAACTATTTCATATTTACACATGTGTGTCCTATTTATTTCACTTAGGAGTATCACCACAATGTGCATCCATTTAGCTATAAATGTCTCTAATTTCTCATTTCTTATGGCTGAGTAGTACTCCATTTTATAAAAAAAAACAACACATTTTCTGTATCCAGTCTCCAGTTGATGGGCAATTGGGCTGCTTCCAACTTTTCTCTATCACAAACAGTGCTGCTATGAACATGGGTACACATATATCACTGTGGTATGATTCTTTTAATTCTTTGGGGAAGATACCCAGCAGGGGAATAGCTGGGTCAAATGGGACTTCCAGTCCTAGTTCTTTGAGGTATCTCCATACTGATTTCCACATTGGTTGTACCACTACACTCCCACCAGCAGTGGAGCAGGGTTCCTCTTTCCCCATATCCCCGCCAACATTTGTTATTGGTTGATTTCATGCCCTAGGGCCAGAGCTGTCCAGGGAAGAATAGGACGCCTGAAGACCCTCATTTTCCTGGCTGGCCTCCAGCAGTCTTGGCTTCCCCAGTCGCAGACGGGATGCCTGAATCCGGTCCCATTCACCAAACTCTGATTTAGGGACAGCAATATCCCGATTCTTCCTTGGCCAGCACGACCGCCAGGGCAGTGTCACCAGACTTACCTGGACTTGGTTGATTTCATGATAGCAGCCATTCTTTCTGGAGTGAGGTGGAATCTCAGCGTTGTTTTCATTTGCATCTCTCAAATGACCAGTGATGTTGAACATTTTTTCATATATTTATTTGCTATTTTTACTTCTTTGAGAAATGTCTGTTCATTTCAGATGCTCATTTTTGGATTGGGTCTTTAAATTTGGGAGGTCTGATTTTTTAAAGTTCTTTATAGATTCTAGATAGCAGACCTTTTAGACTTCATATATTTTTGAACAAGTTTGTTAAAGTACTCACTTTGGAGTAAATTTCTAGGAATGGTTTATATTTTGTAACAGGAATAAATAGCTTGTATAGCTTTGTGTTTTGGATGGCACATCTTTTATTACTTACCTTTTTGAGGACAGAGAATAATGAAAAGTAGTAATTATTGGCTAATAGTTGGCTTATGGAGCAATCATAATTAATGAGATTTAATGTACCAGATTAGCATCTTTTATTTCAATTTGAAATCATTTGAATTTTAAGGTTTCACTGATTTGGAAGAGGATAGTTCTTAAATGAATAAAAACAAAAAAATTTTTCCATCAAAAAAGCTAAAAGGAAAGGAAAAATTATGAGAAAGAAAAAAAAAATGGAAACAAAGTCTGTGTAAATAGGGAAGGGTGGTGGGGGTGAAGGGAGCACAGGTAATGGGGAAAAAAATTAGAACTAAGATACATCATGTTCCGGTACAAACACCCAATAATAAATGTAAATGTATTGTATACCTAAAATGTACCAATTAATATATAAATTTTAAAAAAAGAAAAAAACAACTAAAGTTTTTATTCTTGTCACTTGGAAAGCAGGAAGGCATACCTTCTAACACTGGCTGAAATAGTGGGCAAGTAGATCTCCCTTTTTAACTCTGGAGCAAGAAAACACCACTTAACAGAACTGTAGAAATGCTGTATCTTCTAAGACAGGCATATTCACAACTGGTCCACTCATTGCTAGTTATGAATAAAATTTGTATAAAATCATCTCAGATTCATCATGTAGGTTTTTCTTAAAATATGAAATTGATCATTTAAAATCCACCATTGTTAATGTAAAAAATATTGCATTTTATATATCTTTATAAGGATCTTGGAATCATGATTTTTTTGTAATAAATAAAATATTATGCAATAAAGCACATCAGTCTTTATTATACTTTAGTCATTTATATCTTCACTTTCTGCTATTGGTCTAAGAATGGAAAGAGGATACTTTTTTTGGGAAAATAAAAAAAAATGGCTAAGAAGTAAAGCCTTATTCACTTATATGATAAAAAAAAAAATACTCACTTTTGGTGAGATTGTTGGCCTTTCTACATTTTTTGAAAATAAGTTTGCCAATGTAAGTAATGACTTTTAAAAATATTCAGACTCTCAATTCACGTTCCATAGAATGTAGCCCAAGGAAATAATTACAGATGAACAAAGATACATACATAGTTGTCCTCATAATATTATTTCTGAAATAAAAAATACTGGAAGCCACCTAAATGGCAATAGTGCAAGAACTAAGTAAATTTGTCATATAGAGCACTGTGTAGCATTTAAAGTATATACTAAAAGTGTATAGTATTGAAAAAACTTTCTTATAGCATTAAAGAAAGAAATCCTACAAAGTATTTAATTTCAAGTGGTAGAGTGATATTTATGGGTTCCTTCATTTTTTCTTTTTTATTCAAAATAGTTACTATGAACATTATTATTTTTGTCTATTTTGTATGTGTGTGCATGTATGGGTTGTAAAATATAGATAATTCTTTTAAAAAATACTGGAAAAGAATATGTCAAAGAGTTGTGAGATAGTGTGATTGTTAACTGTTCTTTATAAATTTTTCTGTTTTCCACAATATGCCTAACACTTTCACAAATGATATAAAGTTGTTAGAGAATTGGGATACAAAACTTTCATTTACATTATAATCTTAGTTGTGTGGCAGGGCGATCCATATCAATATATGCATACATCAAAGGAAAGAAAATTGTTAATATATGAAAAAATTAAAGTGTGGAATCTGAGAAGTTTTAAGAATTTTAAGCAAGACTTTGTCAAGTATTTATTTTAGCTAAAACAAAGCTGAAGTACAGAAAAAGATTCCTCAAAGGCATGTGAATTAGAAGTAATCTTATCTATACAATGATACTATGGTGACCGATTTACTTCTAGTCTTAACAGAGCCAGAGATTTAGGGCTAAATAACAGCGTATCCTCCTGATTTGTTTTAAGTCCTAAAACTTAATCCTACTACTTAAACAGTTTCTTGCCATTATACAGTCAGATCCATAGATTTTGAGTAGCAAGAATTATTTTTTAAGGAGACCCTGTAAGAGTAGTTATTCATTTATTTGTTTATTATATTTCTTTGTCAGACTCAAGAATGAAATTAGTGTCAGTAAACATCAGATATATTTATGGGGACATTTTAGATAATTCAAAGAAAAGCAGCTATAGAAAACTATCATACAAGGTATAGCTATTTATTTTGTTGACATGGCAAATGCAGATGTGAAGAATGAAACACACAAAAGGGAGGGTGGGAGAAAGTCTAGAGCAGTGGGTTTAACCTATACACCAGAATCACATGGCAAGGAGAAAAATTCCAATGCCCAGACTGCAACCCAGTCCAATAAAAACAATCTCTGAAAGTAACATTTCAGGCATTGGTACCTTTTCTTCTCTCCAGGTGATTTCAATTTAAGCTAAACTTTAGAATTATCATTCTAGAAATTTTGATTAGTATATTTAAATTCTCTGATGCTTTGTTCTTTGCTACAACAGTCTCTTAATACATGCTAAGGAGTGCTCTTTAATCTCATGGATCCCCTTTGTCAAATATTTAAACAAAAGCATTACTGGGCACATTAACTATCACTGTTGTTTTCATTTTTCATTTCTTAAGTTTTTCCATTGCTATTTTAAATCATTTTTTCACAGGCTGTATGTGATGCTTGGCTATTGACAACTATTTGCATTCCTTGTACAAGCAAAGATACTTGACAATGATTGAACTCAAGCTACATGGTCAATAACACCTCAAATCAACTCATTGGGGATTGAAACACTTTTTCAGCTTTCAAAACAATACATTTAACTGCATTATAAACAACTGTCAGCAATGTCATTTTGTTTGTGTTCTACATTAAACTCTATTGTAGAAAAATTCTCTACTCAAAGTACATAAGACAGTCAAGGATTTTAAGCTTTAAAGTCTCCTAGGACGTATTAAAGTTGTCCCTTTTTTTGCATTATAAAAGAATCTTTAATCTTATTTTAAGTGACTAATATTGGCACAGGAATGAAAGTCTGGGAATTTACGTGTTAAAATGACATACAAGTATTTATTTTTTTTCCATTAAGTTTATTGGTACATTTTGGGTATACAACACAGTTACATTCATCATTGGGATCTTGTACCTTTACATAACATATCCTGGTTCTTATATTTTCCCCTTTCCCCTGCCCTCCCTTCACCCCCTCTTCCCTATTTACAAAGACTTTGTTTCCATGTTTTTCTTTTTCTCATATTTTCTCTTTTCCCTTCTCCCCCCCTCCACTTCCCCTACTCCTTTAGACCTTTTCTACCTATTTCACAATATCAATTACACATTCTGATCCTTACTTCCACTTTTAGTTTTTCACACTATAGAAACTATTCAGTATTTACACATGTGTGTCCCATTCATTTCACCTAAGAGTATGGCCTCAATGTGCATTCACTTAGCTATAAATGTCTCTAGTTTCTCGTTCTTTATGGCTGAGTAGTACTCCATTTTATATATTAAAAAAATCTTCTTTATCCAGTCTCCAGTTGATGGGGACTTGGGCCGTTTCCAAGTTTTAGCTATTACAAACTGTGCTGCTGTAAACATGGGTGAGCATATATCACTGTGGTATTTTTTAATTATTTTGGGAAGATACCCAGCAGAGGGATAGCTGGGTCAAATGGGACTTCCAATCCTAGTTGTTTGAGGTGTCTTCATACTGATTTCCATAGTGGTTGCACCAGTCTGCACTCCCAGCAGCAATGAAGAAGGGCTCCTTTCTCCCCACAGCCTTGCCAGCATTTGTTACTGGTTGATTTCTTGATAGCAGCCATTCTTTCTGAGGTGAGGTAGAATCTTAGTGTTGTTTTCATCTGCATCTCTCAAATTACCAGTGATGTTGAACATTTTTTCATATGTTTCTTTGCTGCTTTTACTTCTTTGCCTGAGAAATGTCTGTTCATTTCAGATGCCCATTTTTGAATTGGGTCTTTATATTTGGGGAGGTCTGATTATTTTGAGTTCTTTATATATTCTAGATAGTAGACCTTTGTCTGAGGAACAGCTGGTAAAAATTTTTCCCACATTGTAGGTTGTCTCTTAGTTCTGTTGGTGGTTTCTCTTGCAGTGCAGAAGCTTTTTAATAAGATGAGATCCCAGTTATTGATTCTTTCTGCTAGTTCCCGTGCTGCTGAGCATTTGTTCATGAAGTCTTTTCCTATGCCAATATCTTCGAGAGTTCTACCTAAGCTCTCTCCCAGCAAGTATAGTGTTTCTGTCTTAATATTTAGATTTTTAATCCACTTTGATCTTAGTTTAGTGCATGGTGATAGGTATGGGTCTAGTTTTAATCTTTGGCAGATTGAAATCCAGTTTTTCCAACACCATTTATTAAATAGGCTATCTTTCCTCCAGTGAGGATGGTTGGCTCCTTTGTTAAAGATGAAGTAGCTGAGTATGTCTGGAGGTTTCTGCATCTTCTAATCTATTCCACTGATACTTGGGTCTGTTTCTTTGCCAGTATCATGCTGTTTTTATTACAGTGGCTTTGTAGTATAGTTTCAAGGTGGGGATTGTTATACCCCCTGCCATGTCTTTGTTGCCTTGAATTGCTCTTGCTATTCTAGGTCTCTTTCTGTTTCAAATGAATTTTTGGATTGTTTTCTCAATCTCTGTGAAGTATGTTGCTGGAATTTCAATTGGGATTGCATTGAATCTGTATAGCAGTTTTGGAAGTCTGAACCATTTTCACTATATTGGTTCTTCCTACCCAGGAACAAGGGATGTCTTTCCATTTTCTTATATCCTCTTGGATCTTTTTTTTTTTCAGAGTGTTGTAGTTCTCAATGTAGAAGTCTTTTGCTTCCTTCATTAGACTGATTCCTAGATATTTCATTTTTTTGGATACTATTGTGAAAGGGATTGTTTCCCTAATTTCTCTCTCAGTGAGTCTGTTATTTGTGTACAAGAAGGCTATTGTTTTTTGAGTGCTGACCTTGAATTCAGCTACTCTACTGAATCTGTCAATTAAGTCTAGAAGTCTTTTGGCAGAGTTTTTTGGGTTTTCTATGCAGAGTATCATATCGTCGCAAATAATGACAGTTTAACTTCTTCCTTTCCTATCTTTATTGCTTTTACTTCTTTCTCTTGTCTAATTGCTGTGGCTAATATTTCCAAAACTATGTTGAACAGGAGTGGTGATAGTGGACTTCCTTTTCTTGTTCCTGATTTTAGTGTGAAAGTCTTCACTTTTTGACCATTTAGTATGATATTGGCTGTTGGTACATACAAGTATTTCTAATGCCTGCCTGAATTTGTTATTTAAAGATAATAATGGTATATAGAACAGTGAGGAGAGGATTTGTCACAAATTGTACATTTTTAATTTAATTTCAGAATAACTGTTCAACTGTAATTTATAAAAGTGGGCTGTTACAGAATTAGTGTTTTGCTCAACATCTGGCATGCTAGATGACATAGTAAAGTTAGGTCTTTTGACTATATCTGTTAGGCAAATGTGGGGCTTTTTTGAACAGAGATAATCACACTTACAGGTTTCCTGCACTTACCAAACTCTGAAATTGATAGCACCAAACAGCTTTTTAAAATGAATGACATTTTCCTCTAAATGTCCATGCAGATCCATTTTCCAAGCCTTTCATTCTCATGTGCTATGAAAAGAATGTTTAGCTATCCTATAGTACTAGAAGTAGCTTCCTGCTTTAGTTGCAGAGAGGACAGTAGTTTTCAACTAACCTTAAGGGGAAAAATACAACAGGTAGAATGATATATATGATCTGGATTTTTTTGTAAATAATGATAACATGGAATGAATTATCCTTGAAATCTACTTTCCAGTCTAATACCATAATCTATGTACATACACGTTTACTACTTTCATGTTAATGTAGGAAAATATTTTTTGAACAGATGGCCTTTGCATGTTTAAGCAATCAATGGACTGAATTTTAACTTATGTGGGAAAAAACACAATCATTATTCTGATGGGAATCTCAAGCTTTAGATCCATCTTGGGCTTCTGCCTAAGCCTACACAGTAAGAAAAAAAGCCAAGCATTCTTTTTGTTTAACTAGCTGTCCAGATGAAAGTAAATGAGATAAACACCAATAGAAAATTAGTTGGGAAGATAAAGCTAGGAAGAGCTCTGTTTGGAAGCTAAGAATTTGTTTACTACTGGTCTTTCCTTTCTGTCATTAGTTCTATCATTGTAGTCAATTTTTGAGAGTAGAAAGGAAATATAAGTAAAGTGATATTATAGAAAGAAAGGGGAAAATATTCTAGGTGAAAAATGCAAGAAATAAATCTATACAATTGTGTTTAGAATACAAGTACCTTACTTTAAGGAAGACTAAACTAGTGTAAGTATTGTTGGCATATTGTGGTTTATTTTTAACAGTATAAATGATTTTATTTTGCCAGATGTTTAGGTAGTACATATTGTGGAAGATGCTTCATTGAGAATGTATCTTTAAAAGAAAAGACAGATGTTTAACACGCAAAAGGACCCTAAGGAATAGTTTCTTGCCATGATGTTTTATGTAAAGTAAAAAGCAAAATATAAGTTACATATTTCCCATGTTTTCTAAGATACAGTAAGAGAGACAAGGAAAGCTAGGATATCCCGGATCCAGTCTAGGAAAAGCCAGACTGCTTTACTTTCTACCTTTTCTTTCTCCCCTCCTTTTCTTTCACAAACTCATTAGATGCCCCTATGTGCAAGGTATAGACCCTGAACTATGTCCAAGTTGAGCCAAGGTTCCCTCAAAATAAAATTTTCTGATTTCATTTCATTTATTAGATCTAACTTTCCTCTCTTTTATTCATATTTCAACTTCTTTAATACTTCATAGCTAGATTTATTAGTCACAAATTAAAGGTAAATATAGCAAATGCTGATCTAGGAAAAGATATTTAGGAACATCTAGTCTTTATATCAGATGTATCACAAATATCAGGATGTGAGTTGCAGTGAAGAGCTTCCAAGGTATGTTTCAGGAAGGCCAACTGGTAAGATGCCTGAAGGTGCTGGAGAAGGTGGCTGTGGTGATGTAAGGGTGTAAGTGGCGTGATGGGAGTCATAGAGTAAATGAAGGAATTTGCAGCACTATTTGCATCACAGTGCCTTTTTTATTTTCAAACAATATCAATACTAGACATATTTAAATAATATCAACTGTTTTGTCCCACTCCAGGCATTAGCATGAAAAGAAGGAAGGGTCACAGTTATAAGAACAGTGCTAGTGTTGTTTGTGAGAGAAATACTGCTTAGTAATGTGAATTCTAAGAAATCTGACAATGAAGGTAACACAATAAACACACTATAGTAAATATAAAAGCATTGTTTGGGAGCACCTTTAGTGAGAAAGACAGTATGTCACTTACATATGAATACAAAAGCATATTTCAAGAGATTTAGTAAAAACTTCTATTGAGAGAAAAAAATAAAAACATAAAAGTACACAAAGATGATCTGAAATAGAAAAATTACTGGAATGAGAGAAACTGAAAAGTCCTCAGGGTTCTACTGCCAATTTCCAAACATCTAATTTCTTTATTATATGCAGATATTCAAACATTATGTTCTAAAAACACAAATTATTTACCAAAAATTAAGAAGCAGGTGAACATCAATTAAAACAAATATTTACACAAAAGGGAGCACTGATGCTTCTCTAAATATCTTTAATGTACTACCTAAAGATAAAGTGCTTGGAGTGGTTCCGTTATCCTTTTTCAAGCATCATTAGCATTTGTCAAATAAAAATCAATCCTCATCTGAAAGGTCCCCTGTTTCCATTACAGCTCAATCAACCCATCACTCAACTCTTGTGGCCCTCTACAAGCTGCCATCTAAATACAAATCAACCTCAACTGTCCTCTATCTTGGAATCTCAATACAGAAACAGTTTTAAAAATAATCTTACAGAAATATTCTACTGTATTTTACTGGAAAGATAATTTACACCAAAAATATTTGTTTATTTTTTCTATTCTCCAGCCCAGATTGTCCTTAAGTAATATATGCTAAGTATATAGTTAGAAATCATAAGGAAAATTTCCCTATGACAACATGTTGTATTTATTGATTTTTAAACTATTGATGGTGGTGCAGTCCCTTCTTACCCATGGGGACATGTTCCAAGACCCCCAATAAATGCCTGAAACCGCAGGTACCACTGAACCCTACAGATACCATCTTTTCTCCTATTCACACACACCTATGATAAAGTATAATGTATAAATTAGGCACACTAAGAGGTTAAAATAAAAATAGAACAATTATAACAATATACTATAATAAAAGTTATGTGAATGTAGTCTCTTTCAAAATATCTTATTACATTGTACTCACACTTCTTGTGACAATGCGCAATTATACAATGCCTACATGATGAGATAAAGTGAGGTGAATGATGCAGGTACTGTGACAGAATTAGGCTACTCTACAAGTTGCTTGAACACAAGTACTGCTAGACGAAAGAGTGATTCATGATCTAGGCAAGGTTTCATCATTCTATTCAGAATGCTATGTAATTTAAAACATACGAATTGCTTAGTTCTAGAAATTTCCATTTAATATTCTGATACCACAGTTGACTGTGAGTAACTGAAACTGCAGAAAGCAAAACCACAGATAAGAGGAGACTTCTATTTCTTTTTGATAATTCAGAAGCAGTGTGTGTGTGTGTGTGTGTGTGTCTGTGTGTTAGGGGTGACAAACAGGCTTATCAATAGGCAGAAGGCCAAAAAGTTCTGAATTTCTACCTCAGTGTTTAAGTTTTGACTCCCACTTACAATATGATCTCTCAAGGTGAGACAATTTAGGATATCATATTTTATTTCTAAATAGATACAATCAGGAAATAATTAGATAAATAGTTTTCAGAGGCAAAAATTAACAATTAGAAATTGTTAGGAATACAACACTGGAGAGTATTTTTTCTCTTGTCATTAATCAAGGATGTTGGCAACTAGAGCTTTCACTTATTTGTAAATAATCTTTAGTAATGTTATGTGGAGGAAGAAGACACTTAGAAAATATGATGTAGTCAAGTTGAAATATCTTTACATAGAAGAAATGGGCATAGCATGGGTAAATTGAAGATAAATATACTTACTGAAAAACTTCCTCTGTAGTCAAACTGATACCCTAAAAATGCCTCAAAGCTTTAACATTTTATTTACTTATTTATTTTTGGGACCTTGCAGTTGTGAAGCAGGCAGCGGAAACACTGAGCTAAATCCCCAGCCCTAACATTTTATTTTTGACTTTAGCGTTGTCTGCTTACCTTTTCCATGTGCTGGTGGTGCTTGAGAGAAATATGGTGACTGGAAATGAAAGACTGATTCCCTCCTTCAGCCAAAATGACTGAGGGTCTACCCTAGGAACAGCCAGGGGAAACAACAGAGAGACCTGCCTCTATCCAGTAGATAAGTAATCACTTCCAAAATACCAAATCATCAATAATCCTCATCATCTGCACCTGAGCAAACACTTAGACAGCACTTCATAAATTAACTCATTTTCTCCTCATAATCACCCTGTGAGCTAAACAGGCTTAGCAACTTGCTAAAGATAACAAATCAAAAAGTGTTTGAGATCAGGCAGCCTTGTCCAGAATCTAGGTGGTAATCTACCTCTCAAAACAAACTCCAGGTGTTCTTATCATGATTGTTAATTGTACTTCAAAGAAATATCGCCATGATTGGTACATTTGCCACTATCTTGAAATACTCTTTTGGAAGTCCTGAAGTTTGATTTTAATAAAACCTTTGCTCTAAAGTAAGACATGAATGTGCTTTGAAAGGAGATGTAATCCCTTGGTTTCTCATTCCTTTACAGTCATTAGAATTATCTGAAGTTCAAGACTTTTTTCCTCAATTTGTCTTTAATCCTACTAATGAAAATGCACATTGTTCTAAGAATAAATAGAAATCTGGTCAGTCTCATTAGAAATTCAGTAGTTCTAGAACCCATTGATTTTTGTTTCATCAAAAAATACTTACAGAGCTTTAAGTTTGAGATTTTTAGTTTAACATACAGCAGTCTTCATGTGGTCCCACTGAATTTACTGCAATATTAATCTTCAGAGTTAGAAAAGGGTTTGTTACCTGACTCAAAGTCATTAAACTTAGTTCTTGCAAAAGACTTAGTTCTTGAGAAAAGACTAAAGCAAATGTTCTGGAATATTTTTGCAAAGCTTTATATCGGAAGCTGGTTTATATCAACAAATTTTCTTGTAGGTCTATTACCAAGAACATATATAGGAAAGGGCTATCTTCATCATTTATGCATATGTTGGTTAAATTCAAGAATACTGAATGCATATTGGTGCAAAGTATACCTAACTAGAGAGGAAGATGAAAGAATTAAATGCTTACCTGGTTTGATGCTACATAATGTGACCTTATCTATAAATTTCTGATTTTACTCCCTAAGCATCAAGTTTTCTTATTGGCATGATGGAACCCATAATATTGGTGTGCATGATTTCATCTGTGAGTGGCTTTTCAGACAGAAATATAAATCTTAATGAAATTGTTGTACTGCATAATTTCCATGTCAGGAAGCAATTATAAGTAATGCTTTATACTGGGAAGATAAGAGCATTTGCTCATTTTAGATATTCGTCTTTCCCTGAAAACATTTACGTGCAAAGACAGGCACTGCAGAAGTTTATGGGGTGTTTTCACTTTCACAACAGAAATCTGAAAGTGTTCAACCATATCTCTATTTGAAAGAGGCATGTAGTTCAAGTTTTGCAAGTCCATCTGAAGGAAAAATTAGCTTCTTAGGTCTAAATGGTGACAAGTTTCCATTTTTTTTCAGATCCTAGACTATTTTACAGATGATAGATGTATAGATTTCAAAACAATAAATATATCTGAGATAGTCATTTGTAAAAACTTGAGGGAGATACTGTAAAACAGAAATTGAGTATTACTTCTGTTGAGATTTTGGGTTACTGTGAAATTATATTAAGTACATACAATTCCATATGGTTGCCCACAGACTGACAATAAAGTGATATGTATTATAGATTGTTTTATAAAGGTGGACATTTATATTCTCATGCAAAAGCATAGCAATCCTTTCACTTGCTGAAGAGAAAATAAAAGGGTTGGTTCCAATGATCCCTGAATATAGATAAATACAACAGGAGAAGGAGCATAACATTCTTTCACAAAATTTTTGTCTTCCTTCAGGGAGATAAGTCTAAGAACAGATATTTTTGCATTTTAAAAGTGAAAGAGGGCCAGGGATTCAGCTCAGTGGTTCCGGCACCTGCCTTCCAAGTGCAAGGTCCCGAGTTCGATCCCCGGTACCAAAAAAAAAACCCACAAAAAAAGTGAAAGAGAGGTCCATATACAAGAGAATGTTTGGGGTTTTCTAAGGCATTTATATGTAAGAACAATCAAGTTACAAATGAGCCAGTAACTTACTCTTTTTTGCCAGAGGTTTAGGTATGAATGTAAACATGTTTAAATTTATTTGTATAAAGCTCTCTATGAAAATCACATGCAAAATAAAGATGAATAACTTAAACCATTAAGAGAGAGCAATATCTTAACAAAAGCCCCTAAAACATATGGAAGTGAGATTTGGAAACCACTATCATCACAAGATATGTAACGATACATACAATGTTATAGATAAATAGTCTCTCTATATCCATGAGTTCCATATACATGTATTCAACTGTGGATTGAAATGTTTTCAAAAATTTTCAGAAAGCAAAACATGAATTTACTGTGTGTTGGGAAGTGTCATGAATCTACAGGAATAAAGAATGAGTGAAGTGTAGGTACAGCCTGCTCTGCCATTTCACATATCTCTCCAGAACTCACTGTTTGAGCATTGGTGGCCTCACATCTTGTTCAGTATGTGTAGTTAGGCCTACAATAGTTGTTCCTATACTTTTTCTTGTTACTGTGTACAGACTTCTTTTTCTTGTTATTATTGTCTTATGGTACACTCTAATGACTATTTACAAGACATTAACTTTGTACTAGGTATTGTATGTTACCTACAGATGACTTATAGGATATGAGAGGATGTCCACAGGTTAGATACAAATACTACACCATTTTCACATGAGGGACTTGAGCCTCTGCAGATTTTAATATGGATAGGCACCCTGGACCCAATGCCTCATGCACACTGAGGGATGCTGCTCTGTCATGCCGATTTACTTAACTTCTCTAAGCCTCAGAGGTGTTTGCAAAAATATTAATGGAACTTCTTGCTAAAGAAGTGACACAAATATTTAAAAAGATGTATTGGTATCCAGATTATTTTACCTTAAGAAATTTAGAATGATGAGGAACACAATGCTTCTTTTCCCAATTAATTTCTTCCCTTTCTCCAATCCATGTACAGCTCTGCTATTTCAGGGTGAAAGATTACTAATGTCAAAGTAGCACTCATGACTCACACTTGTTAGTAATAGAAATAAAATTAAAAGCCCTTGAACCTGTGCATCTTTTTCAGTATAAGAAGTTCCCAAGGGCCCTTTCTGTCCATGAATACTATTAGGTACTCCTGAAGACAGATATTATGGTCTGTGAATTTTCAATATGAAGTCACGTATGTTTTGTTTGAGGAAAAGAATGACTTGCACACTCAAGAATTAGAGAATAATTGTGTAATCATTATGTTTGATACTGGAAAAATTGACTAATCATTCTCACCTTAATGGAACATATGAAAGTTAAAATATTTGTCAACAATTCATATTTAAAGTTGCTTAAGTCTAAAACAGCAACAGTCTCGCACATCCTTTCTCAGATACCCCACAATTTTACACAATTACAGTTTTAATTGCTCAGAGAAGGAATGCTGTAAAAAAGACTTCCCATGCTCTTTTTCCTGACTTACTAGATGTGAACTTCTTAAAAGTCAAGAAATCACAGCGTACAGAGAATGGTCTGTTACTTCACACTTATGCAAAATAATTCTTACATAGAGAATTCCCAAACCAACTGTGCTAGCAATTAATGGAACCTAATTAGACTTTTCGCAGGAATCTTGTTAACAAAACTAAATGATGGACTGATAGTTTTATCCATTAGATGAATATCCAAAAGGGCCTTGCCATCATTTCCCTAATCAGAGGTGCAGCTGGAGTTGTTACCATCTTAGCATGACTATTTTTACTAACAATCTCCATCCCTTCTCATTGTCATAGACCATAACTAATACATATAATATGCCATGCAAGGACACTTTTGAAAATATCTCATCCTCCCTGCAGAGAGAGGCACCTTGTGGTCCACCACTATGAGTACATTATTCAACATCACAGAAGTAGGAGCAGAACAGATCTCCTCATATGCACATCAGATCTCTCACTTCACTTTCTAATATAATGCCAATGATCAGAAAACAGTTACATGGAAATATTTTTATATTTCACAAGTACCTAGTCCTAATATGTAGAAACCTACTTAAAAATGTAAGAGAAGCATATTACTTATATTATTGCAAGTCAAAATGAATATGGGTGAATATAAATACTGAAAGTGAGAACCCTTTGTCCTCTCATTATAAATATCTGAAAATATCCGAAATGAACAAGCACATTCAACCATAAAAGTATGAGGTTAAAGTAAGTTATTTTATAGGAAAACACAAAACAAAAATGGATACATTTTGTAGGGGAGGATTCTAAAAGGTGAACTAATTGAAACCTGCATCAGAATCATTTGAGGCTCCTATTAAAATGTAAATTCCTCTGCCCTAAGATTACCAAATCAGAATATCTAGTAATAATAGGAACATGAGTTGTATATTTTATTATGATCCCTAGGTAATTTTAGGCACAGAAACATTGGGAATCAAATATTTAAGCCTTATATAGCTACCTAAGGATGACTGGGAGATAATTCTTGCTATTTCTCATATTTTATAAAATACATATTTTCCCCTGGATTTTTACATACTTCTTTGTGTAATGTATAAGATACAGCCTAAGCTATAACTTTCAATCCACAATTAGCTCATTAAAGAATCTCAAAAGAATTAAGTGAATTCTGAAGTGTTTGAGGTTAAGTCTTACTCTCTTCTACCATATTATTAAAATTGTATTAGAAAGAATATGTGTTTATGTCCTTGCTAAGTAGCATGTTAATCAAACAGCTCTAGTCTACTGAAGCAAACTCTTAGTAACCAGTCATGAGTTCATGAGCCACTATTGTGGTTTTCTTCAAGGAATCCTTTGACTGATAGACTCTGTTAAAATGTGGATGGAAAAGGCCAGATCTGCAATGTGGGGCTCTGCACAAGAAGCATTTCATGTTGCTGCATGACATCACTTTCACAAACAACAAAAATTGCAACATAGAGTACGTTATAAATTTCCCTTATTATTATCAGTGGTTTCTAGTATTATCATATTATGTTTTTTATCTTTTCAGTAATCCTGTGCTTTTATGGATGTGAAAACAGAGGCTTCCAGGGAAAAAGTTATTTGTCCCAATTTGTTGGTATATTATACAGAAATTAGGTTTTTTCTTCTCTGCTGGGAGACATCTAAAATAAAGAAGTCACACTCTTTGTTCTTAAGCAGCCTAAAGAAGAAAAATAAATATTTAAAGAGGCAATTTCAATATCATTTCATAAATGTTCTGATAGGATAAGAAGAGGCTGCAAGGGCAAATAGAGGATAGACGCTTAAGTTAGTTTGGAGGCTCTGAGGAAGGATTCCTGAAGGAGGAGCTACCTATGTCTCAAATGAAAGAAGGGTAGCAGTTGGGCAGGTGATGAAGGTAGGAAGGTGATACTGTATTCTAGGCAGAGGGAACAGTTTTAGCAAAGGCTAGGATGTAGGAATGCTTCTGGAATATTTGAAACATTGTAGGTAGCTCAGTTTGGCCTGAGTGTATTCCAAAAACATGAGTCAGATCATTAAGGATTTTGAACATCATGTACAGGATTTGAGATTTCTATCTCTTGATGATCCCCAGACACAGAAGATATTACATTTGCATTTTAGTGTGATCCTTCTGTGTGGAGAATGGATTGAGGAGGAGTTGAACTGAAGGCATATTGAAGGCTTAAAAAGGATGAGGATTTAAATCTAGATGATAGATAGATTTAATGCACAGAAAAGGAGTAGAAATGAAGGACAGTGACTGATAGGGGTGACTAGGAAATGAGCACAGAATGTCATCTCACAGTTTTGGTAACTGAGTGAACAGTGTTGCAGCCTGAGATTGGCTAATACAGGAGAAAGGGTTACGGTAAAAGAAAAATCCCTTTACTATTTCAGTATGCTTGTTCAGTATTAATCTTGAAATTACTGAATGTATATTCTTTTGCATAGTGGAAAGGGGAGAGGGATGTTCAATTGTATTTCTGACCTGGCTGGGAAATGTCACTGCGTTGTTTAACCTGCCTCTAACTGACCTCATAGGCAGGCACTGCTTTTCTTGCTTTATTACACTACATGTGTCTACTAAATTTTCAACTTTTAAGAAGCAATCTTTTCCTACAAATGAGAATAGTATAACATTTTCTTTGAATACTAGGGAAAATTATATCAAGCTTTATTCCACCAGGCATATTAAGATTCTATTTTAGAAGAAATATTTGTAACATTAAAAACTTTACTTATTGTAAACAATATGTAGCTTAATCAGGGCCTACATAAATCAGGGATGTTCAATTTTCACCTTGCATGACATTTCTAGTTCAAATTTACTTGTGTTGGACATAGAATGGAGTAGTTTTTTGGATATTATTATAGTTTCCAAATATCTTTTCACAAAGACATCTTATTTTATATACTTTTAAAATAATATATGGTATTCTTTCATTATCATATAATAATTAATACATTTTCATGAAAGATTCATTTCTGATTATGTCTTTATTTGCTCATTACTGATCTTTAGATTAAGGTGTAGTGTCTGATGTAATATACATTTACTAAAATATATTTGTTCTTTTCTGTTTTTTGGGGGGGGGGTACTGGGGATCAAACTCGGGACCTTGCACTTGAAAGGCAGGTGGCGGAACCACTGAGCTAAATCCCTGGCTCCACTAAAATATATTTGAATTTTATTTTATAGATTATTCTTAGAACTTGTAATTGTACATAATTTTTTGATACCTTAAATGATGACAGATAATTGTTCCTTAAGATAATATTTTATTTTTTAATGCAGTTAAAGGCTTATCATTTAAAAGTGGGAGATCAACTTCATGGAGTCTCTTATATATAAAACTCAAGATGTAGTGCCCAGGGAAAAAAAATCCTTTCTTACTTGTCTTTACTGTGGTTATTTTTCCCTTTATAATAAAGTTTCCTCAACAAGAAGGCCATCGACTCCTGACCACCTCAAATTTGTGCTTTAACATACCACAAGATCCCCTTTTACTGTGTTACAGGAATAAACTCCTCAACTCCAGTGGCCACCTTTTATTTCTTCTTTACCTGGACTTCTCTTTGAAACATAGAGAACATCTTCTCATCCTTAAATTTTTGTCAACATGATGTTTTCATGTTTTATTCTTTGTCCTTTCTTTTTCAGCTCAATTTTGCTGGTTTATGATCTGCTTTATTTACCTAAATGCCAGAGTTGTACTTAAACCTCATTTCTCATTTGATACACTTTCTGAGCAAACACGGTAACATTCATATTTTCAACTGCTACTTCTGAGTTTATAACTTCCAAAGAAATATCTGTAGCCCTGACTATTCTGTGCAAATGCTGATTTCATAATAGATAGATATCTTGAACCTGTCCAAATAAAGAAATTGACCACTCTTCTTTCCTTTTGTTTATTCTCCATAACATCTAATTTTATTATTACAATTATTATTATTATTAGTCACTGTCATAGTAGTAGTTTCATTAGTACAAAATTGCCATACCAAATTATTATATTCATCGTGGGGAATGGTACATATACATAGCATGTCTTAATTCTTTCTATTCCCCATTTTCTTCCCTTTCCTTCCCCCTTCCAATTTCCCTTCCCATTTACAAAATAGCTACTTCTCTATTTCTGTCATCTATCTTTTGCCCTTTTAATAGTTTATACTTTGGGGTTTTCACATAAGAGAAGTACAATCACATGTCACTTAACTACAAGGTACAATCAGAGAAATAAATCAATAGGTTTGTGCATTTACACAAACTAAGACAGCTATGACATCATTCGGAGACACAGTCTCATGGGATTAACATCATAGATGCTGCCCATCCATCACTGACCCAGACACTATTATGCAAAGTATGACTGTACAGCCATCTGCTTTGCACTCAGTCAACAGAAGTATTCTATAAAAACCATATAGCTTAATGTTTAAGAATATGGGCTCTCAAGCTGAATTTCCAGGGTTCATATCCCAGCCCTGTGACTCTGAGCACATCATTCAACTTTTCTGAGTCTCAATTTCCTCATTTGTAAAATAGTAAATTAATAATTTGTAAAATTAGTAATAGTTATACTCACAAGGTCAGCTTGAGGGTCAGTTTTCAGTACTTAACTTACTGTATAATAGAGTATGTGGAAATTATTAATCTCTACCCACTGTGCCTTCTCTTACATACCTTGAATCTAATCAATATTTCAGTTTTATTAATAGTATTTCCTATTCATCCTTCTTTTTACATGTCTTTGCTTCTATTGCCATCCTTGAGAATGAAGGCATACTGTATTTTATCTTTCTGTATGCAGTGTTCAATACATAACAGACTCTCAATAATTGTTATGTAACTAACAAATTACCTATCAATGTCATACAATCTGGTTTTTAAAAAGGAACTCCAAAACTTATTTCAGCAAACTGGAATGCTTTCATATTTACTTATTGCTTATTTGAACACAAACATATTGGTACACTTTTTAAAACCAGTCTTAGTGTTTGTAAAACTACTGTGACCAGACAGTACTAGCTTAGAGGCTAATCAACATTCAGTGTAACAACTCAACATTTTGGTATTGTATTTATTTTTGTAGCATTCTGAAAGTCACATAAGCTTCTTTGTGTTCTGTTTTCTTCTCTAAAATTAGTAAACTATACTAAAATTTTTCTCAGTAACATTTATGTTTCCAATAGATTTGAGAAATTATTCAACACTTAAAATATGGGACACTGAGAGGAATATATCATGGATAAAATTCCAGGTGGGAGGAAACGAAACTGATAACCTGGGATTCCCAGCCTGATGCTTACTTCAATGAGACAGGCTAGCTTTTTAAGAAGAATTTTTAAAATTTAATTCTGCAAGATTTTTCCTATTTTAGCATTCATTTGCATCTATTTCAAATAACAAACCCTTCTGTCACAAAAATGAAAAAAAATTTAGCTTAAGCTGGTTGCCACATTAATGTTTTGACCTTGAGCCTACAATTGGCTATATAGAAAGTAAATCCCTATCATTTAGGATGATATTGGCTTTTTAAACTTGACAGATTCAAACTGTGTATTGTCAAGTCCTTCCTTGATTACTGGATTGGAGGTGTTTTTTAAAGGCAAAATATTTAAAATCAAATTTTATTCATAGTTCCATTTCAAGTAGCAACTCCTTTAAATGTAGCTTTTTAAAACTACTGAATACCTAAAATTTCTTCTGCTGATTAATCTATGGGAAGGTTTTGTGTAATGAAAATGAATTGCAAAAATGATTTCTGGGACTTGGGAAAAAGATTTTCCTATGGAAACTAGTGGTGTTTATACTATTGTTGAATTCTTTATGAGTCAGCCATATTAATGCTAAATTTTAACTGAGAACAACCCCACAATTTTGTTTCACATACTTTGTTTGCTTAAAATTATTATTTTATGAAAGGCAGTCACATTGTGATTTCAGGAGAGAAATAGGAAAGTCATTATAGTTCTATCATGGTCTATAGAAAGTTGTTTTGAATGCAACATTAAATTGTCTATTTTACATTGGCATTGTCCTTCATCTGAGAAATTTCTGTTTCAAAGGACTATGGATATTTCATAATAAAAGATCAAAGAGATCAAAATTACTGTTTTATAAGATCTTGGTTAATTTTCTGATGGGTATTATTATAAAATTAATTCATTAACTCATATTTTGATGCTGAAGATTAATGTATAAAGTTTCAAAGATCACACTTAACAAAAGGCAAATCCTAGTGTGTGGCACCTCACTGTGAATCACAGAATAGAATCAGTCATAGACTGGATTCTGCCCATTCCCTGAAGCACAAGCCTGGACATTGTAATAAATGTCCAATGGACATTGAAGTTCAAACATATTGCCTCATTTTCTCCTGTGTACAATTTTTTGCTCCTATCAGATTATCTATTTTTTTGTTTAGAAAACATTGCTATAACTCTATAGAAAATCTTAGCACTTAGAATGCTAGCCACTTACAGGTATCTTATCTTTAAGATTGGTGACAATACTCAGCTTTCTATTGCTACTTTTACACTTTCTATGAACCTGATTCTGAGAAAGTTCCTTGGTCTGCCTCAACCTTGTACTCTCTTTAGTTCGGAGATCTGAATAGCTATAAGATCTGAATATCTATAGGAGGGGTGATGACCACTTCAAGTTTTCCGACAGAACAAACGAGAGTTAATGTGTGCCCAATGCCTGGCCAATAGAAAGCACACAGCTAATTCTAATTATTATGATTAGCTGAAGTAGCAGAAGAAATAGTAGTAGTAGTAGAACGGTATCACCATTAAACCAAGTCTAAAAAGTTATTAGAAAATATATAATTTGGCATAGATAGCAGTAAAATTATTTCATCAAAGAATAAACTTAGGCACTTAGAGTTAATCACATTCTCATAAAGGTGATGACTTTTGAGGGATGTATTAATAGACTCAATGTTTTCAACCTTTTCTTGTGGCAGTAATGAAAAAAAAAGAGCATTTACTCTGTAAATTCAAACTGTACCTCTTATAATTATTTATGTATTCAGATAATTTGTAAACCAAAGGGCCTTGGTATGATGGTAGGGACTGTTCACCTGGTTTTGTATTATTGTGCCCAGTTGTACATAATAATTTCCTAGATATTTTCATGTGTTTCTTACAAGATTAGGTTGAATCTACATAAGGGAAGGGTGTAGGTATTTCAAGAGAATGGGCAACTGTAAAAAAATAGGGATTTAAGGCCTAAATTATCCTGCCTATAAAGGACAAATGCATCAGCTCATCACTTGAAAAACTCAGGAAACAGCTGACTCAGTCTGTTTTACCATAGAATGTAGACCATTATTTTCAATGAAAGAATCATTAAAGAGTACATATTATAAGAAACAGGGCCACTAATTATTTGTTCACATGTATCCTACAGATCACATTTCGTCCTTCCTCGAATCCCAAGTTATGTTCAGATTGATATACTTAATTTAATTGTGAGCTCAAAATAAAGTGTTAACACTCCCCTCCAATTCTGGGGTGAATGGTTATGGTGAGGATATGTTCATGTGTAGGAGGAAAAGGTTTTCAGTGCTGTTAACATCCCCAAGAATGCTATAATTTAAGGGTGTGATAGTTGTCCCTCTCTGTCTTATCCCAGTACCTATGATTGCAACGCCTCTCCTTTTGTGATTCATCAGGGGCATTTATATTCTCTCCCTTGCAGAGTTTTGGAGTTACTTTTATTTAAGCCTGGAACAAAGTTTTACCTTGTAAGAATCATATCATAATGTATTGGAGATATACACTTGTTACTGAGTTCCAAACTATATAAAATCATAACTAAGAAGATCATAAGAACCTGCATGACAATTTTCTAAAGATCTCTGAAAAAGCAGAAAAATTATTAATAATAAAGGCAGTTGGAAAAATATTACTAAGCATTTTAGAGGCTATACTGTAAATTTTCTTGGTCAGGTTGCAGGAAGTTAGCCAATTAGGGCCACAACACACTTCAAATCTTACACTTCTTCAGGGATTTGGCATTTAAAAATGAAAATACAAATTTTCTTCTTTTTTAATTGCTTATTATTTGTTGCATCCTTCTATAACTATGGTAACAAACTAGGCTGAAAGCAGGTATTGATATCAATGTAAATGATTTTCAGTGAGTACTTATTAAGTGCTACCATTCAGTTAATGTAGCTAGAATTCTGGAATAATGGAAAATAAAGTTCTCAACCTCTCAAGGAGCTGAGGCCATTGGGAGAGAGACCTTAAAGTGAATTAAAAATACAGATGTAAATGAATAGTAAAATTGGCGGCATAAACTGTAAGTATGCTAACAGTCATAAAAAATTAAATGTAGATGTTGAAAGATTAGGAAGAACTCCCTGGAAAGGTGAAATTTGAATTTGTACAGGATAGGGGAAATGAAAGGCAGAAAACCAAAACTGAGATATTAAATATATTAATTGTTTTATACCATCAATTTGTGTAGGATGTTAAAATGTCTATATTTTTTAAAGTAACACACCACATATTCTCTGGAAAGCCTTTCTCATTAATTGAAGCAAGTGACATGTTACAATGGATAGGAGGATTCAGAAGCAGCTTGCCCATAAGATTCAGAAGTAAAATTCTAGATCACAAACTTGAAGAGTTGGGAATTTCTGGATTAATATACTTTCTGTTTAACAATATATGCAGTAACACTTGTAAAAAGCAAACCATACTGCAAACTCTCCAACTGGGATGAAGATACAAACAGATCTCTACTCAAGGTAACTGTTTTAGGCAATGTTAATATATCACAAATTTCCTAGTGTGATTTATATTTTATATCTATTATCCAAGTAAGTCTGTTTTATTAATACTATAAGTCTAGGTCATTTGATGGCACATATTTTTTCAGGCAATACTGTTTCTCTATACACTTGTGCAATAAATCAATTCTTCAAAATCTGTGCTTTAGAAGCAAGTCCTCATTCTGCATCCCAATAAAGTAAAATGTCATGGTGAATAAAGCATTATAGCCACATATCTGATGTGATCTTAAAAGAGCCTGCCAGAATAAGACTTTGAAATAGTGGTAAAGGGGAAAAATTCCTGACTCGTGATCTATTTTAAGGTGAGCCCTTTGAATGCTGAAACCCTGTACCCACAGCCAGATCTTTCTGTCTCCTTGTGTAGACTTCCTTTGTGCTCCTTGAGGAAGACTCTTCATCAAGGTTTCTTCTCCATTGTACTTTTGCATCCAGGGAATTGCTGGGTCACTTTAATCTGTTTGGATGCCAGACTGATGGATGGTGTGTGAGTGTGTTTGTGTGTGTATACATATGCCCTCTGGGGCAATCAAGCCATCATTTGATACAAGGATTATTCATGAAGAACAAAAATCATTCCCCATTGGCTTATCAGGAGAATGTATTCATTTAATGTTCCTTATTTCCTTCACGTTGGAACACTGAGAGGGGAGAAGAAAACAATAGCGTTGGAAGCTTTTTAGCATTAATTTTTATTTAATATCAATCTCTTTGAAGTCATATACAAGATGATGGTGTAATAGAGTTGGTATAAGTAATCAGTATTCTACTGTAACTTACATGTGTTAAGAATTCAAGTTTGCTTTTGATTCAAGAATTGCTGAAGTGCCAGTTAGCCTCAGGTTTAAAAACTTTCCATTTTAAACAAATAATTATGATTGTAAAATATAAGCAATACAACATATTAAATATATTTTAAAGTTTTTTCTTTGAGTCATTTTGGACCATAAGAAAAAATATCATTGAATTTTGTTTATGGGTATACAGATTTAACAACTAAGTACTATACTAAAGGCAGCAAATTTTCTGGGAGATCTGTTCATATTCAGGGATATTGAGCAGCTCAATTGGAAATTTAATCTGACTTAAATGTTCCCTGAAATAACTGTCATTATCTTCACATTTGATTTACACTATATACCTGCTTAAATATGCTTTTAAAATTACATTTTCTGGAACTACATAAAGCCTCAGATTTTACACTCAGATTTTAATCTCTACAGTTATATGAAACTAAACCTTGAACAACCACCTGGATTTTGCAGAGGAGATCATTGTACTGAATTTGTACACTGACCTGAAAGATTCTATTTTCATGAAATAGAAGGCTTTGCAATCAATTATTGCATTTTACTGAGAAAACACAAAGAAAGAAAAAAATAATGAATATGTCAATTTTTTCCAGAATTGAATATGTTGGTCAATATCGTGAATTATTCACTGTAACAACCACCACAAGCCAAAATCCTCGCCTAGTTCACATTTTTGTAAAATAGGGGAGTAGCAGAAGGAACCACCAGCCACTAGGGGTCAGCAGACACCGGGAATGCTAGAAACCATTGCCCCTGTCAGGGAAGCAACACGTAGAGGACCTGGTAGATGTAGAAGGATGGTGTTCCCCAGGATATACTCAAATTTGCATTCAGATTATAGTGAAAGAAGAGTACCAAACAGAAAATGTGAAACTGATCATTACTTCTTAGCCTCTTGATGTTTCTTTCTTCCATCCACTGACTTTAAGAATGGGAATGGAGGAAGAGGATTAGAAGAAATGGAGACTAGCCCAGACTATTGCAAAGAAAAAAGGTGGAAGCTGCTATCAGCTAGCTAGGATTCATTTTGTGGCCAACTCTACAGACCCATGAGATCTTTTTTATAATTCACAGGTCCTCATCATGTACTCTCCAGACTAGAAACATCAGCATCTCTCAGGAATGTGTCAGAAAAGTAGGATCTCAGCATTACTCAAACCAGAAATTCTTGGAGTAGGTGACAAAAACCTGTGTTTAGTAGGCCCTCCAGGTTATTCTGATGCAAGTTGATGCTTCAGAACCACTCTTAACATGTAGTTAGAATGGTATGAAATTGAGCAGGAGTAGAAGGAAGCAAATCATTGTATTTATTCTATTGAGTAAATTTTCTTTACTTTGTAAGTGACTGCCTCTTGGGTCCTAAGCAATTTTTATTATTTGTTATATCTTTGCGGCCAACACTAAGATTGAAGTCTATTCTGGCTCAGCAGAAAATAGGCTAACCCTAATGGGAACAATAACAAAACATCAGTAATTTCCATGTGAAGCCCATTTAATGTAACAAACCACAAGGACATGACTTGCTTACCAAGGTCAAGAAGTTACAGGAAGATATGATTCTAGTACATCACCAAACTTTTGCCTAAGTAATCTGTACAATAATTTTTTTGAGGAAAAGAAATAAAATGAGCACTGCTTAGGTTAGGAGCCCAGCTCATACTAGTCTAAACCGTATGCTGTGGGTATAAAAACATGCTACAAATCTCCATTTCTTGTGCACATAATTCCAGTCCATCTCTTTCAAATCTCAAGTCAGCCAATAAATATTATGAGGCTCATTTTCATTTGCTGAGTGATCTAATCTCTGTGCTTACAGAATATCCTAAAATCATCCCTACCAGATGTGAGCTATTTCTCTATTTAGCAGTAGATCAAGATGAGAATTTTTCAACGTCATCATCAGCTGTAGCAACAGAAACGATATATGAAGTACTGGTAAGGACTCCATTATGATAGGTGTGAGAACCACAGTGGGGTTTATAAGCTAACTGTAAAAACAAAGTAGCACTTTAAAAGTATTTTTAACATTATTCATAATAGCCAAGATAAAGAAATAAGTGTCTGTCAGTGTATGAATAAAGAAAATGTGATATCTATATTTCTACGTAAAGATATAACAGTATTATTCAATCTTAAAAAGAAGGAAATCCTGTGATTTATAACAAAAAAATGGAGGAATTTCGGGAACATCATGTCAAGTTAAATAAGCCAGAAATAGGAAGACAAATACTTCTGACTTCTGTGTGGAATTTAAAGTCAAACTCATAGACACAGATATTAGAATGATAGATACTAGGGGCAAGGGAAGACAAAGATGAGGGGATTTTTGCCAAAGGTTACAAATATTCAGTTATAAAATGAATAAATTCTGGAGATTTAATGTACAAGATGGTAACTGTAGTTAATGATAATGTATAATGTACTCAGATTTTGCTAAGAAAGTACACCCTAGGTGTTCTTTCTGCACACAAATAGGTAGCGATGTGAACTGGATAAACTAATTAGCATGATTGTATTAATCACTTCACAATACACATATAACAGAACATTACTTTGCATACCTTAAATCTAAAAAACTTTATCAATTACATTTATTAAAGCTCAGAAAAAAGAAAAAAAATTAAATGTATAAAAGGAGGGTAAAATATTTTAAAAGTGATGACAGGCTTCAAAGGATGCTACTCCAAGAATATGGGATTTTGACATACTTCAAGCAAAAGAATTTAACAGGTGCATTAAGGACTCTTTCCATTGAAGAAGGTCATAAGACTCTCATGTAAGAAGTACCTCCCTTATGCCAGGAGCAAAAGGGCAAGCATATCTCTGATACTAGGACACTAAAAGGAATCCAAATTAATAGGCTTTGCTAAGTTTTCCTTTGGTTTCCTACTCTTAAGTCATTCCTATGTCCTATTACATTTTTTCATGATTTTCCATTGTTCAACCAACCTAATATAAAAGCACTCAGGTTTAACTATTTCTTCTGGTCTTCATTTTCTTTATTCTTTATTTCTTTATTCTTCAGGGCCCCATTCCACATAAAATTTATAATTTATAAATTTATAATCTGTCTTTTATTACAGAACTGCTGCGGAAATGTAGAAGAAAATATTGTTTTACCTTCCTGTAGTGGTAAATAGCAGGAAATGTAGTATGAACTTATGAACAATATGATGTTTAGATATATTCTCTCAAAATTAGTTCTTCTTTACATCTGATAAACAAACACAATGCTCCTTCTCTCAATCCAAAATGAAAGTATTTTTGTGCTTTCCTTTGGTACAGTACAAAATACCTAGGTTACTGTACAATTCACATATAAGGTAATATAAGAAAATATTCGATACTAAGAGTTGCATATCTCTATAAGAAATTTTCATTTCTGCTGACTGTAGACATCTATTGCAATCTATTTTCCTGGGGCTATTTGTATCATTCCTGTTTGTTTCCCTGTATCTGGTGTAAAACTGGGCCACCTTGATGCCTGAAGGAAGTAAAAGAGAAGACGACTGTAAAAACCGATGAGCATTCTGTCCAGGGTTATCTGAAGGCTTCAGAAAGTGCTGTAATTCAGAGGGCACTGGAGGGCCAGGTTTTCATCTCATTTATTTCTTCAGTATCTGAGCACTGTGAGTGGCTGGCATATAATGAAAATTCAATAAAAACTAGATGAAAGACCAGATACACAGATTACAGGCTGTTGCTATTACACATTGCTATCCTTTTTAGAGTAGAAAGAGTTTAACAGAAGGAAAAGTCAAAAGTGCATTAAACAATTCATATCTCTCATAGTTTAGGTAATAAAGAACCATGTGGCTTTTACAATAGTATTTCTGGCAAGTTTTAAAAGCATGAAAGCTAGATTACAATGAAACAAATGTTGATCGTATGTTTTGCTGTACACTAAGAATTTTATGGATTCCACTGCTGCTAGGGCAAAGGAGGTGAGCCAATCCCAGGGCCCAGGAGGAGGCTCCCTGCCAATATTCCACCACTCGTTCCTAGGGCAGAGTAGGTGAGCCCCACAGGGGCCAGGAGCACCTCCCATGCCCCCCCCCACCCCCCGGAACTAAGAAGACACATAAACAAGCCTAAGAAAAAGACTTCCAGATCACCTAAAACAACCCCAAAGGGAAACGAGATGGAACACTCTGATACTCAACCACCTGGATTCCCAGAACTGGCAACAAAAGAGGATCTGGAAAAAATGAAATCAGAAATAATTTCTCAGA